>JAQLOM010000015.1:16180187-16194398 GCA_030068315.1 Chrysichthys thysi
TGCAACTAGTAACATTTTGACACTTGGTATATAATTACTTTTTGGGGATTTTCTAAGTTTACTTTTAAGTAGAGGTGATTTTTACAGTAGTCTAGGTGCAGATAAACCTTAGAAGGTCCAAGATCCTTTGGACCTTCAAGTCCAAAGGGAGGGGACCCTCCTCCCTTCCTTACGTTGGTCCTAGCGGTCGTGTAATATCGGTCCCCTCTGCGTATTTCAAATCAATCAAGAGTGGTAGATCATGGCGATCGTGGATCACGTTTATTCCTCCATTTCCTGAGTCTTCCCTTTATCATTGAGCATCAAGATGGACAAATGAGCAGCGAGTGGTGACGCAGGGGGCCATTTTCCCCTTCATCCCACTACACAGTAGCCTACACACACTGCTCGTACGTTACATAAGACGATTCCTATGGCTGCATAAACACGTTCCCGACGAGAACGACAGGGAGAGAGCGAGGAACAAGGCTCCTTGCTGTTATTTCCAACTCATTATCTTGAATTATATCTGAAAATTGAAGTTAAAAAAAAAAGAAAGAAAGAAGGAAAGAAAAGAAAACGAGCTTGCAGCAAGTCGATTGCTGTGCAAACAGATTTCCCCAGAGATGGAACTGTTTGATATTCAGGGCACTTTGCAAGAGTCTTTACTATTCTTTCAGACCTACCATGTAATCCAAAAAGCATGTGCATCGATTAAAATATTTGTAAACCTAGACATGCCGGAGATGTTAAATTCACATAAGGCAACCCTAACGCATGTGAATGACCGTCACCGAGCTTACTGTACGAGACATGAGTCTTATTTCTGTGCCTGCGAGCTCTGGCTTTGTGGCATATGCACTGCACGGGCTCGTTCCTGCCAGACTCTCCTGTGATGAAATGGCGGGAGTGTTTGTGTGAGCGCTCATGCGTGCGTGTGTGTGTGTGTTTTGCACTGAAGCTGCATCTGACATGTGTGGGCTTTCCCACCCTCTGTGATTATATAACATATACTAGCCAAAGCCAGCAACCTCATTTAAAACAGATTTTTAGCCTTTCTGCGCACGCCGAGCACAGGGGACGATTTTCCCTGATTAAAAAGAATGAAGCTTACGTCATGTTCCAGTTCTGGCTCAGACCGGACCGTCGAACCTTACATTTCTTTATTAGAAAGAAAAAAAAAGATGAACTATCTAAGAAACAAGGGGCTGAAGTGCAGCAGTGAAAAGCTTTCGTTCGATTTAAGCACACATGCCGATAGTGTAGGCATTTCACGCTTTTGCAATTGGCAAGTGTTTAGAAACCCTCACCGAAATGCCATCTTTGGAGGTTCTCACTGTATTGTAGTAATAAGTTTTGACTTCTGGGCTTGCTCTCTCACACACGTTTCGGCATTTAGCCTGGGATCTGCGGCAGGTTTAAAAGGGATCACAGGAAATCTTGTTATTCATTTAGGCCTAATGTCATTTTAATTAGAAGCGAAATGGCCGCCAGTCCCCACACGCAACATACAAGCCCGTATGTAAGGCTTAATACCGTCCAGGGTGCGCTGTTTGAAGAAAACGAGCAATGACGAGACGGTGTGAAGTGACCCACCGCGGTGTTATTTTTACCAAGCTGAAACTGTTGATTTTCCAATAGCAGCACGTCCTGAAATATTTCATTCCAGGGAGATCGCAAAGATTATATATTTAATTAGTCACAGAACGACATTTTGTATTTCTATAAACGTTTATCGTCTAACGTCGTGGAGCGACCGCAAAAAAAACAACAAACACTAGTTAGTTCTTGTTATCATTTACATCATAGCAGCTATAAATGGCCATTCCCTCACCAGCTTTCTTTTTCTCTCTCCTTCGGTTAAGTTCAAAACTTCAACCACATCAACAATCAGATGTTTTTAATCCATTTTAGACATAGATCTGCCTCTGTGGAAAAGGTTAAGTATTAAAACATGGTCATTAGGCGTGCGATTGGGCAGTATAGAAAAACAGGACTGTGGGATAATAGGTTATAAATCGCTTTGCTTCCTTCTGTGTTTTCTTGTGGGTCGTCAGGTGGACGATTCCTTGAATTCAAATTCCTGAAGACAGAACATCTCTTGCTGAAGCCTTCAAGCTCAGGATGCCCGGCAGCGAACATCACCTGCCCACGATGCCCGCACCTGAGGATGGCGCTCCTGCTTGCGAGGTAGCACCATTTTATCACAAGCATTAAAGATCCTAGTCTTCAGGTCTAATATATATCTAAAGAAAGCAAGCTGTTGCTGTGGGTTTTGCGAAAAACGAAAGAAAGAAGAAAGCTTCCCATAATTGTGCGATTTATCACTCTCATGTATCATTAAGCACAGCTGAAAAACACGAAAAGAATGCAGCTAATTCCATGTTTTGCACTAATTACTATTTAATGCTTTTCCTATTAACTGTTTACAATAAACCCAAACCCTTGGGAAGTTGTAGTTGGAGCCATTATGGTGGATTTGGGCTTGGATTTAATCATGAACAGAAAAGCAAATTTGTACCTTGTTCTCAAATACTCTCACGTTGTGTAATTAAGAACAACGGGCTTTTTGTGAAAGCAAGCGGCACACATCTGTACCAAGCGGCCTACTGATTTTGTAAATAAAGCTGAACGCCAAAAAAAAAAAAAAAAAAAAATAGGGCTGCTGCTGCTGCTTCTTCTTCTTCTTCTGGTTGCTAATTTGCATGATGAGATCTTATCACTTGTTTTTCTTCTTCTTCTTCTCCAGCCGATGAGCAACGTTCCCCTTTGCTTACCGAAATGAATCCGGGACGTTAATTGGACAGGACGTGGGCGCGCTAAGCACTTGCGCATAAAAATCATTGTACAGTATCGTAGCTATGTCTACATGCTGCAAGTAAGTCATAGGAAACTAGAACAACTAATGAGTTGTATAACAAACTAGTCTATTTATAGTGCTGTTTACATAGACCGCAGTGTAGTCTGACTTAACTGCAATGCCACATGCCTCCAGTTTGTTTATCCGCATGTGAACTTCTTGCGCTTACTGAAACCGGACATCATGCAAAAAAATTAAAATAATTTTTTTTTTTTTAAATGCAAATATCCCAAACACAACACCTGGAGAGTTTATATTTCCAAATGAGTTATTTTAAATGTCGGAAACTACAGCCTTGATGTTAGTGAGTTCCTGGTACTGACCTCTGATGCTTTCATCTTGCCCCCCTAGGTCCCAGATAAACGTGTCTGGCCATGAAGCTGGACGAGACGCTAGCGTGGAGTTTGCTGAAGGTATCGACATGTCACTCAAAACAGAGTTAATACTCTGCGGTTGCATGAATTCTGAGGAGTTCCCCTGAGGTTATAGGTCATTATCACTCAACACACCGACACCTATTACAAGCAGTATTCGAATTAGTAGAATTGAAACTGTTAGGACTTCACAAATCCACCTATTAAAGGCAAACAATTTGATACACTTCATATTAAAATGTGGACCCAGCAAGAGTAACACTGGATGCAGGGAAAGCTTTGGACAACTGGAAATTGCTACTTACCAACACACCAGTGTAGAATACGAGACTGGAATATAATTGATCCAATGAGTGAACATTGTTTTATAAACCAAAACGAAACCTACTGTAGTGCTCTTATGTGGTAAGGATTTAAACCAGGATGTATGATGATATTCGAAGAAGAAGAATAAAAAATAATCTAGGTGTTTGTTTCTTTCTTTATTTTATTTTAATTTGCTGTGAAATGATGTTATAAATGGTGCCGATCTATGACCGCCTTCTACATCAATAACTCCGATATCAAATAAGGCACTTTTGACCGAGTAACTCTTGCTTGCATTTATTTTCTAGCTGCAAATCTGCCCAAGTATCAGCGCTAACATGAAGCAAAGCCTCCCAATAAGTTCATTAATGAATAGTCTTTACATCAAGGCTCATTTCTCGGTGTCTGGGGACATACAGCTTCTAGGAGAATGGCGTATTTTTCTGTAAGAACTGGAGGACTGCTGTTTTGAGGTGGGTTTTCTTTTTGTTTTGGGGGTTTTTTTTTTGGATATTTTTATTAGCACAGTCACTAATGGGAAGTGAGCTGTTTGGTTTTGTGTGTTATTTTTCTTCTCCATGAATGAAAACGTGGACAGGGGGCGCCCCCTAGTGGTCACATGACCAACTGTTTTTCCTGTTTCTGATTTGCTCATCATTTCACAGCAGTGAATAATATGCTTTAAGAGGAATAACATAAGGCCTAATGGAGACCAGCTAACACACTGGTGACTCAGAGGGTCACAATACAATGACGTTCAAATAAAGATTGTTTTGTCCCACTAAAACCAAAAGGTTTTCAGTGTCGGCTTATATCAAATGAGAAGGCTAAAAGATTCTACAATCTATTCGTACCTACTACTCCTACTATTATGAAATAATAATAATAATAATAATAGCAATAATAATAAGCGTATGTAGCTAAATATAATCAGGTACTAATAATTATACGATAAGTCTTTCAACCGAACGCACAGGGAGAAAACCAAAAGGTGAAGCACAAAAGATTTGGAAAACACAGGAACAAATAAAGTAAAATCCAATAAAAAACAAACTGAAAACAAACTGAAATATATAATGGATATGATGTATCACAAGTACTGAAACAGAGGGAGCACCTTCAATAAAATGCCAAATTAAAAAAAAAAAAAGATTTAAAAATGCTTTTTAAAGGAATAATAGAAAGCGGTCTCAGTCTGTTAACTTCAAGTTTTCTCCCCCAGGCTGGAAACGCAGTGCTTGAGAAAGTATTCCACGTCTTTAATATTCTCCGTCCCCCTCATCGATCTGATGAGTCATGGGCGCGCCACCGAAGTGGTTTTAATACTTAATACTGCCCCAGTGCATACAAGCTGTAAGGGGAATTTCACCAATCTCATCACCTGGCACCATTTTTTAACTACAGACTGTGTAGATCTACAGTTTGGGCTTGAAAGAAATCACACACACATGAACACACACACACACACACACCCCACAGGTCTCATTTCTTCCTCCTGTTCTGTGTATTCTTTTACTTTTGACCATTGGTGGTGCTATTGCTCTTGATTTCACAAACGTGTAAAAAAAAAAAAAAAAAAAAAAATTTGCAGTACATTTGTATCTAAGCCTGCGTGCATGCCAGAAATTGAGGTTTATTTTTTAGGTTGTGGGGTTTGTTTTTTATTTATTTATATATTCATTGTGAACGAGAGGGAGGGCTTAGCCACGCTAGCTCGTTTCAAGTTTCAAATCTACATTTGCTTATTATTATCGTTATTATTCTGAGGAGTGGTGCTCGCCGCGGCGCGGTCACCACGGATTTCTATCTTTGCGGATGTGGTTAAGATCCGTACGTGGTTAAAAGGTTTTTTTTTCCTCTTTCATTTGCAGCAAATAAAACAACTCCACTCATCATGAATGCCAAAAGTGGGTTGTTGGGGCTTTTTTTGTTCGTTTGTTTTTTGCTCTGTCCTCATAAAACCTGATGTTTGGCTTCTGCCTGGTTCAAGTAATCCAGGATAGGTTGGTTCTCACTAGTACGGCCTATTCTTGATTACTTGTGTCATGAGGAAGCTGCTAGCAGCACAATGCGAAGCTTTCAAACCTGCCTTCATGCTTCAAAACGGGATAAGAGGCACGTTTGATCACCCAGTGTTATAGTCTAATAAGACTGTATGTGGTTACTGAACTAGATGAAAGGAGGAGCGAATCGGAACGAGAGCTAAGCCCCGAAGCAAGGATGTCGTTTGCAGTTACTCTGTTGTACCATCTGTAGTGCTCCAGCTTCTCATCCAAATGAAAACTCAAGCTTACTGTTGTAAGAATGTATTCTTAGATCTGTATTCTTTCATTACTTTCTCTCCGCAACAGTAAATACACAGACGTCTCAAAAGTAAACAGACGCGCGCCGTGGGCATATTGTGGGTCAGTCTGAGGGTGGACTTAGCCAGCATCTACACAGCCAACAGAGTGATTGTACAGTTCGAAAGCAAAGGAAAGGAATCAACAGCATCCCGCTCAGGTCGACCTGGGCCCTCGGACTGGTGCCTTCAGTCTGTCGAGCGGATTGATGAAAAAAATCCCGGTTGTAAGGCCGCGGATGTTGCAGAGCGACTCCAAGTGAGTCAGAGTATTTCGGTGAGGTATCTCCATCAAAACTTGGCGGCTGTGGCAGAGCAGCTTGAAGGAAGTTTCTAGAAATACATTTTTCAAAAATGACCCCATCGTGTTTACTCTTGAGATGTCTGTGCAGACTGGACGCCTGAGAGTAATGCTTTGAGATTCCATGAACACTGTGTGTCCTAACAGGGCTGTGACGTCCTCAAGACCTTTGCCCCCCCGGATCCTGATCTTCCCACTCTGCGAACGCCACGAGGAACTTCATGAAACCCTCGTCTGGCTAGGTCGGGTAGGTTGAGGACATAAGCTGTTCTCCATATGTGACACTGTAGAGAATGTGTGACTCTGGCTTGACATCCTCCATATGGCACAGTGTGCAACTCGAGCCAGGCTGCATTAATGCAAACTTTAAACGGCGTCACGTTAAGTCAGTTTAGCTGGAAACCGAAGCACTGAAGTGAACTTTTGACTTTGGGATCCAATAGAAAACAAGAGGCCAGAGACCTGGTCTCTGGTCAGCAAAAGCACAGTGTATGAAGTGCCATTTATCCATTATTCGAACACGTGAAGCCTCTGAGACACGACGCCAGCCATCATTTTTTTTAAACCTCTCATATTGTGTCGCAGGGCAGTGTAACACACTTTGGAGGAAAGTGACATCAGTCCTCATCCGCATATATTCGCTCATGATTGGATAGCATGACTGAGATTGATAGGGGACAGAGAGCATGACCAGTGCTCGACATGCTTGACTGTGCTTCACAGACCCCCAAAACAGTTGCTTTAAAAGAACTGAAGAAGAAGAAAGAAACCCCAGCAACAACGTAGTCATCCATCTTTTTAGGACATCCGTCGCAATGGTTACGTCAGACTAATCACATAGATCTCTGCGGAGGCCGCATAATTTACAGCTTTGTGGATTTTCTCTCAGACATATCTCTCATGCCGTTGCTTCAATAAGAGCACGCGAACCAGAAAAGCCAGCCAGATAATCAGACATAAGGGGGAAAAAAATCCATCCATCTGTGTAAGCAACCATGTAACATTTGGTCCAACAGCAAACAGAAAAAAATGTTTAGCAATTTCGTTTGGCAGCATGCACATACCACACCATATGAGCTCAAACCGCTGCACATTCTCACATTCTTGTCTTCTGGTTTCCAAAATATCTACGTTGCCATTTGAACTTGCGTTCAGAATACGTTTTAAAAATGGATGTTTTTCTACCCATGATGTTTAGGGTGCATGCCATTATTAGGGGGGAAAAACCCATTCCAGATTTGATTTAAACTCATCAGGAATGAATGGAAACTGCTTTCGCTACCGAATACGGTCTTTACTTAAGAATTATGTGAACAACCTTAAATATGACGATAACTGTAATAACTATAAACATTCGTCTAGATGAATAAACGGTCGATCTGTGTGCAGGTTCCTGTGCCGTATCGATGTTTGCGTGTGGATGATGCTGAGTTGATTCACCTCATCGCCTTCGTCCAAGGAGCCGAACAAGCCTGATGTATCCCACACCAAAAAAAGAACGCTTTTATTTCTTCAATTATAAATAAACAAATAGATAGATAGAATACGTTATTGTATAATTTTCCGCCAAATTACAAATATACTATACAGATGTGGCTGCTGGTTGGAATACACAACCGCAGCTCATGCCTTTTAGCAGCGTAGTGCCTCTGGGACACATCTACAAAGAGCCACACATTTGGACCCGAGTATATCGTGGCTAATAACGTCAGGTCTGTATCAGCTGGAATCTGGTGTTGTAATCAAATATTCCAGTCCACATTACGCCCGATTTCTTTTCCTTTCTTTTTTCGCTAAATATAAAACACCAATATGAATTAATTAACTGTATGGCCAGCATATCTATTAAAGAAGCTTTTAAAAAGATGCTACATTTTCCATGTTATTTCTTTTATAATGTTTTGCTCAGATTGTACAGGGGCGATATAATCTGTGACACAGGTGCCATAATAACACCACATCAACACATGCATATGATGTCTAATCACAAGCAAAGCACATGTTACACACCTGTATTACATATTTGCCCCCTTTAGGGTATATTGGCCTTTCTCAATTTAAAAGAAATGAAACCTCCTGAGACCCCACTGTCCTCATATGAAGACATCACATTTCCTCCCAACTACATTGTGTGTATTTCCTTGTAAGACCCTCATATGAGGACCACTGGGTATTACTCTTTGGCCAAACTTCTTCCTGTTTGGAGACAAGTTGGTCAAGTTCAATAGTTATCAGATAGTAAAAAAACAGAAACAGTGAGGAGGAATGACAAGGCTCACGGGGATATATAATGATGAAATATTATATAAATAAATATCGCAAGAAGGTATATAAATACCACCCTGTATCTTATTTTAAGTGAAGTTCATTTATACTCATTGGTCACTTTAGACATGTATACATAACATTCATGATTCCAAGAACGCGCGGGGGTATGGGTGTTCCTAATAAAGTGGCCAACCTGTGTATTTTGACAGTTGCATCGTGTTCTTTTTATGGTTAGCGAGTTAACACATCATGCCATGCAATCATCAAAAATTCTTATCATTGATTTTGACTCGTGTAAACAGATGGCGAACATGCCAACTACAGAAGAGCAAGAAATGACAAGTTCCCATAAGTGTATCATGTGCTGATACCTTTCAGGCTGAAGCAGACGTGCCCATACTTGACTGCAGTTCAATCAAAAAATAAATAAATAAATCAGGCATTATTGCTTACATAAACATGGTGCACGTAATATTTGGCAGCACAAGCCTGTTGTGAATTGTTTGCTTTTATTTTTTGCCCCCACTGCAGCCCACTGGTGTGTTTACTGATGTTGGGAATGATTATCACTCATCTTGAGACTTGCCAAACATTTCCTAGGAGTGCTGAATTAATTAACAACGGGACATTGTTGTTTAAAAAAAAAAAAAAAAAAAAACGCTTAGGGGCTCACATCCCTGTTAACGTTAGGCCTGATTTAATGCCAGTTTGGCACCTTAACAATACTTGCCATTAAATCGTATTGCTACCAAATGTAGTATTCTGACTTTAAAAAATGCACTCTTTGTTGGACTGAAAATTCCAGTCTTTAAGGATGAAAACACAAAGGCAAGTCCTGTAACAATCAGGAAAACTATCAGCTTCAGGTTGGTATGATGGGGAGCGCATAGAGCTGTTACCATCCTGAAGATTATTTCGCTATAACGGCACAACCATGGAGCTTGTCATGTTACCAGGAAACCATAAAACACAAACTTCTCCATCATGACAAAAAATATAATAAAAAATAGTTCTGACACTGGAGACAACTCTTCTATTGCAGTACTACTACTACTACTACTACTACTACTACTACTACTACTACTAATAATAATAACCAAAAAACAAGCATTGCAATCAGTCTTCCTGGAACAGTGGAGGTTTGGGTTATTTGCTAGTTGTTAGTTCAAAGTCTAAGACAATCATACTCCTTTTCAAACAACTGGGGAACAGGTTCTTGAACCAGTTTCGGTCAAGATTTTCTTGCACTTTGGTGCCAGCTAGCAAACCAGCCCTCGTTTCCACCAGATTTGAGCAGGATCACTGTAGTCAAGGATATGTCATCCACAGAGGGTATTGCACAATACACGCTGCACAATGGAAGTAAACAGTAGTACCAAGATTGATGGCATTGATGGATCGCATTGATTATGTGCAAGCTTTGGTTGTGTTTTTGCAGAGATTTGTCCGACTAATCTTTTTCCACTCCTCTCCAAACGAATGACACTGATGTCATCACAGTTCACACTGAAAAACAAGCAGAGTTTTCAGGTTCCGAACCAGTGTATTTTTTGGCCGCAATGCGCCAGACTGTTCAAAATTTGGTGTGCAAACCAGAACAGAACTCGTTCCCTGTTGGTGAAAAAAGGGGGGTATCAGAGAATTATTTCCATCAGCAAGGTCTTTTACATGCAGCTGATCAGATAAGAGGGAGAATCCAAAAAAGTAAAGGCAAAATCTATTTAACAGCTTCAACAGAAGTACCTGTGAGAAACTGAACACGTCACGTTTCCACATAGTCCCCATGCAAGATGACGCATTTGTTACATTGTTCATCTGGCTTCTGGATTCCTGCAGAGAAGTTGTTTTTCTTCTGCTCCCGAAGCCAGGTGAGCACCACTTCCTTCACGTCATCATCAGAGGTGAACCTGCGACCACGCAGCGCCTCCTTCAGTGGACTGAACATGTGATAAGGGCTCGGCACCAGATCCGGACTGTAAGGAGGGCGTGGAAGACCTCAGAACCTGAGTCATTGCACTGTCTCTACTGTCACTGCTGCTGTATGAGGACGTGCATCGTCATGGCGCAGCAAGACTCTTTTGGACAGCGTTCCTCTTCTTTTGCTATGACTTGCAGGTTTGAGTTAATTGCCCATGACCTTAGAAATATACTAGAATAGGCCCCTTCATGTCCCAAAAGCATGTTAATATGATTTTCTTGAGGGAGGTGTGTTGGCAAACAATCCAACAGGCAAGGTACGAGTAAATATATTGCATTTTCTTATGTTTCATAGCTTCTCTTTGTCCCGGTTATCACTTAATTTTAAAATCGCCTTTCGTTTTTGATTCTCCGTCATACATTTCCAGAATCTTTTATCCAAGTGAGCTAAGAGCATTAGTAATGAGTGAGTTGCTGGCTAAGGTCAACTTGCCTCCTGATCTTGTGGAAGCTCTGAGGCTAGCTGCATAACGCCAGTCTCGGACAGGGATTTGCACAAGACAATGAGACTAAATTAAACTTTGGGGCATCAGTACAGAGCTCTACATTTGGTCAAAAACCTACACTGCTCATCACCCTGAGGACATCGTCTTCCCCTGGTGAAGCCTGATGGTGGGAGCAGCATGTTGTGAAGATGCTGTTCATCAGCAGGGACTAGGAAACGGGTCAGGATTGAAGGCTAGATTGATGGACTCATGTACAGGGTAATCCTAGAAGAAAACCTGTTCTAGTCAGGGAGAAAGATGCTCCATTGTCAAAGGGCAGGTCAAAGGCTAGCTGCTTTAGTGAAGATTCTGGCAGCACAGCCAGGGGTGTCTCACTTACTTCATGGACAAAGAATGGCTCTCATCTTGCAGTGACCTTAACTTTGAATGACAGAATGTGTAATGCCCTGATCAGACATTGTTCACCTGACCTCATTAGGTAAAAGTGCACCAGATGACCTTTGGTATGATTGGAATTGCAATGGCTTACAGCAAAAACGACACACTAAGTTTTAGGTGTTAAGCTTTCTTTAAAACGTTCATAGGTTTGAGCCTCATTTCAAAATTTCTCTTTTTTTTTTTACTAGTATACATCCACCTTTTGGTGGAAAACACCAGCAGATAAAGCAAGCAAAAAGAAAAAAAAAAGGCAAATACTATGGGCAAACTGCATAAAAACATTTTATTTAATTGCATGAGTGATGGCAATTGCTTAAAAAGATGATTACGAAAAACAGGTTTATGGCTTTTGTAGAGATGAGTGGAAAAACATCCGATAGCACCTTAATATAAAAAGTTTACAGATATATTAAACAGCTTCGTCATAAATTCTTTTGTAAACATGGCAAACTAATATAAAAGTCCTGAACATTGCAACAAAATAAAAGGTCAAAATTAATGGAATTACTTCTACCAGGAAACACAGGAATCTATTATACAAGAACACAAATTTCAATCAAAGGGACTGTGGGGGATCATTAAAAAAAAAAAAAAAAAACAGGGCGCCTGGTGCCGTGTTAATGACATTATTTAAGGATACTGGTTTTTTGTTTGTTTGTTAAATAAAATCCAATAATGACTTAATTTGTCATTAAGTGTGCTATTTAAGAATCCTTCACATCTTAAGATAAAAATTATGTGGTTTTGTACTAACAATATAAGCCACTCCTTAAATGAGTGTATAATTTGTCTGGAAATGACAGCATTCAGTAAGAAGGTCGTCGCCATGTTTATACAACCTGTCAGAGGTGTCACAGTGCGTTTCTAATTTGTGACATGTCCACACAACGTGTTGGGTACACTCTGTTTATGCTGGTGTGTTAAACTGGGAAGTAGCAACCATGCAAAATACAGGAAGAGGTCATTTGCCAAGACGACATCACAGCATAAGTCACTTGAACAGAACAACACTGATAGGAAATTCGGAAACAAATATTCGACTTAAAGGGTGTCTCGGAAAGCCGGTTAGTTCTCAAACGGACAACTTAAAAACCGAGACCGAGAGCGTCCGATAAGAATGCTCTCAACCTACTGTGTAACCTGATCAAGTTAAGCATCCAACTGAGATATATAAATATATTTAAGTGAAATGCCCTGATGAGGACTTCATAGTGACAAACAGAAACACACACAACCGAGCGACAAATGCTATAAAGTAACCAGCAAAATGTGGTCTTGTCTTACCACACTCTTGAAAAGAACCTTAAATAAATATTTGCAAAGTACAATTCACTGTAAAACACTGTAGCGCTATCACACACGGATAGAACTTTTAATTATTGCTACAAGTTTTTGACACCTAACATATAATGGACTCAATGAAAGTCGGTGTCCGATTCAAATCGTCCACAAACGAATCTTTTTTTTTTTCTTCCAAACATTTTACATAAAATATGCATATTAAATTATGAACAAACAAACAAAAAAAATAAAATCACATACATATACACGATTCACTTTGCAATAACTTTACACGACTATGTTAACGAAAGACGTGTGCCAGAGTACACGTAGAGACAATTTCGAGAACATTCCTGGATTTGCGTTTTGTTTTCTTTTTGTCTTAAAGGAAGACTTGTAATGGTTGCGAGTGTCCAATCCTAACGAACAATTCAATGACAGAACCATGACATGTCTACTCTGCTATTCCTGAATGCACCGTAAGACTGTTCTAAAAACATGACAAGCATAGAAATTCAGTGAATCCCTCATATCCACCACACGTGCGTCCACGCTTTTTCCCCCGGCTCTCGCCGCCCAGTAGAAATTCTCAGAAAAAAGGTGACTTCTTGTAGAAACACATAGTGAGTGTCTTCTGGTGTTAAAAGCGTGCTGTCCTGTGAGTGTCCACCTTTTAAAAAAAATGCTGCCTGACGTAACCAGCTTAAAGGTGTAGAAAAAGTTAGTACCTGACGGTCAGTACATTCCCATCCACTCAGCTACTGGCGCTCTCTCTCAGCCTTGGCTACCGCAGGAGGACAGGCTGTCATAGAGAGAGTCGCTAAGGGATTCAGGGGTCTCTAGGACCTGGGGGTGGCCAGGGGAAAGTGTGTCATCAGGCCTCTCTCTCACCAGCTCCAACCCAGGTTCTCGTCCCAGGTCTGGGTTGACGGGAGCACGTGCCTTGCCTCTGCGCACCTGAGTCGGCTGCGGGAGACTTCTGGGGTCGCTGTCACGCCTGAACGGGACATCGCTAGTCTTTGAGCGCTGCACATATGACATGAATCAAATGAGAATTTTAGTTAAAAGCAAAAAGTCGTTATTGAGATGCCAGAAATTCCATGCTTACTACCTATCTGCCCAGCACACACATGACGTGACGTATCCAGTGATTACTGCATTATTATGATTCCACCCAGGGGTGGAACAAATCCTTGGGAATTATTCTTAACCTTTTATCGGGGGAAGAACCATATTTGGTAACTTCAAGAAACATTAAATTGGCCTCCTCGTGCCATGCCATGAGGCCGTCGAACCGTGTGGATTTCTCCAATCCTAAATATATGTATTCTAAATAAATTGCAACATAAAAATGAAACAAAACAAAAAAAAAATCTTGAAAAACAAAGCCTTGTAATAACCTCCGATAACACTCTAGGATTAAAAATATAAAATTCCAAGTATTTCAATTAGTGCCCTATAAAGGAATAAGTGAAAACAGACAGTTCGTCACCATGTTACCTAATTAAAAGTGGACGTATCCAGTGGAAAAAACCGTGCAGTGAAAAGTGCGTGTAAAAAGGTTGCTACTTGTCAGTGTACTAAAGTTTAAAAAAAAAAAAAAAAAAAAAAAAAAAAAAAAAATTGTTTTTATGCAAATA
>JAQLOM010000015.1:16194498-16216230 GCA_030068315.1 Chrysichthys thysi
AAGGAAACAATTATTATTTCAAATAAATATCATTATTTGTAACCTTGTCAATGTCTTTACTAGATTTTCTATTCATTTTCCAACTCATGTGGTAAATAAAAGTGTGACTTTTCATGAAGACACAAAATTGTCTGGGTGACTCCAAACCTTTGAACGGTAGTGTATGCATGACTAACACTACACTGATAATTCACTTGATAATGGACAAATCAGAAGTATTAATATTACGTTAACAACCAACTACCTACCATTAGACAGAAATTTGACTTGCTAACTAGCCAATTATTAGCTTCCGGAATCAATACTATACATAATAACATTTACTCACACTAATTACCAAACTTTACCACCAAATGGTTTTTGAAATTGGATGAAGTTCATGCCTTAAAGGGAGACAAATGCAATTCTTTGCATACCCCAGCATGTTGAAACACTTTATTGAAGTATACCAGTGTGCTCGTCTTCAAGTTCCACACACTAGGCTTATGAACATGTACAAGTCTAGTGACTTATACATATTCATAAACATAGATAGCTATAGCTCTAACTACGTTGTGCGTCATGAGAAGAACATTGCAAATGATGAATTAGCAGGATTCTTGAACATTTTCTACACAGAGGAACTTTTATGTATAGCGATCTCTGTGTACAGGGAACAGTCATTGGCTGGGTGAGACAAGAGACTTTTGAGTATTTAAAGGTCTTAATAAAAATGTAAGGAGTAATAGGTGTGTGTATTTTTCTCACTTTGGAAATGGAATTAAGAAAGTCACGTATTCGATTTTAACAGCATGAAAGTAAACCATAAATACCAAAATAATAGTATTAGTATAGTACAGTACAGTACAGTATAGTATAGTATAGAATAACAAAGTACCAAGTATTATCCACCCCTTGGGCCATCTATGCACCATAAATAGCAGACTCACCCTCCTAAATGAGCTCTTCTGGTTCACTGAATCTAAGGCTTCTTCGACTCCAAGATAAACATCAGACGGCTCTGTTGGTGCTTTGAGGTTGGGAAATGTCCAGTTCTTTGTGGAGCCAGATCTTACAGGTCCGCCACAGACATCAGCTCCTTAAAATACAAAGATTTTCTATAATTCATCAATTAGTCAAAAGGCATAAATATAACAATATTTGGGGATTAAGACTTGTACTAAATATTTCATGTAAAAACGCAAGGAGTGAAACAACAAAGTGGGCACTGGTAGAAGAAAATCAATGATGGGCCTCTCTTTTATTCTCTTGAAGTTATTAAACAAAACAAACAAACAAAAAAAGACATCTGACTAACTTCTGACCAATCAAAATCAAGACCTCAGCAGCACTGTAGTGTAAAACATTTGATTGTAAGACTGATTATAATGTGGACAGGTGCATAGTAGATCATAAGTGACAGAAGACAGGGATAAGTGGGGCAAATACAATAAGAATCATCATCATCATCATCATCATCATTAAACAATATCCAGAGCTGGTACAGGGTCCAGTGTATTTTAAACTTATTAGACCACCTTCAGAGACAAAATAGCTTAGAAAAAACAAAATGCGCCAACAAATAATCAGTACCTTCTTGACCTGTGTCAGCAACTTGGGAAGGTACAAGCTTGCCCTCCAGTTGGGTGCTATCCTGTCCCATGATATAATCTTCCTCCAAAGATGACAGCTCTCTTTCCAAAGTCCAGGCCTTGTGGGGAATTTTAATCCCTGAGCCATGTCTTCCCTGAGGAAATAAAGGATCGTTCTCCCCTTGGGCCTTCCCTTTGGGGACACTTTTACATCCAGCATTCACACTATAGTCAGGAAGAGGAAATGTGCCAATACCACTGTCCAGGGTGTGTGTGGAAATTCCAGAGCCTGTAAAATCCAGTTTGATACAGAAACAATTCAACCAAATGCTAAACTCTTGGTAAGATACCAATGTCGCAACTGCCAAATCAGAAAGGTTTCATCATAGATGTAAACCTCCACAAAAATGATCAAGACGTATACATGTAAATGAAATAATATAGCTGAAACATGACTCTTCTGTCAGTACAATAGAAGATATTCTGTTAGCACGTTCTGATTAAGAGCCAAAAATTCAAATCACAGCAAAATCATATGTTGGGATGTTACCGCTCTGCAGGTGTGACTCATCGTAAAAGCCACAGGAAGAGACATGTCAAGCAACTTTATACTGGACGATCAGGTCTAGGCCTGTTTATGAGGTCATGCGCTAACCCATTCATCAAATACATCATCTTGGCGGGGTAAGTGACTGTGGCATCAGTCAGCAGTCATACCTGCAAAGTGCTCGTGGTGAATTGAATCAACCAGGTTCTCATCAGATACACCATCCACTTTAGTCATTAAAGACGCAGCCTGGGACAAATCACAGAGGTCAGCACGATTATTCTAATGTTTAATATAGAATCTAAAGGTGTAAATTTCAATTGTTGGCAGTGACGCACAAGCCGTTATGGCTTTACCTTTTCCATGTCCTCACTACTTCTGGTCTGACATACACCACTTGTGCTGTGATGGCTGAAGACGGGCCTGGTTTTACAGTCAAACGATAAGCGTCGGTGGGCCACACCGATGCCTGCAACTTCCTTTCCATCCACCCTTTTATAAAAAGAATTTATTAATTATTCATGAAGGTTTGAAATATTTTTTCTATTACACACTCTTAGTGAAGTGGTACAAATGCCGGAATGCATGACTAAGTGAGAACGCAGGATGCATAATGGAATATGCAAGAAGTGTATGAACTTGCCACATTATACATACCGGTTAAGCAGCTGCTGCATGAAGCTGTCTGATGGCACACCCCTGTACATTACAGACAGCTGCCCCTGAGCCTGGTCCATCACCACTTCACAGGAATGCCCCTTTCCTTGTCGGTCCAGAACAACGCCATTCACATAGGCACGTTCCTCTTCCAGGGCTTTGTGTAGCCCCTCTGCTTTTTCCATTAACATGGATATGTTCAAGCTCTCGCTCTCTGGCTTTTTAGTAGCCACTTTAGAATCCTTTCCCCCTGAGGATATATTGAGTTTCCATTCTCTCTTATCATCTTTGCCTTTTGAAGCCTCGGGTTTCCGATTAAGAGCTGGCAGCTTACTTTTCCGCAAGCCAAACCAGTTGGCAATTCCGCTGGAAGCCTTCTGTTTAACTTCAGGTGCTTGACTCTTGTCCTGTTCTTGGAGCTTCAGCATATTTTCCTCGATGCCCTTCATGACCTTTTGCTCAATGGAGGACTGAGGGCTTGGTGCCGAGTGTCTCTTTTCTTCAACCGACTCTGCAGGTTTTGGAGGTGGAGGAGGAAGGCTCTCCCCAAATGAGTTTTTCTTCTTACCAGCTCGGGATTGGCTTCTGTCTTCAGATTTGGACAAATACCTTGGAAGCTCCTGGGTTGGTTTCCCATCTCGATTCAAAGACGGTGGTACAGTTTTAGTGGGAGATTTTAGAGCAATCCTGTTAGGGCTGCTGCTGCTGTGGGGACTGGAGAGGTTTTTGCCACTGTATGAAAGACTGTGTGGTGTTGCACTTTTAGCATAGCTACGCAAAGCTTGTGCAGCTTCCAAGTTGGTGGATAGTGCAGGCATTTTAGATTTAGGGCTTTCCGGTTTTGCAAGGGACATTCTAGATGATTCGCTTTCCAGCTTAGAAATTGTAGAGCTTGCAGGAATCGATTTGATCGCTTGGTCAGAAAGCTTTGAGATGGGACTGTCCACATGACCCGAAACATACAATTTGTCTTCAACAGAATCTGGGCTTTTTAAAAGTTTATGTTCATCAGTATTATAGTCAGCAGCTTTGCTTTTGTCGCTGGTTTGTGGAGACATTTCTTTTTTCTCAGACACCTGGGAGAAAGCTGATTCTTCTGGGTTCCTCAGCTTGCCAAGTGCAGCTAATCTTTCTTTAAAGGAATGGCTAGATTCACCTGAGTGTCTGCCCACACCTGTCTTCTTGGGAATGGGTGGTGGATCATTTTTTTTGGTGGGTGATCCTGCACTCTGTATGTGGTCTTTCTCTTGGCTTCTGGACCTCATGCCACTCATCTGTGACTTCTGAGAAGACGACTGACTAGGCAAACTGCGGTGGTTGACCTGCTTATGCCATACAGGGCTATCTGGGCTCTCATCTTGGTCTGAGAAGTCAGAGCCTAGTGAGGTGTCCTTTTGAGATTTGAAACTCGTTGGCCTCTCTAGACCAAGGCTTCCTATCTTTCCTTTAACTTTTTCTGTGTTAGAGCTGGCATAACGGAGAGCGGAGCTCACCTCACCAAGAACCTGGGATATGTCTGCGCTACTGGCATTGGAGAGATCAGGAATATTTTCGTAGTGTGGTATTTTCTGTGGCGTCTTTTGTGAGGGGGCAGTTTGCGTAGGTTTGCCTCCTCGACTGCTTTTAGGTATGCCACAGTTAAGTTCTTTCGGCACCACTGGAGGTGGGTCTTCAGACAGAGGTGGAGAGGTTGGAGCAGAATGTGTGGACGGATAAGGATCCGGTTTGGGACAAGGTAGCTGTTTTTGCCTTTCTGCTGTGGTTGCTTTGCGGGTAGCAACTGGTGAATGGTGCACCTCATAGTTGTTACTGCGACAAGGGATCTTTGAGCTGCGTGTTAGCTGAGGGCTAAGGCGGGGAGGATTGGCTACTGGAGTGCGCTCCCCAAGAGTGGGAATCTTGAGAAACTTGAGCAGCTTTGAAGGGGAGGACTTGACCTCTTTTATACATACCTGGTTGGGATTCACAAGTTTAGATTCGTCAGCCTGAAGGTCTTGTGCTGTGCTGTCCTTCACAGGGACACATATCTCATCTAATACTCTTGATGCTGTGTGATTCTCATTGGGCGAAAACAGCAGCCCTTTATGCACAGGTTCATTACTTTCTACCTCACTGTGTGTGTCTTGCAGGCTGTCTTTTAGTCCAAGAGTAGGTAACTTTGAGGTGATTGGCTGGATGATGTCAACACCTTTCTGCAGAAATTCTTCACTATCCGTGACATTTTCAAGCTTCTGTGATGATACAGTTTTTAAGTGCTTAAAGTCTGTTTCCAGAGTATGTGCATTGTTTGTACTCTCATGACTAATCTGTTCACTGGCAGCGTTGCCACTTTTTGATAACTGGGAGCTCAATAAAACATCTGATAATCTATTCTTATCTCGAGTCTCTTTCTCTGACAGTGCAAGGGCATTAGCTGGTGCATGATCAGGCACTCTATTATGGTCTCTTTCAGGTACTGCCAAGTTAGAATAAGAGTCAGGGGCTTCTGTTGATAAAAGTTCATTTGATGGTTGAAGACTCTTTTCCGTTGGAAGAACGGACAATTCGGCAGACTTCCTGATCACTAGGAGTTCACCAGTACCCGTAGTAGGCTTCACATGGCTCATGTGGCTCTGCAAGTCTTGGGTCTTATGAAATTCAGGCGGAGCCAGGTTGAGGTTGTCAATAGTAATGGCGTTTGAAGTGCAGCAATTGTGGCTACTGTTGGCTAGACTGATTGAGTCCTTATTGGATAGAATCAGGCATGTGTTACAGCTTCCACACTTTACACTATTGTGCTCTGCTCCACTGATACAAATGCAAACATCTGAACAGGAATGGGGACAATGCGCTTTAGTCACATTGCACCTGGGTGTGTTGTCTCTGCAAGCCAATACAGCGTCCTTAGAGACCAGAGCTTGGCTGTATTCACAGAGAGAGGAGATGCCAGAGGAACGATGGTAGCGTAGAGGATCCGTCTCCTCAAGCTTCCGCAGGACCTCCAAAATGTGTGCTTTCTTTTTCAGAAAAGGAGATAAGGCGTCCATGGAGGTGGTGGAGCTTTGGGTTTCAGGAAAGCAAGTTTGAGCACACTCCCCATTTCCCTTTAGAGTAAGACAAACATTTGAAGGAAAACAGGTTACATTTCATAAATACTTCAGCATACACTAAATATATTTTAGTCAAATGTGGTTTAAAACAAAATACAATTTAAACCTTGGCCAAAAAAAGAACTTATCAGGTCTTCCATGTTTCCACCACTGCAGTTTACAGAACATCATGCACTGTTTTCATTTTCTTTATTTTTCTTTCTTTATTTCTTTCTTTTTTTTTTTTTTTACCTTGGATTGTGCATTCCTCTGAGTTTCGATCTGTTTGTTTGAATCAGTGTGCTGTAGTTCAGAAATGTGTTCCAAGCAGGACCCAGTCTGAATTCAAAAGTCAATGAGAAATGTTAATACTGTAACAGATTATCTACTTCTAATTTATACAGGACTCGACTAATTAGTTTGGACGAGTGGGTATGTAAATTGCTAATGTTTAGGCCAGCAGCACTGGTATATTTAACCATTTTTAAATCACTCTGCTTGTCCATGTTCGCTACATAAAGTTTAAATTATAGCAATAGTTTGTGACAATGAAACCGTTACTACAGTTACTACAGGCTGTTAGTTAGTCATGACAACATGCAACACTCCATCCAGGTGTGGCTTCTACGGGAGCAAAAATTAACAAAAAACATATAACGTTTGGCCGTATTGTCCCCGAAATGTCAGTTACTCTGTGATAATTTCTTGTTCATAGAATTATTGCATAAAAGCAATATAAATGCTGTTGTTCTGAATACTGACACAGCTGTGATTACTTACAGCCGAATTTGTGCTTGTACAACATTGCTTAAATATGAAGCGATGCATCGTGTGTACATTAGCAGTATATTTTACATCTGGAAAAGGCGTATCTGATTTACATAGCTCTTCTGTTTCTCTTAGCCCTCAGAAAAACACCCTCCCATCACTAGAGTAAACAGGAAAGTGCACATTTTCCTCAATTTGGCGTGCACAATAAACACAAACATAATTGGGCTAAATACAGTCTTCGGGAACGCTACTACGAAAAAAAACAACACAGCTTTGTCTACTGAGGGAAAGTTTTATCGCATTGTTTGAAATGTTTTTATTACAATTTACCTGCTGATGTACACATGACTGATTGTGCAGTTTCTCTTGGAGGAGTTCACACAGTGTTCTGTTCTGCCTCTCCAAATCAAACACTCGCATTTTCAACTTAATGCACTCCTCCCGAAGATCCTGAAACAAGCATGTTGAAGGATGGCAACAGTTTCAAACAGACACCTGTAGCCCTCAACAACGCACAGCACACTGACTAGCAGACTGAATTAAACAAATGACAACGGTGTGCGCTTTACCTTTTGGTTGAGTAAGGCTTGGACGACATGATTGGCTACCTATTGATGTTTAAAAAAAAAAAAAGATGCCATTTACAAGTACTTAACTACAGCCACATTTATACAGCATAGTTTTACAATGGAGAAACACTAGACAGTTTGCCATTTTTAAGGGAATAACAAGCAAAATCTTTTTGTTGTGATTTATGTTCTTTTTGTACAAAACCTTGAGAGTGTCTATAACAGGGAACACTGCCTAATGAAAGATATAAAACAAATCCCTATCTACAGTATATCGATCGAGTCAGGGTGTCAGAACTCACTTCATCCAGGCATCTTTCATATGCTTCTCTCTGGCTCTCGTTGGCTAGGGAAAGAGCCGAGTTCTCAGCCTGGACAAAAATAAAAAGGCACTCGTTATTCAAAACAGTGATACTGAACAGATACGAAAGAAGGAGAATTGTTCTCACGGTGTCTATGCAAGGCAGAAGAGTGACTCACTTGAAGCTCTCGGACACGCTCCAGGAGCTCGCTGCTGCTCTCCTCCTCCAAATATGATTCCAGATCACCCTCCTCTGACTCCAGGTCCTCCTCAAGTGCTCGCTGTTGGGTCTCCTCTGACATCATCTTCACCTGCAAAAAACCCCAAAACATTAAGAATGAAAAATACAGGACTGGATCTAGTAGTGGTTGTCAAAATTGCAAGAAAGAGAATAACTTCTAGATTAAATTCTAGCACTCTAGACTGGGCACTTAAGCATAGCAGGGGTTCTTTTGTCAGTGTGTGTAATACAGGAGTATTAAGTGCTGTAAATAAAGCGAAGTATTTAACAGCGTTCCAAATATCTCCTTGCAACTTTGGAATGCAATGGTGTAAAAGAAAGGTGTAGGATTGGTACAAAAGTAATGTGTAAGTGAGGGCTTTGGGGCAGCTGGGATTTCAGTGGGACTAATGGTCCAGAGGCTTTGGCTACAGCTTTATAACAATAAAGGAGATTAAACAGAACTAAGCGCTCTAATCACACCACTGGATCGCGGTCATGTCACCACCCCCTGACTCCAGCTTAACTTGCATTAGTGACCATGACACAGAAGCCTGTTTCTCATGGCCTACTTATGCTCCAGAAACAAGTACCTCACTTGACAGCCTCTTATTTTCTGCCAAAGTGGACTAGGTCACTAGCTAGTGGAAGCATTGTGCAAAGTATTAGTCTGCCGTCGCCCCTTGCAACAAAGAATCAGATCTATTCAGACTACAGGACTTTCTCATGCCTTACATAAATGTGAAAAGTAAGAGTCTGCCCATTCCTGTTATTGCATTACCAGAACCTTGACCTTCACTGGTCACTTGGGATCATACCAGTGCACCGGCTATCATGTTGCAAAACTTGATCTGAAAAATCGATCAACACGTTCATTCCAGTCATTCATAATTGATGCTTTTAACATTGAAAGTGGCACGTTCTCCCTCTCTCCCTCTCTCTCTCTCGGAAGAGCAAGCTTGCACTTGCAGTGAATCGGTTTAAACGCATCCACCTGATCTAAAACAAAAACAAACAAACGGTACATGCTAAATCCGATGGGGTCACGGAGTGGAGTACAGTGGATCGGAGCACATTAGGAATGTGCTTGTTGGAATGTCTGAAGCTCAAACAGAAACAGCTCAGACAGAACAAGGCAAATAAATTTTACCAGAGAATTTTGAACAGTATAATTCTTTCCCAATGTCCTTAACACGTTTAACACTAACAGCAATACTTGTGGTGCACTGGGTATCATTGACGCCTCACTGAATCTGGGTTACCGTCTGTGCGGATTTTCACATACTCTCCACATGTCCATGTGGGTTTCCTTTGGGTTCCCTGGATTCCTCCCAGCTCCCTAAAACATGCCAGTAGGTGGATCTGTGTCTCCAAATTACCCTTAGGTGTGAATAAGTATGTGAATGTGTGTGCACGTGCATGGCGTCCCATATGTACTGTGTGTTCCTGGGATAAAAAGTGGCCAGTAAAAGATGAATATACTAATTAATAAAGTTACAGCTAATGAAAATGCTTTGCCCAATAATGAGCAGCATTACTAGTTTCACACACACCAAGTTATCAATCCATAAATGGTGTTCAAGCGTTTTTAGATGCATCATGTACCTGGAGGCATTGGGTGGAGTGTGCATTTCCATCTCAACAAAAGGTCTGATACGGAGTACACAGAACACTTGTCTTTTCTGCCCTCTTAAGTACTGATAGATTTGGGTTTATCATTCCAGCTGGAATAACACTATGGTACTTTTCAGTAGCCATCCATTTAAAAAGCTGTGCAAACATTACACATGACCAAGAACTATATATAGCACCAAGCTGAAAAAACACCCAAACCTGAGTGATTTTTTTTTTCTCTCCCTGCGCTGGCAGACTGAAAGATTGTGGCTGTTTTGTATCTGCTTTTGACCGTGAGCCAAAAATGCCTTTGCTGCACAGAACTGTTCAGGCACTGACTGAGATACACCAGGTATTAAATCCACAAACAGAGCTTGCTGGGTATAAGGTACTAAGACCAGAGGTACACAGAACATAATCTTCTTTCTATAGATTAAATGGCAAGGTTACATAGATGCCATTGTGTACTGGATGCTATTATAGGAGGTAAAGATCCCATCATCATCATCATCATCATCATCATCATTATAATTATAATTATTATTGTTTCTTCTCATCAAAAACAACTTGCTTTAAAAAAAAAAGAAAGAAAGAAAAAAGATAGACCTCTAAACATAAGCATGTGCTATACAAGCATACGGCTTGTTCGAGGCTGGGGATTTTTCCAAAACTCCTGACATTAATAAACCTTAACGCAAAAGAGCCTGGCTCTGCACTCAACTGTCATACAAAATGATTAGTTATGAATTCGTAGTGTGATATAAAAGTTAAAAAATGAAGGCAACAGCACCAAAAGTGGGTAACTCACTAGCCTGGGACAAGCACAAGATCCCCCACCCCCCCACCCCTTTGGTGGGTATGAGCTAAACTTAATGAAATCACCTCGTATTTCTAAACTCCATCAAGTGAAAATGAAGTAAGAGTCAGATTTAGTTAATCCTTTTACATATGACAACAAGAACACCACACCTGATTGCCAAAGACCTTCTGCATTTGTGTCAAGGGTGCAAACTCAATGCTTCATCACCACACATTATTTAGAGCAGATAAAGGCCTTGGCTACATAAAGTCACCAATCCTAAGGGTACTTGAATAAGTACTTAATTACTTTCTATTATCTGAATTAATGCACATAATTAGCTCATCACACTGCTAAAGTAAATTATGTTTCATTAGCTGCTTGACAGCCTTGGATTTCCACAACACAGGATTGACAAAGCTAATACATGCGTAATTTGTCCACCCATGAAAACCACAGCAATGCTCCAAATCAGGATTTATGCAGAAAATGTACATCAGATTCCTTTGAGGATGATCCCCCCCCCCCCCACATCCCTGGGGGATCTCCCATGGGTTAGACTGCACAGGAACTCGAGCCCATCCTCAGATGTTCATCTTAGATGCCACGTGCGAAGCTGTCATGGCTTGCTCATCTTTTCTTTTCATCTATGAATCACTGTCGAGGAACGAAAAACGAATGCGTGAGTAAGTCGAACCCACAGAGGCACTGGCTAAATAGTCTAATTTTGAGTTTTGGTTGAGACATACAGCAATTTGCGGAGTTTATTTTTAATTATTGTGTTTCCCAGAACTACTAGATATAGTTCTAGTGTAATGACTTGAAGATTACCAAAAAACAAAAAAAAACAAAAAAAAAAACACTTTACCAATTTCACAAAAGAGATTCCTCAAGAATAGAAGAGCTGAGACAAGGTACACATATGCAGTACAGCTGAACGTTACTGCTAAACTACCAACTGACGCATCAAGTCAGTTCCAGAGATGTCATTAACCACTGAAATACCAGAAAAGCAGCCTTTTAACATGTACATTAGGTCATGGTGACTATAAAAGCCTCACCCTTTGATTAAACAGATAACAATGCCACTATGTCTCAGGCACTGTCCAAGCATGCACGGGTATTTTGGAAAATGTGGGTTTCACCCCTCCAGTAAAAAAAAAAAAAAAAAAAAAAAAAAAAATCACATCTACATGAACATTGTTCTTGAAAACATCTCCATCCATGTGAAAGCACAATCATGATTTGGTGGCTGTTTTAAAAGTGAAGTCAAATGGCTCAAGATTAATGTTGAGCGCATACATGTCAACCAGTGGAAAAGGGAAAATGTGGTAACATGGCTGAAAGTTTCATCTCCAGTAACTGCTTTATCCTGGTTGGCCAAGTGTCTGAAAAAATTTCACTTTACATACATTGAAAAACATTACACATGACAAACTAATAGCCTGGTCAGCAACCATATTCGTATCCAAGCAAATTCATATCACAAGCAAAACCCCAATGTGTGTGCGTAGGTTCATGCTTTGAACATCAGCATTTTCAAAAACATGTTTTATTTGTCAACACAAAACACTGAATGGCTCCTAAGATTATTTGGAGGATCTTGAGTTGGAATCCTTGTAATGCCACATTTGAGGCCAGAAACTGAACAGAGCAAAACTGCATGTGCTGTCTGGGGGAAGGAATAGCAGACTGTCTCTCCCTTGTTAACCACAGCAACACCAGCCAATCATGGGCATCCCTCAGCTCATGTATTCAGAAGAGGGTGTATAGCGCTTTCCTCCAAGTATGTTAAGCTGCCTTGTGATGCTACAAAAAAAGATGTGGTTGGCTGGTTTCACCGGTCTCAGGGGAAACATGTGCCAGCATTAAACGTCCTTGGTCGATAGTAGTCACATCACAGGGAGACATGGCTGGTGGGTGAGTGTTGGTCGAGCCCATATTTAGGAGACTATAGAGATCATCAAAACTGTTGAACAATTTCTCCTCCTTGGTGGGGAAAAAAAAGCATCTTCAAAATTGGCCGTATACCTATAGTCAGGTCCCCAGTCAGCGGATGCCTTTATTGCAAGTGTGTTCACCTACAATCGCTACATTAACTCCTTCACCTTGGTCACTTGCAGCCAACATGAAAAGCAGGTCAATCTCCTGTTGTCTGAGCTAAATGAGATTAGCATCAGTGTGCTTCTGGCCCTGCACCATACCTTCATGCCCCAGACTGGTCTTTAGATCCTTCTGCACACACCTGCATCAATGTGAAAGTTCACAGTCAGCAGTTAAACACTCAAGTAGAACTAGCTATAATAAGTACACCTCTGGCGACAAGAGGGAGACGAGATTCTTGGTGCAAACAAAGGGAAGACTATAGGCTCCAAGCTAACAAGATTCTTGGCAGCACTAGCGAGCTCCTAGCACATAATCCTACTATATACTGAGCAATAAACCTAGCAATAAAACATTGTGCCGTGGCCTTAACAGGGCCCCCATGCACACTAATCTGTACAGCAGTACGTTTATTGAACATTCATTGCCAAGAGGCTACTGTTAGAATCACCTCCTCCTGCCGTTGTGGATGCTCCGAACCGGACACCCTAAAGATCTGCGCTCCCAAACAAATTTCTCCCCGAGACTTGCTTTAGTCCAAAAGCTTACCTTGTTCTTAAGAGCTGCTGCTGTAATCATAAAGACTGTCCCGTGCTCATCCCAGGACTCATTATAAAGAACCTCCTTTCAACATATTTATTATGATTTCTCTTTAGTCCTCTACACCTGTACACTGTAATGATTCATAAGTGCACTATTCGGTGTCACTCAGCAGAGTTCCTGCTAGAGTCTGGTTCCTCTAAGGTTTCTTCCTCATGTTGTCTCGGGAGTTTTTCCATTCCACTGTTGCCTCTGGCTTCCTCATTAGGGATCTAAATCTACATCCGGATTTCTGTAAAGCTGCTTTGTGGCAATATTATTAAAAGTGTTATACAATGATGTCGATGTTTGTATTTGGAACGCAGAGAAACAGCCGGACCTTCGTTTTCCCTGATCTGCCCTTGTTTCTGAGTCACCGGGTTGGCATGATGGCCAGAGGACAGGCTCTTGAACATGACTAACGCTGGAAACCAGAGCTTTTCTCAACACACCAGACTTTGTAAAGCGTGGAAGGCAGACACTGGAGGCAAGTCTCTGTTTTTGGAGACATCAAATAGAAGCACAAGCTTTCATCTGACAATGTGGAGGATGCAACATGTCTGAATGTTGGCATACTTGCTGATGTGATTTTTTTTGGGGGGGGGGGGGGGTGTGGTGTTGGTTTTTAAAAGTGTATCCAAGATGAAGGATGGAGGAGTTTCAGGATTAACGTGGCAGAGAATACGGATTTTATTCCCCCTCTCAGTTTAAAAAAGAAAAAAAAAGAAAGAAAAAAAACACAGGCGGCAAATCTCATGGTCCATCTGGACACTGGGGAACATTTAAAACCGTACAACACATTCATAACGCAGTTTTAATTACACTGTTAACCTGTATTCAGTAATAAAATGCAATCAATATCCTTGGTTTATAACAATGCAATGTAATAAACAAAGAGGAGCAAAAAGAACAAAATTTATCTTGTAGAAATATTGCTTCATGATTATATTTGAAAAATGGTCCACTTACCTATAAGACTCATATATATATATATATATATATATATACATATACACACACACACACACACATGAAATTGGGTATTTACTCTGCATACTAGAGAGTTTTAAATCATTTCCCACATGTACAGTATATTGGAATACATGGGTATATTTAAATAGAAAAAAAAATGTCTGCTCTTTTGTTAAGGGCAGACAGTACAGACTTAATTAATGCAAATATTCTGTGTCAAATGGAGATAAAAAAAAATGAAAGAAAAATCACAAGTATTGGGAGGGGTGAAATAAAGCCACTAAGAAAGCAATCCAACAGAACTGGGGCTCTGGGATCCCCAAACCTTGCCTCCATCCCCCACACTCCAGGGGTTATTAAGAACCAAACCCATCCCCGTCCGCCGAGGCAGTCTCCGATTATTCACACCCTGCACAAAGCCCTGCGACACCAAGCTCCACAGAATTATTGATCCTGTATTTCTGGGTGATTTATAATCTAATAAAATGATCAATTGCCTCAGAACAGGCACTTGATAGTCCTCATATGCATAGAATGAAAAGAATTAGCTGAGAGGTATCAGCTGCTCATTTCCATCTAAGCAGAAAGACAAACATAAAAGGCAGCCATCAGTCCCTCTGGGGAGGCATTATTTTTTCCTTCTGATGTGCCCTATTCTGGGGATGGATCCAATCTCGGTAGTGAGGTAGACTCTGGATCTTGGCATTAAATTTAGAATACCTTTAATAATGTAGTTCAATTTAAATTCCCATTTTCGAGATTTTGCATTATCCACTTAACGGTGAGCTAACGCATCCGTGACAGGCCTCAAACGAATGCACTCCCTGACCCACTGTTCTGCTCTCATCCCAAGTGTTAGAGAACCACCACAAATGGCGAGTCTGCAGCTACAGAAACGTTAAATAGATGTCCTTCACAGTGCGGCATACCTCGCTTCTCTAAAGCGCATAAATCCCTCATTTGTGCCTGCTTCAAAGACCTTGAAATCACCAAAACACACAACGGGGAAGACAAATAACCAAGACGCCGTGCTCGCTCTTTTGAGAGTGGCTGACAACATGGAAAGGAAAGAAACTATGAAAGCAGCCGAAGGTGAGGTGCGAATTAAGCTGTTAATTTGCTGCCGACTGCCTGCGAACGGCGCCGTTTTGGATGAGTCAGGTTATCTGTCTCGGCAAAAGCACTGAATGGTCCACAAACTGATGAACTCGGTTACTTCTTTGGTGCCCAAGGAGCAATTCAGAAATAATAATAAAAAACATAAATAAAAATAAATCGACAGTTGAGCATTAGGAAAAGATGCAAACTTCAAAGTCGTTAACAAATTTAAGAAGAAGGAAAAAAAAAAAAAAAAAAAAAAAAAAAAAAAAAAAAAAAAAACAGCTCAGTGGAGATGCTGAGACTTTTAGCTTCATTCAATCAAAAGATTTTGCCAAAGCAGTAAAGACATTAAAATCATTTTAATGATCCTTCTCATTATTAAGAAAAAGAGTTTGGAGTTTGATAAATATCCTACTTTAGCTTTAGAACAAGGAAAACTATTTGAAAACAAGTTTTGGTGCCTCTAAAACACAAAATGCCTTTATAACAAAAACGGGGAAAGCAAATCTTTAAGCCCTTGCTAAAGTTTACTATACCTGCACGTCTAGTCAGATCATCCTAGGAACCTGAGGACAAGCCAGGTGGGACAAATGAGATGGAGGAACACAATACGCGTCTCGTATGCCCTTGCAATGTCATATTAGACATGGCCCTCTGTAGACCTTTCCCTACACGTGTCTCTCCCTCATTCTGAAACCTGGGCGAGTGTCTCCGGGCTGGCTGCGGTGGTTCCTGTGTTCTCCCATTGTTCCGGGGAGAGTGAAGCAGGCGTCCTATCTGTACAAACCCGAGTGCACTACAACAGCTGTGGGCCACCCCCCACCTCCTACCTCCACCTCTCTTCTCTTCTTGTCTCTCATTCTCTCCCTCCTCCAACTGCTGCTGCCCAAACATTAACCCTGCAACTGCTGGAGCAGCCATAAAAAAAGAAAGAGAGAGAGAGAGAGAGAGAGAGAGAGAGAGAGAGAGAAAATTGGTGGGGGTTATATTTCAAAAGGGACAAGGCTCTGCCATGCACAAAAGACAAATATAGTGAAGGGAGGATATCCTACCAGTCGAAGGGAGTTGTGGAGTTACCCAGGCAACACGGGCCTCGTCCTAAGAGGATTGCGTAAAGGTTATAGAGTAGCGCTAATTGGATTGTGACTATAGTTACTGATATAGTCAATACAGGTGCACCAAAAAAAAATAAAATTAATTAAAAAAAAATTTTAAAAATTCCCCACACATGACCTGCTTGGCAAAAAAGTACCCGTTTTTGTTTGGTTGGGGTTTTTTTTTTTTATATAGGCAGAATTATCTACTGAATCATTCTCCACGAGGTGAGGCATGTCAAGGTCCTGCACTGACATACAGAGCTACAGAGAAAAGGCTTGTGTTTCCTTTTCACCTGAAACGACACAATTTGGGAACTCAGACAACAATGGCTTGACATTTTAATTCCACTCCAGGTCAAAAGACATCTTTCCAACACCGAGGCTCGTTAAAAATGAGAAAGAAGTCAAAACACATTTAAATCAAAATCAATCAATACATGACCATGGGGGTGGGGGTACACAATAAAAAAACTGCAGTATAATGATTACTATACATCTTAAGAAATTCAACTGTTAAAAATAAACAACTGACTGTTTGACCTTTCTGTTAAAGGAATGTGTCTGGATTCCAAGAACAGCATAAATACAGACCATAAATCACTTTAAACCTCACAGATTTTATATAATTGGCCTCAAAAAATCAGTGAGGTAGCCGTTTTATCTAAAGGTCAATTACTCATTCAGACACGAGTTAATTAATGCGTTAGCACCTGAGTATGAAGTAGCAAAGTCAATCAGCGAACACTAATTTGGTGAATTTATGCAATTTAATATATGTAAAAACCATGTGATATCGGAATTATCGCCCATTTCTAAAACCTCCTTTTGAATTACCGGCACTCAGACACCATATTAAAATCCAGCCAAGCCTGTCATTCTAGCACGAACACCCCCTAAAGGATAACTGGCTGTTTTCCAGCACAACAAAGGCATCCTTGTGAATGATTTTTCAGAAGGCATTCTTAAAATACCACGTCAACCTTATGGTTAAGGGGCCAATGAAGCAGCTCATCAGGACCATGCCTGAGTCCCGGATCACGCCCGTCAGCCACCCCTGTCGCCGGAATTCCTCCTGGAGCAAAACAGTGGCTGCGTTTTAAAAAACCAAATTGGGTGATATGACCCGAATGGAAGAGGGGTCACGTGTTGTCCTGGAGCCAACAGTCGAGTGTGGAGAGAATCTGTCACAAAGAGCCATTGTGAACCCGCAAACACCACTTTCGCTCATGAAAGGGCTGGGAAGGATCTCTGTATTCGGTGCGAGCCTCCTAAATATCACATACAAGGATCAATAAGGAGGTAAATACATAAAGTGGGCAGTTATGCAGTGAGTTAAAAAAAAAAAAAAAAAAAAAAGAAAAAGAAAAAAAGGCCATATCTCTTGACCATAATCTGTAGGTTTGTGGATCCTCAGTGCTATTTCAAGTGTTACCAATTTACTGCTCAGCAATGGCAGGACAACTGGCGAACACTTGGGTAACTCAGAAAGCCCCAGGTGCTGGATGCCATTTGCATTAACGTGAACATAAGCACTTTGCCAAGCCATGCCTCTTGGAAAGCAGCTGGACATTTAACATAAGTGGAACATCTGGTTAAAAAAAAAAAAAAAAAAAAAAAAGGACAAGCTATTACGGCAGAGAAGATTTTGCTGATCAAACCTGAGACCCGAGCTGAACCATCCAATTTGACAGAGCTGGAGCAATTTTGCCAAGAAGAACGGGAACAAATATCAGGATCCAGATGTGCAAAGCTGATAGAGGCATGTCCCTGACGACTGGCATTAAAGTACTGACCTAAGGGGTGAACACTTGCAACCGAGAAATTTCTGTGTAACCTATGTGTCACAATAAGAAAAAATATTTTACCCACCAAATGTTAGGCATACAGTTTTAAACTGAATACTAAAAGATCCCAATGTAGTCCGTCTCAATTCCAGGTTGCAACGAGAAGAAATGTGGAAAGTTTCAAGAGAGGCTGAAGACACTGATATTGTATTTTGAGATGTACAAAATTATCTTGGACTCATGAGTGCTTTTACAATGAACTGACAACAGATATAAAGATGAACAGTAAAACGAAATGCCGTGCCACACGTTTGTGCATTTGCGGCATTGCGGCCAGTTCGGATTAAGGGAATAAATCAGAGCGCCGGCAAAAAAGCTCCTATTGAGAGCAAGACAGCTTAATGGGCTGTAATGTGCTGAACTCCATGTGAGGTGGAGGGGCTGATCCACCTTTTGGAAATGTGACACTAGTCTGGACGATGGGGGAAAACAGGAGGAGGGGTCTGTATGGAACTGAAACTGAACCAAGCCCTCTTGTGCACAGTTTTTTTTTTTTTTTCCATGTGACCGAAGACCAAAGCGATACAAAATGCTCAGAACCTTGCGCCTTCTGAACCACCTCAATCCTCTTTGGTGAAAGTGACCTTTTTTTTTTTGGTCGCTCGAGTGTACATGGGGGGGCGGGGGTGTGATCACCCTGCAGTGAGGATCATGTGGTACAAAAGACTCAGTGCAGCCACACCCACACCCTATTCAAGAGCAAGAACATCAATTCAAGGGTTTGTGTGAACAGTAAACACACTTGTATCCAAATATAACCTAGTGGCATCAACACAGATTTGCCTGAAAACATTAAACAAAGACCAGCCTCGAGCATATGACTATAGTCACCACCTAGGATAAATGTCACGCTGACCAAAAAAAAGAGGAAGAAATCCGAGCCAGTTCCTCTATTGATGGACAAATAAAGATCGCAGGTGAAATGAAACGAGGAAGAGAAATGTGGCCAGTCAGAAAATGAGGAACTTGAGGAAAACCGGGGGGTGGGGGGGGCATGCTTTGTTTAATGCCTGGTATGCACGCGGTGTTGACCGGAGCCGATGTCCCCTGGCTGAGGGTGCAGTAAAAAGCAATGAAGCCTAAAGTTCAGCAGGCTTCAGGGACAGAATGACAAAACATCTGGCCGGCATCTGGACTGCACCTTTAGGATTTAGTTACGCTCTGTGCGCCCACTGTCCGCTCACGGCACCACAATCCAAATATACGTCCTCATTAATGAGCGCCAAACGTATGCGGACGACACAAGGGGCCACGTTCCATGTGCTCATTAATCACCTTCGCTTGTGCGCCTGTGTTTGAAGACCCAGGAGGTTTCTGCTGCCAAAACATAGTACTGGATGTTTCTGGATGAATAGAATAATAAAAAAATTTTTTTAAAAAGGCTGCTGTAAAAGTGATGGCTTCTTTGCATATTTGAAATGAATACAGTGTGGATCAGGGTTTTGAGGAAAGGGTTTGGCTGTAATTAACGGGACGAGAGGTCACAGGACCCCTAACCGCTGAGGCTTTCTTTTACCCGGCTGGTGGGGAAGCTTTTCAAAGGGCTTTATGAATGCAACCGTTTATGCCAGGAATGTCAGGAAGAGCCCCTGCCATATGAAACGGACCACACTAGGCCATTTCTGATGGCATTTGTTTAACTCTTGTCGCTGTCCAACCACATCGTGGACATTTATCCCTCAATTGCCCAAACAGGATGTGCCACTGACCTGGTTTGCCTGAATTGATTAGGGCTGCATTCCGACGCATATTTCCGCTCACCGCCAGCATGAATCGAATGTTTGTTGCTCCTGAAGACTGGCGCTCTGTGGAGCGGAGAAGCAGTTGAAATGTTTGCACGACCTCAGCTTCTTCTGTGGCCTGGATGGTAAGCAAAGCGAATCTCAACCTGTGCTGAGTGCGATCGCACGCTCCTTCGTCTGAACACGCACAATCAGCTTGTGCTTGACACCCCAAAGTCCTGCCATCTCAAAAGAAGAGGTACTGTTAAAATATTTCTTTTAAAAAACACAGCACGAGACATGAGGGTTTCAACCAAAGCTTCCTAGTCACAGGAAAGACGCGTGAATAAAAATGACATTTTTCCCCGCTCACATGAGCTCCCACGGCTCTTACAAAGGTGGACGACCCCCAGAAATGAAACAAAGGCAGCAGGGGGGAAGTGCAGCCGATGTAATTGCTTTCCTGCAAATATCTGCAGCGCGTGGAAACAGAGGCGCGGTCTTGCCGACTCGGCACTGCGCTCCCCTGCTGAGATCTCCGGCTTCCCTGAGTAATTGATGAGTTCTCCACATGCTAATGTGCCCCACCAATCCATAACCAGGGTACGGGCAAGACGGAGAGCAGGAGGAAACTCGCTGGTGGGGAAAAACAGATAATAGGGCAGCCCTAACTAGGCAGAGAGGGAGAGCGGGAGACAGCGAAAGCAAAAGAGAAATGTTTTCCTCTTTGCGGCCAATGTGACCATTTTTACCAGACGAGGCAAGGAAGAGAACGTAATGACCACTTCTATTCTCTCGAGTTGGGCAGAACAGATGCATGGAAGCTCTTGGAGAAGGAGTCTGAGCTGTAGGGGCCCAAGCAAAGGTTCGACTTCAAGCTTCAGTCCTAACAACTGTCCAGAGAGTGGCGTTTCGAGTGTCTGAACGCAGCAGCAGGATAAGAAAATGGTACAATTTACAATTCAATTCCTCCTTTGAGTCACACTTTTATCCAAAGCGACTTACAACTAAACGTCTTGCTCAAGGACCTAACCGTGGCATTGTGGTGGTGATAGGATTTAATCACACAACCTTCAGATTAGCAGCCCAGTGTCTTAACCACTCAGCCTCCCCCCCTACACATGCACGCAGGACATGCAGAACACGTCATTAAACAACGACTAACAAAACCGCAGCACGTACATCAGAGCACTTCCCATTCGGTTCGCTTTTTGTGTCCCCCCCCTCATGTGCACTTTCTTTGTTTCAGCAGCTGATCAGCCTCCTGGCTCAGTGGCATGATCAGGTGGCTGGACGTAATCTCCCAGGACCTTTCTGGGCTCCGGTCCACGAAATAACATCATAAGCCTTGAGAAGGAAAAACAGACGCCGTTCACGAGCTACACAGCAGCCATGTGTGAGGCGTAACATAACAATGTACCATGCTGGACAGGATCATCTCAAGTGCTACATGAGGACAAAGTTTTACTGCATAGTTTTGAGTTTAAGATAACTCCAAGGTTACACAGTGTGCAATACAGACAAAGACCTGTATTAGGATCAGCAGCTCAGTGTTGCACAAAGGTCTTCTGGAGGACTTGTTTTTCGGTCTGAGCTGCTGTAAATCACGCTTTCTAAAAATAAAGCGCTTACAAAATAGAGTGCAACGTGACAAGTAAGAACACAGTGCCTTACTAATCTAAAGTCAGGTTTACACTGTATCGTATCTGATTTGATTTGACATAAATCGCACATCGTAAAAGAATTCTTCGGTCATATGATCGGCAGCCTTAGGGTGCCCAATGCAACAGTCTTGCTGGCGATTTCGATGCCATCCTGACCAAAGTAAACTGTTCAGTCAGTGTCGGAAATTTTCATGTAAGGTCTCAGAGTATGAGCGCTGCTACGACATTTATCTAAGAGCCACCAACACGAGGATGGTACGGGATTGCACTAAACTCACAGGACAGCCAGAGATATGGTAGTGACAATGGTAAACAAACAAACAAACAGACAGAAATAACTGGCCTTATTACCTCCAGCTCATTCTGAAGAATATTTCCGGAGCCTGGATGGCGCTTATCGTTGATGCAAGTTTCCTGTAATCACAGGTCTATCGTCAGAAAATCTTTATCGCATAATCTGACATGGAGAACACGCCGTCGCCGAATCGGTGTATATAATTCAGGCAGAATTTTGAGATTTCATCATATAGCGTG
>JAQLOM010000015.1:16223297-16235162 GCA_030068315.1 Chrysichthys thysi
TGTTCATTCATAGTTATGATGCCTTCAGTGAGTATCTACCAATGTAAATGGTCATAACAATATAGTAAACACATTGAATGAGGTGTGTCCAAACTTCTGGCCTGTACTGTATACAGTGAACCCCTGCAATATCGTGGTTCACCTATCACGGGTTCAGTGCATCGCAGTTTTCCAAATTTTGAATCACAGAATTTTTTTTTTTTTAATTCGCGGGACTCTGGAATATAAAAAATGTTTTTAAAAAAATGTTAATTCAAACATATTAAAAGAATATTAAATTGAAATAAAATACAGTATGCATTTCATAAGCGGATGACGGCTTTCCCCGCCCCCATTTCCGCCGGTTAAACCGTACCCAGTCTCCCACTGGGATTCCGCTTTGTACTGACAACGCGTGAGCTAGTTTGCCCACGTGGGATTGTACAGGACACACTATTGGATGGGAGGCGACCAACCAGAGTGCTGTCTTGTGTATCCTGGGCACTGATTGGCTCAGTGACCGTTCATCTCATCTGGTGAGTGGCCATATAGAATTTTACATGTTGTTAAAAGAGTGTAGAAAGTGTTTAATAGCATAGGAAGTGTTTATAAGAGTGTGGGAAAGGTTAGTAAAAGAGTGGGAAGGGTTTATAAAGCTTTAAAATATATATAAATAATAAAATAAATGTAACATCGCTACTTTGCGGCTTTCACCTGTCATGGGGGTGGTGACCCCCACGATAGGCGGGGGTTCACTGTATATATTTCGGTCATCACCTGTATTATAAATACACTATACATTAAAAACATTGCAAGGTAGGTGGACTCGCTGTAAGACAACCCAGTAGAAAGACCAAAGTGGAAACCATTACTGTACAACTGTAGTGCACAGTACAAGAAATGTAATGCGGCATACTTTTTAAGAGTACCACAGTATTTCAAATTTTCTTAACTGTATTCCTGTCATTTAAACAGACATCCTAGATGACCAACGACTCCAAATGAAGTTAATCGTACATCGCTGAACTCGAGTGGCAGGCTCTCTGTGGGCTGAAGCTCGGCGGCACTCAGGTACATATCTGTCGGTGCTAACGAGAGCTGCTCTGGTGCCAGTGGCTCCTGCTCGGGCTGGTACATGGGGGGAGGCAGGGAGAGATGCAGCGGGCATCGCGGTTCCTCCGACTGGCCCATGTGCACCGGCCTGTCACACGGCACGTCCTTTAGACCTGGGCACATCTTAAACAACACCTGGCTACTGTCCTGGTAAATGTCTGTTGGGACAGTTAAAGAAAACAGTAGATAGAAATGTAGCGCAATGTGGGAAAATTTCAGTGAAAAACAAAAAATTATAACTGAAATGTCTCTTCCAACTGAACCGACGTTTCCCATTCAGCAAGTTCTGGGAAAGTCAACAGACCATCTGAAGACTTCGTTTCTGCCTCTGTTTGAAACCAACAGCTACAGCAAGTTGTTGGCCTTGATTCAGGGCACAAAGACTTATAGGTGAAGGTGGTCATAGCCACAAGCGTATTTCAAGTGTGCACGCTTGACACTGAAAAAGATACGAGACACGCAGTGTCGGGTCATTGGCAGACAGGGGTTTGAGCACCGCGTCCCTTCCACAAAGGAAATGCACCTCTGGCTGGGGCGTACCGAGTGAGCCTGTGGAGACACCATACAGCATACGCATATAAACAAAAGGTAGTACCGAAATTATGCACAGTCCTTATAAAAGGAATTTTCCTATCAAAAATGTTTCTGAAGACTTCTCAGTATGCTGATTTAAAAAAGTACGTTGTGTGACAGAGGTGCTTCAAAACTGGTGGTCTTCACACAACTCTGAAAATCCATTTGCTTTACTGTGTAATGGCTCTCGGAGCCTCATTTGAGCCCTCTACACCAATCCAGATACAGTTTAAAAGTGGAAATGTAATTTTGCATCGTCTAAAATACAAGATGAAGCAGCAAACACTTCTTATATCAAGACTATATATATATGTATGTATGTATGTATGATTTATTTGTGATATATAAAATTAACACAACCAGCAAGACAAAGGCAGCCAGTTCTGCTTTAATTAATTCTAAAATATGATTTTGATGTCTTTAAAATGTATTATCGTCCCGTCATGCGCCTCCTAAGACCAGAGGAGACGTACCTGTAGTGCTCCTCCTTCAGTAACAGCCTGTCTGCGCTCCCTGAGCTGCCTGTGTAGCAGAGCCTCCACTCCGTAGCGCCTCCGGTAGCGACGTAACGCCTTCAGCTTCCTCAGATTTTCCCTCTCTTTCATGGACAGACCCTCAGGTCCTGTTAAAAGACTGCTGCCTGTCTCAGACAGCCAGTTACACTCATAAGACGTGAGCTATGCAGCTGTGGACAAATCGTAAATTTATTAGCTAGCCCATCAGGCATGTTAAAAGCTCCAGTGTGCTGTACAGTCTCTTGTTTTGGCTGCATGGAAACCTAACTAACGGCTAATACGTGGTAGCTGACATAACGCGATAACATATGGCAAGCTAGTTAGATAGTTAAGTGTATTAATGTAGATTAAAGAAAACAATAATAATAGGCGTATCATTATTGGGTTTTTTTTTATATATCCACAAAGCCACATCTTCATGCACATAGAATACACTTTAGATCCAAACGTTTGTGCACACGTGACCTTCAACACCCCATATGTGCTTGTTGAACATCCCAGTCCACGTTTAGTCCCCATTTGCCGTTATAATAACCTCAAGTCTTCTTGGGGTGCAGTGATGTTCAGTGGGGTTGAGGTCAGGGTTTCGATGCAGGCCAATCGAGTTCTGACACTCCTAAGCTTAGCAAACCGTGTCTTCACGGAGCTCACTTTGTGCATTGTCATGCTGGAACACGTTTGGGCCCTCTTAGCTGCACTGAAGGCAAACTGAAACGCTACAACTTCAGCATACAGAGACATTCTATACATCTGTGTGCTTCAAATTTTCAAATTTATGTACACTATACAAGTGATCATCACACGTGAAACACAACACAGCACAGCATGACACATTGAAATTACTTCTCTGCATTTGACCCATTCACCAAGTGAAGCAGGGGGCAGCCCGAACAGCGCAGCGCCCGGGGAGCAGTGCTTGGGGACGACACCAATGCCCTGACCGCTAGGCTACCACTGCCAACAGTTCGGGAAAGAACCATATATGGCTGTGATGGTCAAGCGTCAACAAACTTTGGGCCATCTAGTGTATTACGTGAGTCTAAAGGGTTTATTATTAGTAGTATTATTTTCTCTTTATGTGCTAGCAGGGGAGTTACAGGGAGTTTTGCCCTTTCAGCTGGGTAGCCATGACTAAAAACTTGTAGTGCACACAGATTCAGAGCACCTAGGCTACACTGGTATCATCGAATTATCTTGCAATATCAGTGTGGCACAACTTTATGAAAATGATCTGACAAGAACCTTCTCAAGTATCATAACCAAATGTGCATAACCAAATCCAGCAGTGAGAAGAGAAGAGAGAGGCATTATGTGGGGACATATGCAAGTTGAAACCCCTATAACGTATAAAATTTCCAGTTTTTTGGGTTTTTTTGTGGATGGGAAGACAGCTGCGCATTTTGCATCTCTAACATGTATATTAACTTGCAACTACACAGGACTAGGTATGCATCAACACGTCTATACACTGGTGAACAAAACAGATGTACAGGATTACCAAAGTTACCTATTGTGTCGTGCTCTATCTTGCGGTTATGCAAGTAGCGTCTATTTTTTTCCTTCAGTAAGTGCTGCAGACGCTTAAACTGGTCTATGTAGAGGGACTGGAGTCTGATGAGCTTTTCACGTGTGATCAGAGCAACTTCTTCAGCAGTGTACACCCCAGCATGCCTACACACACACACACAGACACCACAAAAACAAAGTGAGAATTACTCTGTACATAAGCCCAGCCTGTAGGCGTATTCATATACACTCTTAATCAAAGATTCTAAAGCGCTACGCGCAAGATGGATTACTGGCCGGAAAATACGTTGATAATCAGGAAGTATTTGACACAATGGGCGCCATTTTAGTACGCTGGCCTTTCGTTACAGAGGCTGGATACTGTGGGAAACTTGCAGCTGAAATTGTCTTGTTGTTTCTTGTTTTGATGTATTAGCCTTGTTTGCATTATGAGAAATTATGACATCCTGTGTTAAGACGACATCAATAGATTATCTGAGGGGATTGTTTGATTTTTTTTCCTCAATAATTGGAGCCCAGTTGAGGCAAGTTCAACTGCATGCAGCTACACTGCAAAATTCGCCCCATTTGATTTAAGCTTCGGGTATCGATTAACATCTTGGATTGCATTTGACTTCAGACATCGATTTGTGATCTCAGATAGTATTGACAACAATATGACTGCTTGAATAACTTTGGACAGTTTAGCGTATGTTTTCCAAGAGGTGGCGCTAGCCGTTGTTTACGGTGGGCTTATCAAAATGGCGTCCACGGTGGTACTTCTGCTTATTGAGTAAGTAATCCATCTTGCTCCACTTTAGAATCTTTGCTCTTAATGCTACTGAATGACGAAGCGTCTCACTTGAGAGGATCTTCGTGGTCGCTGTCTACACTGTCTGCCTCACTGTCAGGATCTCCTCTCCACGTCTGATCCAGCACCACCGGTTCCTGCTCGTCTTCGCTCCAGCTGTCTTCATCTGCACAACGAAGTTCAGAGAGGATTCATCACCTCCATGGTCTCAAACTTAATGTTTAGAGCTTGATTCCTGTTGTTCCGTTCACACTTTAACTGCACTCTGAGTATAAGGCAGAAAAAGTTCTACAACTAAACGAAAAATCTCTTAGCTGTAGACTCTTTTACGTTGGATGCCTGAAGACTGTGTTGTGTTTAAAGTATTTGACCAGTAGCGCAAATTCAAGACTACAGGACAACAAAGCATACCAGAGCACTAGTGCATTAATAATAATAAAAATATTTTTAATACTAATTACGCTTATTTAGATGTTTGAGAACACTCCGTGGAATCCATGTGCAATCATTCCCAGAAATATGTGCAAATTATACAGAATGTTTAAACTACTTAACTTTTAGACACCGCCAATATGGTAAACACAAATTTGGTTGAAAAATGGTAAACGGTAATAAATTTTTTTTTAAAAATCTGGAAAACTGCCTGCCTAGGATGCGGCTTGCTTCGCTGCGGCCGTCTTGGCCGAGAGCTCCCATCTCCGTCCTGTTGTAGCCACTGAGCTGAGACAGCAGGAGCTCGGGGGACGGTCCAGAGGAGGCCTTGTGCATCTGGGCCCGCAGAGCCAAAGCATTCCTGTGTGCATGCTCGGCACAAAATGCAACTCTGAAGGGGGAGACACAACATGTATTGTACATAAAGTCAAGAATAATAACAGAGCATAATTAAAGTTGTTCATGGGTTCCGTAATGTGAAAATGATGCAACATAACTGTCTGCCAACCTACATGCACGTAATGTAAATGTGTTCACTACGGTCATGGTTCTCAATCCGGGTCTTTAAAGAATAACCAGATGGCCCTTGATTTTCAAATTTCAGTAAAGTGGGGGAAATTACAACATACCGTTATCAAAGCTATACCTATAAACAATGTCGACTGGATCCCAATGATAATTTTAATAAGAAAAGTGGTTCTGTGGGTGAAAAACAGATAGAAGAACCCAAGTACGTGTTATGATGAAGAATTTAATTTACACCCCACTTGAATCCTGCAACGTCACAGATTATATGTTTTGAAAATGGTCCAAAGATTCCCTCCAATTTATTACTTTTCTCCTACTTTTGAGCATTGTCAGAGCTTGTCGGAACCACGATGCTGTGAGGAACACCTTCCTTCTCGGCCATTCACAACACGAAGCTGAGATTCTGCACCCGTGTGCATCTGCTCGTCTGGCAGTTACACTAAACCCGTAAACATGTTCGCTGAAGCCCTATTCTGACTGGACTCGTTTTATTGGGATGTTAGATAATGTAATTAATTATTTTCCCGAATAGCTCTTGGATCTTAGTTCCACCTGAATGAGTCATCTTAGTATGTCACAGACTGTGTGTTTACAGTTCTGGAAAGATTACACCATATACATCCTGGTAACGACACTGTTATATTTATAACACAAATCCTTTGGTTTTTTTTATTTTTTATATATATATATATATATATATTTTTTTTTTTTTTCTTTTTTCTTTTTCTTTTTCAGCAAAACAACACTCCGCATAGTGTTCACTTCTACTGCCTTCAAATGGAACCAAAATGAAATCAAGTACAGTAGTACCTTGACATATGACATTAGTTCGTTCCAGGAGCAAGGTCATACGTCAATAGTGTCGTTAGGCAAACCAAATTTCCCCATTAAAATGAATGGAATTACTAATAATTCGTTCGTTCCAAACCCCCAACAAAACACACCAACTTCTTTTGTTACGTGTTTTTAAATAAGAGAAATGTACTATATAAATAACAAATGTATAAAACAATACTAAACCATTATAAAAGTGAATGTAAAGAAATAAACTGGTTTTATTAAGTGTACTTTATTTACCTTGAGGATCACAAGAAGTGACGATGGAGGCGGAGCAGTGAGGTGTAGGATGGACGATGGTGGTCGGAGGAGGTCTGTTTACATGACGTACGTCACCCTCTATCGCCAACTGAACACTTGCTATACGCTTACAGAACATTGCTAAATTTATTCTACACTTTACGTATCGCCAAACTTAACTTAATGGTAGAATTACTCCGCCCGTACTTCATGCACAAGTCTGTGACGCGCACACCTTGAGCGTGTTTTTCAATTATTTCCCGTGTTATATCTAAGGTAAGTGGCCTCTTCTTCTTCTCAGCGCCAGCCTTGCTACCCACTTTCTTAGGACCCATGATTGGACACATACAGGACATATAAAGTTCCAAAACCGCACAAAGAACACAAAACGAAGTGAGAAATGCTGCGGTGATGCTTCCTCAGCAAGCTCAACACGTGATCTGTAGGTTGGCTTGGGGCAGACTGGGAATTGGCGGGCCGCATGAAACGTGATGAAATCGCCAATGTCGTATTACAAAAATCTGTCATATCCCAAATCAAAAAAATAGCCCGACATCAACCTCATATCTCGGAAATGTCGTAACCTGGGTCGGTCGTAAGTCAAGGTACCACTGCATTTTGGGTGTTGGCATGGATGTTAAGCAGTGCATCCACTGGAGGGCAGCACAGAGTCAACTGTTTCTGTCAACAGCAAAAATGGTATCGGTGGAGAAAGTCGTAAGAATGTATCAAACGTAAAGTAGCATCATGTACTGTTGATGTTTTTAGAATTTCTTACTAAAGCGCATAATGTCTTCTCAAAAAGTCCCGTCATTTTTAAAATTTCTTCATACTGTCTCACTTCAGCTATATGCTACGCCGCTCACGTGCTTTCCGGTGGTAGTGCTCTGTTTGGGCCGTGTCCATAAGCTTTCAGGAAACGTGCATAAATCCGAACGAAATGAATGCACTGTAGACAGACAGAAGGCTCCCAGAATGTAATACAATCATAAAGTCACTGGGGGCAGCAGCAGCAGCCCAGGCACAACTGCCCCACATAGCACTGTGCGCAAAGCTGTTTTCTGGCCCAACACTGTCGATGCTGGCTTACAGATTAAAAGTACATGAATAAATCAAAGTGACTGATGGATTTTGAAAGGAACCAAAAAAGCAAAACCTTAAACCCCGCTAGTGTTCGCCGAAATAATAAAAATTGTGGTACAATTCATTCGTTTAAATTCTTTGTACAAATGCTTCATAGCACCGTGTTGATGAGACATGTGAGTATTAAAGGAAAGCACCCCCTGCTTGGTGAATGAAATATAACCAACACTACGTATATTATAGCCTTATTATTTCATTCAAAGGGCTTAATATTTTTTGTGAAGCAGTAGTAAAATATGTGCGAGTTTAATGAGGTCAGTTAAGTTTCACCTGTTTAATATTGCCTCATTGAAATAAATGGTGATGAATGTCTAATGTGATTTAGTGCAGTGTGGATAAAGAGCCAGAGAGACAGATCCAGTTAAATGCACATATTTCAAACATCTTGTGCTTTTATTGTAAAATAAATTCTTTATCCTATTGCTTATGTGGAATGTAAAATAATTGTTTTTGTAATGGGGTATGATCATTAGGGATTTGCTCCTAGAGGAAAATTTCATGTTAAATGGTCACGAATGTTTTGTTTCACATAAAATGATTGACGTAAACTGTAAAGAGAAATGCTAAATGAAATTTGTTAAAGCAGTTCTGATTTACAAGCCACATTTAAGATGATGTGAGTATGTGATCTTTGATTCACACGACTAAGCAATTATTAAACTTTTTCCAACATTGTGAAATATTATGATTAAAAAAAAAGACTACAAAATTTATTAATGCCATTGCTTCCTACATCATATCTAATTTGCTAAATTTAAACTTGCTAAAATTTTGGTTTAAGTAGCGATTTTGCCATAGTTATAGACTTTGGATTGTGTGTGAAAGCAGGAGTAAAGAATAATAATAGAGGGTGTTTTTTTTTTTTTTTTTTTTTAAAGATGATTGAAAATGCCTGAATCGCCATGCATTGAATGTAGTGGTTGTGTCACCAGTATAAACATTCTGGCTTTATCAAAGTGACACATTCATCCTGCCGTGCTGGCAGAGAGAGGGCTGAAATGCAGTTTAGTCTGATGAGATTAGTGGCTACTATGATAGAGAAAAATGTTTTCAAAATAAGATTGTATCTGTGTCATTTGTGGGATGATTTTTCCGGAGTTTGTAGCTATTAAACACTAATGTGGCACCACGACTTGATTAATCACGTTGCGTGTCATGTAAACAGGAGGTCCCGGGTTTAATTTGTCCCTCGTACTCTTAAATTCTTTGACATTTATAAATGAATATGAATGTCCTTTTGAAATGATTCTATTATTCGACATATTAGACATCTTATTCGAAATATAAGAAGCTTATATTGTACATCTTTTTTGAAAGTCCTAAAGCTTCATTTTATTATGACACTCGAGCGACAAGATTTTTATTTTATGTAACAGTCACCTAGTCAATCAAAACTTTTGTTTTCTGGGTTTCTTCTCTCATGACGGTCATACCAGTTATACGTGGTGACAGATCTGCAGGATCTGATAAGTGTTGGCACGGTGATTTCAGTTGCATGTCATGTGACCTAAATGCCAAAATTGTGTTGCTGTTTAATGTTTGCGAAATTCTGTTCTGTTGAACCACGTGAAAAACCACCTCATACGAGCATCTGAGCTTTTTTTGCAATATTTGAGAGATTTTTGGAGATTCACATGCTCCCGTCAGTCGTCTTTTAGTACAGTTTGAAGTTGTACATCAAGCAGGTTAATGGAAACACCCCCAGTGAAGGGAAAACGCGACCACAACAGCACTGTTTACGCATTAACATATCGCTCCAGCTTCTGTATTATTCTTTAATCTCAAAACTCCGTAAAACAAATGACTGTTTTCAGTTGGGGGCTTATTTTGTGTGTGTGATTAACGATTTTTATTATTTTAAACATAACCCACAGGATGGACACCCAAACATCATCCCCACCCTTCATATTGTCGCCACATACACATTGATCCCAGTTACATATACACAAATAATGTACATGCATCATGTGGACCCACATTGTGCATGTATATCCTCCTGAGACTCAACCTCTAATGTTGTGTGCTTTGTCACTTCTCCTGACCTTGGTGCAAAATCACATGAAACCTTTTTCCTACAGTCAAGCCGACGGGTCAAAGTAAGAGTCCTACATGTTGGATATGAAGTCAACATGTCCCTGTTAAAATGGCAGGTTTTTTAATGTAATAAACTAAACCAAGACAAATCATGTCCGATCTGTTTTCCAACCTTAATGTGATCTTGTCAAAAACAAAAACTTAAGTGAAAAGCAAATAAAATGTTAAACACTTTTTTTGCTTGTAATACAGCACACTTTTCTTTGTACAAATATTACAAAAAAAAGAGAAATAAATCAGTGAGATCCTATACATGCTTTGTAAGCTGTCATCAGTCCGGTAAAACTAAAAAAAATGTTAAGCAAATCTTAGAGAAACAGTTGATCATTATTTGAGGTTAATAAGTGGCACGTCGGCTCCACGGTGGCTAAGTGGTTAGCACTGTCGCCTCACAGCAAGAAGGTCCTGGATTTGATCCCCGGGCTCGACCTGGGCGCCTTTCTGTGTGGAGTTTGCATGTTCTCCCCGTGTCTGCATGGGTTTCCTCTGGGTACTCTGGTTTCCTCCCACAGTCCAAAGACATGCACAGAGGGGATTAGGCTAATTGGCTACTCTAAATTACCCGTAGGTGTGAATGTGAGTGTCAGTGGTTGTCTGTCTCTGTGTGTCGCCCTGCAGTGGACTGTACCCCGCCTCTCGCCCGAAGTCGGCTGGGATTGGCACCAGTTTCCCCCCACGACCCTGAATGGAATTAAGCAGCAGAAGGCGAATAAAGTGTCACGTCATTGATTTTGAATTTGAACAGGATCGATTAATTCTGAGCACAGTCACACGACCCGTTATAAAAGAGTGTACAGTGAACCCCCACCTATCGCGAACGGTGAAATCCGTGAAGTAGCGCCGTCACATTTATTTTATTATTTATATATATATTAAGGCTTTATAAACCATTTCCCCTCTCTTATTAACCTTTTGCACACTCTTATAAACACTTCCTATGCTCTTAAAATGTCTTAGGATAGGATGGTGTAGGTTTCCTGTGTGTGCTCTCATACTCTCTTTGGTTTCTTCCATTTTCCTCTCTCATTTTCCAAACACATGCCACGAGGTGGACTGGCTGCCCTTAATTTCCACCAAGTGTGAATGTGTACATATGTCTTTTGGGCGTTTTTTTGTGATACACCATGTATTTCTGATCTGCCTGTAGTGTTTCTGCAATATGCTGTGTATCCAGTGCTGCTCTGACCAGGATAAAGCAGTTACTATAGATTGATGAGTGAATAATTTGGTTAGGAAAAGGCCAGCGTATGGCACGTCTGCCTCTTTTTTGGACCTCAGTCAGAGATGATGACCAAGTCAGTGATTTGGGTTCAAACGTCATGTCATTATTTATGTGAGGAAATGTCTGGGCATTCAGAGTTGGTTTATGCAAGTGAGGCTTGGGTGATCTTGCAACAACAGAGAGATAAATCCCCTAACTTTTTTGAACAATTCTTGATAATGATTAATGATTACCGGTAAGTTATTTCAAACAAAGGATTGAAAGAAAGGATCAAAAAAATTTTTTTTATTAGAATGAACTTTTGAATTTGTAGATGTTCGAAAATAGTAAAAGCACCATCTGTAGCAAACTATGCAAGTAATGTTTGTTTTACTCGAAGGATATTTAATATATCCATTGTTTGCACTGTTTACTATAGATGATGCTGATGCTTTATTTGCATTCATTTCATTTACTTAATGAACCTTCCTTCTCGACAGAGTAAATCAGCATCATGTGTTTTGTGATTTGAAATGCCACCACGTCACTTCACGTCATCCTCTTGTCGTATGAAACAGCATCAGACAAAAAAGTTTCAGCTAATAAAGAGTTCGACTCGAGGTCGCAGCTTGTAATTTCCAACTTGTAACCAGGAAAAGCCAAACTTGAAATTCTTACTCGTCAACATGGGGTGGTCTTCTCAACTCCGAACCGTTTTTCCCCTGTTTAAGCAGTGGCGTCAAATCACCAAGGCTGCTCAGAGCATCGGCGGTAACCACAGCGGCGCTTCTTATCTTTAAATAAGTTATACTGTACGTGGCAGTGGTAGCCTAGTGGTCAGGGCACTGGCCCTTCAGTCGGAAGGTTGTGGGTTCAAGGCTCAGGACTGACAA
>JAQLOM010000015.1:16249255-16259443 GCA_030068315.1 Chrysichthys thysi
TTTTGTTGGTTTTTTTTTTACACGTCCATGTCTCGTTTTTTTTTTTTTTTTACACGTCCATGTCTCTTTTTTTTTTGCACGTCCGTCTCTTTTTTTTTTACACGTCCGTGTCTCGTGTTGTTGTTTTTTTTTTTTTTACACGTCCATGTCTCTTTTTTTTACACGTCCATGCCCCGTCTTGCACGTCCATGTCCTCGTCTTGCACGTCCATGTCCTGTGTCTCGCACGTCCATCGTTATAACTCTTAACTCCAAAACAAACAGCTCCCAGCTCACTATCAACACTGCCATTGTGTACATGCATCGCTTCTACATGATCCAGTCTTTCACTCGCTTCCACCGAAATGTAAGTCTGATTTTATGAACCTAAACCGCAAGTCACGCTGTGCAAAAATTTCATTTGTTGTTCATTTATTTTCTCCCCCTCGATCCAGGTGATCGCCCCTGCTGCCCTTTTCTTAGCAGCGAAGGTTGAAGAGCAGCCACGCAAGCTGGAGCATGTGATTAAGGTGGCCCATGCTTGTCTCAATCCTCAGGAGCCTCCTCTAGACTCTAGGAGTGATGTAAGTATTGACCTGGAGAGTGTGATTATGGAGATCAGGTGTGGCACGGATGGTCTGTGTTTGACGTACAGATGGGAATCTATTAAGGAAGTTACGTTTTCGAGCACCACCAATTAGTTCTTATGTATCTCGATTAGGGATGTACCAATCTGATCCTGACTGTTAGGGTTGTCCATGCTCATTAAATGGTTTGCCGCATTTTTCAGTTCTGGTCGCTGATCTGTTTTGTGTCGTGGTGTGATTTGATGATGATGATGCAGGACATCGATAATGTGTGCGAGTTGTACTAGAGAATGTCACTAGGACATTTGTGGTGTTTCTCATGCAGGCAGTACGCTTGCAGAGGAGCAAAAGAGCATGACCGTGTATTGGTTATTGGTCCATACTCAGAGTATTATTATTATTATTATTATTGTTTAATTTTTTTGGATTGGTGCAGCCCTGATCTTGATGCATCTAAGTTTTCAATATCTAAAGCCTACGTTGACCTTATTTTTCCTTGAATGCCTAACAGTAGGCCTCATTTATCAAACTGGATATGAATCGTTTTCCCTCATTAAGAGCATTTACACACAGAAAAGTGGTATCCATCGAGATACCACAAAATTTTAGCGTCCTAAGTTTGTGGAAGTAGTCTCTAATGTGAGTCTCAGGTGTTGGCATCAACTTTGTAAAACTGGGAACGAGTTCCTGAAAATTTGTGCACGGATTAGGTTCAGTTTAAATCTCCAATTTCAGTTTCACACGCGTGTTTGTTTTTGTTTGTTTGTTTATTTTTGAGACTATCCATTCAATTAGGGCAAAAGACGTAGCCCCTTATACAAGCAACCAGAGTTACTTTTTTATGCCTAACTGATGCACTGCAATGGCTGAGCTGCATTACCTTAAAGTTTTTTAACCATGTAGTCATCATTTCATCATTTAGCCGTTTGTGAGCTTTTATTTTTATAGAGTTGTGTGTGCATCCCCAGATGTAAATCAGTCGTGCCATATGGACATGCTTGGGTGATTGGCATTTATCAACGTATGCATATAATTAGGGGAGTCGGCATCACTGAATCCTTTGTAAATCTGTCAGGACTTTACACACAACTGTACTAAAAAGTTGCTAAATGAGGCCTATTGGGTATAAAATACATTTATAAAAAAACAGTGTCACAGGACATTGCTGTTTTTCTGTTAATAATATATATATATATATATATATATATATATAATTTTTTTTTTTTTTTTTTTTTTTTTTTAAAAACAGGTGTGTTTATATTCTTCACAGCAATTGGCTATCAGATCCCGCAACAAAGCTTTTACATACTGCTGTACACGTTATACAGTGTGGATGCGTGCTTGTTTGTTTATACATGTGTGTATAAATATATTTATCTGTCTGTGTTAATGGAGCCAATAGTTGTACTTGTGAAGTTTTGATTGGCTGCTAACGGGGTACTTGTGAGAGAGAGAGTGATATGAGTGCATAAGACCCTGTGAGTAACCTGCCTGTCCTCTCGATCTCAGACTTACCTGCAACAATCCCAAGACCTGGTCATGCTTGAGAGCATTATACTCCAGACCCTCGGTAAGTTTGGAACTGGCAAAAGTGGGTCTATGAGTCACCACCACCACCACCACCATGTTAGAGCGAAGAGAGAATAATCCCCTTTGCTCCCATCAACAGCCGAGTCCCAGGAATCCGAAGGAGTGTTTCCCGAGCTCCTCATAAACGGCCATTGTTGTAACGCTCACCTTTTTTATATTTCAGTTCTTCCTTCTTCTTTTTTTCCCCCCCACCGTGTCAACTTTCTGTGTGTGCATTTCCTCTTTTTGTACCATCAGAGGATTTTTGTGCCGTTGTGAATTTCACATTGCTTTTCTGCCCTTTTTTTTTTTTTGGCATTCTTTGCTGTTAAAGGTTGAGTTGAATTGACAGCGAGGGGGGGAAAACGATGGTGAATTTGCAGAGAAAATCCTGTCCTTAACTTTCTCATCCATATTTGTCCTATCTAGGGTCAGTCATCTTGAAGAGTTTTAAAGCACGTCATTACAATCAGTTTAAAAAAAAAAAAAAAAAAAAAGCACGGCTTCGACACAGTCCTAACTGCGCCGTGTTATTTTTATTTTATTTTTTTCCCTTCCTTTTTTCGTGCACTGTGGATTTATTCAGTGAATTTATTATCCAATCCAGACCCAGTGAACATTATTGACGCGCTGTATTTGTGCCTGTCTACTTGCTAGCTCTATAGCAGGGTTGAAGATGAAGCAGTCGTACGTGAATTTGGCTCTCATTGTTTCCCTCTTTGTTTCCCCTCTGCCCTTCAGCTTTTGACATCACCATTGACCATCCTCACACACACGTCGTCAAGTGCACGCAGCTCGTACGAGGTAAGTTCTGTTTTTAATGTGGATTTTCTTTTGTATGTTTTAATTGCATTCTCAGTGTTTCATCTTCCCAGACGAATGTGGAATGCTGGCAGGCTTGAGTGGCGATATTTCATTTGGGATGTTCTTGCATGCTTTGTTTATTCCAGCAAGTAAGGATCTGGCCCAGACATCATATTTTATGGCAACCAACAGGTGTGTGAATCCTTTGCCAAAAACATCTCTGCTAAACTGCCTTTTTTCGGCTAACGGGCTTATTACTTCAGTTTTTATAGCTCATTACACTTGTGTGTATTATCTACACGCTTTGTCGTGCTCAGGGTTTTAAAATGTTCTCTCTCTCCCTTCTTTTTTCATCTTCCGTCTGTTCGCCGGACCAACACGTCAATTCAGCCTGCACCTGACCACATTCTGCCTACAGTACAGTCCACCTGTAGTTGCATGTGTGTGCATACATTTGGCCTGCAAGTGGTCTAACTGGGAAATACCGGTCTCTACGGACGGCAAGCACTGGTGGGAGTACGTCGACCGAAAAGTCACGCTCGAGCTGCTGGATGGTATGTGAATTGCACACAATCTCCAACGTCAAGTAGGGGATTAAGATACATTTTCTTTTGCTGGTCGTTGAACGTTGAAGTCGATATAAATGTTTAAAATTGCTTTCCAGAGCTCACACACGAGTTCCTGCAGATCTTGGAAAAGACACCGAGCCGTTTAAAACGCATTCGAAACTGGAAAGTAAGTTGTTTTTGGTTGGGTTTGTTCTGTTTTGGGTTTTTTTCCTTTAAAATTAAGCTTCTAGCTATTTTGTTGAAAAAAGCCCTGAAAAATCATTTAAACAACTTAGAATCTGTTTAGCATAATAATAAGTCGCTAAATATTTTCAAGGGACAAATCAATAACCTATTCTCACACTTTTATATGAAACCCCCTGCCATGTCGTTCGTCTTATTTATTATAATCAGTTCAATGTTAAGAAGTTCATCTATTTTGGCTCCCTGGACATAATATAGCGTCACCTACGTATTCGCTACATTTTATGGATCAGTCTACTTTCCCAAGTAATTTAATGAATTAATCACAGCAGTAATGCTCGCCATATTTATATCTTTCACCGTCCTCTGTTCCATTTTTAGGCGTCGGGGCAAACGGCGAAGAAGCCGAAGGAGGGCGACAAGACCGAGACCATGATGAACATGATCTCCATGGCATCCTCCGAAAGCACGCTGGCCGGCCTGATGAGCCTCTCTGCTCCTCCTTCGACCTCCTTCTCCCCCACCCCTACGTCGTCAGTGGAAGATAAGGAGCCCGTTTTCAAAGTGCCTAACCCGCCAGAGCCACCTGCTCCCACCAGAGTGTCTCTGAGCGAGTATCGTGCCAAGCATGCCGATGAACTCGCCGCACAGAAGAAGAAGCTGGAAAACATGGAGGCCTCCGTAAAGCGCGAGTACGCCACAGCCGCCCAGGCCCTCATGAACCAGCAGAGAAAGGAGAAGCACCATCATAACCACCACCAGCAGCAGCAAGCTGGCTCAAGCTCCTCAGAGTCCATCGTCCTGAAGATCCCGCTAGACGAGAGGCAGGATCGCAGTTCGATCAAAATGCGCCTGCCAAACAGCAGCAAAGGAGCCGAGCAGGACCTGAAATTAAAGCTCCGCGTCCCGGAGAGACGATCGGGTCCGGGAGATGACGGAAAGAACAAAGACAAGCACAGAGAGCGGTCCAACCATCATCACCACCACCACAATCACCACCATCACCACTCCTCGGGGAGTGGCTCCTCGTCCTCGTCATCAGCACACAAACACTCCAGCTCCGCGAGCGCTTCCACGAGTAGCAAAAAAGCAGACCCGATGAGGACGAGCTCGTCTTCCTCGTCGTCCCGAAAGCGAACTCACTCGTCCGAGCCCTCTTCCAGTGCTCACCCTTCGAAAGTCAGCAAGTCGTCCAGGAATTCCTACCAGCTGCCCCCACTGCCTGCCGACCTCCTGCCCTCGCTTGCGCTCTCACACAATCAGGGAAGCTACTCACACTCCAAAACAGACAAGGCTGACACCAACGGGCACGGCGCCGGCTCAGCTGGTCAGTCTAACGAGTACCAGGACACCTTTGAAATGCTGAACTCGTTGCTGAGCGCCCAAGGGGTGCAGCCCGCGCAGTCTCAAATGTTTAACTATCACTCCCAATATGGCGAGTACAGATACGCGGCGAGCTCCCGAGGAGCGAACCCACAACCTCCACCGCTTCCATCAGAGCCCCCTCCACGGCTTCCGCCCCTGCCCGAATGAACCCCCGTCCATCACGCTCAGTCCATAAACTGTCCCAGGCTTCCGACCCATCCACCCGTCGTCTTCAGTTCTATCATGTGCATTAAGATTGATGGAAACGTCACATACCACTATATATGCGCATTCTGCTTCAGCCATCAGTTTAATCCACTCCAGTTATCCTCGGTGTCCTTGTGCATGGGTGGTTCCACGGCACCCGAACGTGTGGCAATAATGGCTATAACTATAAAATATAAACTATTAAAACCTAGCAAAAAAAATGCAAAAGCAAAATGCTATTTATTTAAAAAAAAAAATGTACATACTATTTTTGTCACTCAGTTTTATATATGCATTATGTCTAAATGGTGAATAATAGGAATTGTGTAACCGAGCAAGGGGGACCTTTTGTGTTCCGGTGGTCATCCTCTTTGAGCGAATGTTGATGAAAATGAAAGGTTTGTTTTTACACATGGATTTTTAACAATTAGTCTTCTCTTTTTCTAAACTACAATATTTATTGATAGTCTTTTAAAAAACGTAACTAGTTTTTGTTTTGTTTTGTTTTGTTTTTTGCGCTTTGGAAGTGATTTGGGTGTTTTGTTTTGTTTTTAAATATTGTTTTCTCCCCGTTTGCGTCGAGTTGAAGTCAAAGAAAAGAAAAATGCCTAACCCAGACAAATTTGCATCAAAAATCTGGTTAGTTCGTTTATTTGTTCAGCATAGTGTTCATGATCTAAAGTGGACATGCAATATTTTTCCTGTTAAAAAATAATTATTTTTTTTTTTTTAAGAATTTATGGGCTCTTAGTGGAAGCAGTCATTGTTTTAAATGGTTGTAAATTCAACTGAGTGTATAACATTTTAGTTTTCATTTTTGATACCAACCCAGGCAGTATCTAATGTTGTTGTTTTTGAGGAATGTTGCACATCACACAAAGAAATACCATGAAAAATGTCAGGCTTTGCATGTTCTGGGGTTTTTTGTTGTTTTTAGGTTTTTGGGAATTAATTATTTTTTTTGCAGAGTATAAAATATCACATATTGGCAGAAGAGACCATAAGTCATTGTGAAGCATTTATCACCTTTTATAAACACGTAACCCATATTCAAATAACCTGCTTGAGAATACGTTTACCAAAGTTGTATGCAGCACAGAGGATGTAGATCATGTAAGGAAACCCATCCATAACCATGCATATCATTTTGTTTGGTTGGTTTTTTTGTTCTTTTTTTTGTTCTGTTTTTTTTAAACAGTGAATTCTAAAAGTAAAAAAAAAAAAAAAAAAAGATTTAACTTTTTTTTTTTTTTTTTACAAAGCGATTATGTTCAGCTCGTCTCTTGAGACACGGAACGATTCCTACCATCGCATTAATGTTAATGTTGTGCCTGCCTCTGGTTACTATATTTACTTGGACGGATTGAGACTACGTCCATCCGAGCATTACACACAAGCATTCATGCTAAAAGCTCTGCATGCTAATGATGTGCTGTTTAGTTTGAGAGTATTATTACCACTCGTTCCTCCGAGGCTGTATTCTGCCATGACTCATTACCAAAAGCATGAAGCACACACTCCTTAACTCTCCCTACTGAATTTTTAGATGGTGCTGGAGATAAAAGGGGTCACACAAAATGGATTTATTTTTTATTTTTTTGTTGCGTCAGATTTCCTGGTATCATGACGATGTGGAAAGGTTGAATGTCAGTCTCGTGCAATCACCACTGCATCTTTTCACACCTGCAAAGAAAAGGGTTGTTTTGTTTGTTTTATTTTGTTTTTGTTTTTTTAATTAAATGTACACACCACACTATGTTCAGTGGTAACACATGAACTCTCAGGTTTCAGATATGAATTCTTGGAACATTTCTTGGCAGACGAAACTTTGTGAACTCTGTTCCTTTTTCTAAATGTGATTGATATCTCATGTAAATAAATGTTTTATGAGAACATACCTTCTGCTGATATTGTGTCTTGCTTTTGATAGTCAGTAACTCTAACATTAGAAATGCAAATATTTCTGCCTGCAATTAAAGTGCTCCTTCACATTTCAGGTTTTGAAGTAGTAAATCCTAAAATCTGCATAAACAGGAGTCACGAGTGCTTGATTCTCCTCCTTACTTTCAATTCCTGGCATTTTCCCTCTCCGTCTTACTGTGTGACACTTATTGTTTTATTTCCGCACTAATGCTGAATGCTATTCAAAAATCAGGATTACGGTATTACCTAGTCCTAATTAATGTTTTAATCTTAAAATCCTTTCAAGTGTTGCATCGTTGACGCCAATACCAGCAGCATGGTTGACTTCTAAATTCCTACTGGACAGGTTAATTTTCTAACATACTTGTTAGGTATCGGTGTAACCCTGATTCTTTCAGCAAATCACGTGTCCATGTAGATGCGCCTATTCTAATGCGTTCTTGTTCCTATAGTAGCAGCTACTACAAAGTAGCTTTAAAAAAAAAAATAATTAAAGGTATTTCACAAATAAAGCAAAAAGGTTGATATTTATTTACTATTAATGGAAGGAGTCTCCAGTATCAACGCTTTGTATCAGAACGTTTTAAGGATTAGAGTTTGTGGTCCTTTTAGTGCTTTATGCTATCAAAGTACCATAACAAGCTACATTTAATGCAAGACAGACTTGGCTTATGGTTATTCCACAACAATGAGCATAACTATAAATGGGTAACAGGGTAATACGTGTCGGTTGATAATAATTAAAATGTTGGCTTCGCCTTTGGTACAAGGAGAATGAAACACTTGGGGACTCTAAAGTCAAAACACAAATTAGTTAAGGCTCTTGAGCTTACAGCTCTCGTGACTCTACTGTACTTGCCAGACTGTAATCCTGGATTAACCATCAACCCAATTTTTTAATACAATACAACATTAATACAGTATAAAAAAACAAATTAATAAAAAAAAATATGGCAATATATGGATTTGTAAGAAGTGTCCATTTATGATCTATGCAATGTCCTGCAGCATATGTACAGAAATGAGAAATATAAGCAATTTCTAATACCTAAGCTGCTTATGACTAGTGAACTGCTTCCAAACATCATATCTGTGTGTGTGTGTGTGTGTGTGTGTGTGTGTGTGTGTATGCATTGTAGGAGTGGCTAGTTACACTCCATCAGTGATGTCAGATCGTATCATATATATATTATATAATACATATATAAAGAGAAATAGCTGAAACAGTGAGCCTGGATTTGGTGTTCTTCATTACAGTTAAAGGTGAAACAGTGAAAATGAAGATATTTCCCAGCATTTTTAGGTTGCTCTTTTTTACAGCTGTCCTCTCAAGTAAGTATCCATGTTTTATATACTCTTCCTATCACAGCCATGCGGAATGTTTTTTATTTCTGACCAATCAGAAGGTTTCTATAAGAGGAGCCCCGACAGTACTTCCTACTGCAAGCCAAATGTGCTGCTTCAAGTACGTTGTCAATTCTACAGGGTGTCCCACAAATTTCCATACGTAGGAAAAATAAACGTTCTTATATGAAAAACTATTTTTATTTATATAATATGCTCTACATGACTGCCATTGTGTTGAAAACAATTTCTTCGACCGCATCTCGCTTGATCTGTAACACTTCCCTGTTTTTTTTTTTTTAAATTCCAATAAGTTTTGCCGCAGTGTTGTGTGTGATGTTCGTTCCATGTTTTCTGTTGAATGCTTTTGCAACCATGTGACTGCTTCATGAACTGGCCCTCAGGATGATTTCAATTCGTTGCTCTTTATTCAAACGCATCTTCTAGGGTATCTGAAATATGAAAAAATACAATGTTAAAAACCACATGCATGGAAACCTATGGGACACCCATATAGTAACACCTCAGGCAATTAATTATATGGAAGGAGTCTCCAGTGTCAGCAATTTGGAAAATTTTTGATAGATAGATAGATAATCCACTCATTAAAAATTTATTCTCTCATTTATTTGTTTGTCTGTTTACTGAACCATCTATTGATTTATTCATTTACTCATAAAAGTTACCCTTAATTCATTAATTTATCTTTTGACTTGATTTTTTACTCCTTCACTTATTGATCGATTGATTTATTTGCATGCCATTTCTTTCTTTCTTTCTTTCTTTCTTTCTTTCTTGGTTCATTCACTCAGGTTTGTGTACCCAATCATCCACTTATTTATTCATTAAATTGACCCTTAATCGATTCATTGATCTATTTTTACTTATTCAAGCATTTATTTATTCATTCATTCATTTATTATTCATTTATTATTTTTTAAACCAATTTACAATCTATTTACTTATTTGTTTGTTTCTATTCTTTTTTTTTGTTTGTTTCTTTCCATAGCTTTAATTGTATGAATATGTATGAAAGTATGGAAATATGTTTTACATTTAATCAAATTCAAGTCACATTAACTCATCTGTTTTGTTTGTTTTTTTTTGCTATGGGGGCTGAGAAGTGCAAAACAAATCAGGATTCTAAGACACGAATATACGAGCCGTCCAGGAAAAAACACTTTTTTTTAACACTTTAGCTATTTCCAAAACAAATTTACAATTGACTCTAAAGTCGATTTTTTTTTTTTCATTTTTAAAGTTGATTCTCTGACATTTTTTTTAAATTAAAGTCTGATTTTGTTGTTTTTAAAGCTGACATTTTCTTTATTTAAAGATGCCTTTATTTATTTATTATTATTATGTTTTTTTTTAGGTTTTTGCTCTTCTGGGCCACTGTAAGTACAGTGTTCCTAATAAAGTGCTCTCAGTGTTTGTTGCTATAAAAAGCTGCCCAATGGCCCTTCATCTTTTCAGCGTTACCTGACTTAAAATGTATTTCTTTGTAAACAACAAGCTTGACTTTATTTTGTTATTTTATTGATAATGAAATTGCCATTCATTAGTTCCAAAAGCTAGCTGATCTGGGCTGTGTGTGTGTGTGTGTGTGTGTGTGTGTGTGTGTGTGTGTGTGTGTGTGTGTGTGTGTGTGTGTGTGTG
>JAQLOM010000015.1:16279888-16290474 GCA_030068315.1 Chrysichthys thysi
TTGGGTGGCATAATGATGGCACTGGGCAGAAAAACAGTGAAAAACACCAAATAATCACTGAAAAAACAGTATAGCTTTACAACGACCACAGCTCAACCAACGCTTGTAAACAACAAGTTGCGTGCATGCCACCGCCACCTAGCAGCCAATTGCTGAACTACTGGACTCCGATGCAACACCCGGGATTTTTAAACTTTCATACCAGACATTCTGGCTAATGGATTATGTATTCAGACCAGCGGATGTTGTCCGTTGCATCTGATATCCATTAATGCGCGGTCCGTAGATGAGAGGATCAACTGTATTTGGAAATTCAAAATTTCAACTGTAGAGTGTTATTGGAGGATATTAAAATACTTTTTATTATAAGAATTAAAAAGAAATGTATGTTGAAAATCAAGTTAGAGTTGTCATATATTGCCTAAGTAGGTTAAAAGTTTTCCAAAAACTGTGTATCTACAAATTCACAGAGAGGCATGGGGGCCATTTTGGATGTCACCAAATATGGTTCTCTGTCCATTAAAGGGTTAAACTATTATTAAATAAGATTTAATGGTTTTGGATGGGAATGTCTCTTGAATGAAAAACAAAACAAAAAAAATCATGGGTGTGAATTTATTCATATAAAATATTTTAATATCCAAATCATCCCAATGTATTAGATGTAAACAGACATTTTAAGACGAACAGCTGTTACCTGGCTGATAGAATGAAGGCGAGAGTTCTCTGGCCACTACACGTGCGATGCTGGACTCGTTGTTGGATGCTTGAGCGGCCTGTTCGGCAGCCTCCCCTTTGCTCTTGGCATGGGAAGTTCTGCAGAGGAAGAAATTATGCAAATATAATTATGAAATTATACTCTTAAAAAAGTGAAATCAGTTCACAAGACAACTTGGGGGAAAATTTGCTTTTAGGGCACATAGGATATATGACATATGTAGTATACAAGACAAGCTGTAAAAGAGTTCAGTAAAAAGAACTGGTTTAAGTGAACAAGGCAATTAACATGAATAACAGTAGTATGACTTTATTTACTTGTTTTGTAGCCCCACTGTAACCAATAACACTATGAACCACAAATAAAACCAGAATCAAAATAGCTATACTCCAAATATAATCTCAAGGGAAAACAGACCGCTAAATGTAATCCAAGATGGCAACGTTTCAGGATCACGCTGCAAAAGGCAAGCTATGTTTTACCGCACTGTAGTATTTGACTGTCTGTTCATCCTGTTTCAGGTTAAGCTTAAGAAATACTTCTTAATTACTCTAGGTCCTTCCTGGATCGAACTGTTTGGATTAAGCATGTCACGCATAAGTGAAAAATGATCAGACTGACAGCAGTCATGTGTCTGTCAACGTGAAGACAGTTCCAGTTAAACCACGTTAACAAATGAGTAATGTAAAAACAGTAAGCTGCTACACAACCATCGTGCTTATCGTCCTCTGTGGGCTATTAATAATTCACTACAATATCAGTCACGAGGATAGTCTTGCACAGACGGACAAGGTTTTGAAATTTCCCACATATGTGCGTTTCTGAAGCCGTGAATACGGGGGTGTCCATCTGTATTCTTTCTACAGCAATTCACAGGGCTGTCATTCCAAGACATTCCCCCTTTGTCTTTATTTGGAAGATGGAACAGCAGTTGTCTGTCCTATTTATAAAAAGCACAAGCCCTCAGCAGTAAAGAATCCTGCACCATACCCTGCTCAGGTAGTAATGGAAACATATAAAATCCCAAACCAGATAACAATATGAGACTGTGACTCCAGACTCTGGGTAAACTGTGCAAAGTGTGAACGCAGAGATCGGGGTCATGTAATATTAGCAGGGGTATTAGCATGAAACTCATCAGGCATCAAGCTGGACCGAGCTAAATTAGCAACCAGTTTCTGACAATGAGATATGACCAAGGGTGCATTAAGAACAAGTCAGTTTATTCTCAGCAACCAGCTTCTCTATAGTAGCGTTTTAGAATAATAAACAACTCATGATCTCTGAGCATAGCAACAACATAAATAATGGAACGAACTTCTTAACTCTGTACTGTGCGGATGGTGGTTCTTTTTATTATCTTTTTCAGACGCTTTAGCCTTTTTTCTTGTTGCTTTGGTTTTTGCCCCCCATTTCTCCTCAATTTGGTCACCAACCCACCCACCCACCCACCAGCTCTCACCTATCATACAACAGGTACCAACCAGGGATAAAGCAAGAACGTGCTTCCAGTGTGACATCTAAAGCCAGGCAAACACATCTTTTCAAACTGCTGCATCAACACACTCTGAGGAAAGTGCTATCTACCCTCTTCCACATACGTAAGCGCACACATATGCCCATGATTGGGTACTGTCCCTGGGATTGACAGGGGAGAGCAAAAGTATGCCATCCTTCTCACCCAGAGATCACAGCCAGTTTTGCTTTTCTTGGCTCCTGGCCACAGATGGCTGTGACATTGTTAGGATACAAACTCACAATCTCCTGACGACAGGCTGAGTGCTGTTCTGTTGTGCCATTCGGAAGCAAAAAACACAAATGCATTAAAGTTAAAATAGAGCTAGGGCTTTGGGGATGTTCAAATGGAAATTGGTTCACAGGCTAGTAGCAGTTAAATAATAGGCTTCTCTGTGTCATAAAGAATGTCCATATAATGTTAATATTGGTTATTGGTTTAATGGTATTAAACTTATTGACCTAGGAAACATCATGTATTGACCTATGCACATCCAGGCATTCATCAAAGTGTACTTTTTTATATCTTCAAACAATATCTTGCACAACTTGTCAAATGTTTTTCGAGACATTGATGCAGAAATACAGAAAATACACATTTTTGTTTTCGTGATAAAAAAACCCCTATATTTCAGATGCTTAAACTATGCCTTTTAGATGCTTAAAAGGTCAACGGCAATTTAGATTTAGAGAAATCTATCGGCAGAAATAGAAAATAATATTCATAAGATACAATTCATAAGTATACAATTGCTTGTAACTACGAGTTGTTGTTTTCATAAGCTTAGAATGAGCACTTTATATCTAAAATAAAAAGTGGGACCACCTCTACAGAGTTTTTACAAGTGGCAGCGTGAATCCAGAAGGAAACCCAGAAGGACAATAAAGAAGGAGAAATGAAGTCAAGGAAGAAAAAGATAAGAGGAATCAGTGTTTGCTGGTGCTGGTTAACAAGTGTGTGAACCCAAATGTTGAAAAATGGAGGATCATACTTATTATTTAGCAAGGGAGTGCGAATGTAAGCACTTGGAAGCCACCATTCGGTGTAATACACACTTGTAAAGGGAAGGGGTAAGAGAGGGGCATTCAGTTTGTTGAATCCTACACAGTGGACCCTTAAATTATTTGGGGCACACCATGTAGCACACCTGCTCCTTTTCCGAAAATAAAATAATCTTACAATTTGCACCTTTTGAATAGTTTGTTACCATGTGATCAATCAAATTCATGTAAAAAAAAATTTGATATTATATTATAGTTGTTTACTATTTTAAAGTGGGGATATTAGTGCCCAAAACACCATGCACTACAGAGTTAAGCTTTTGCATATTTTGGAGTGCGCATTGTAATATCAACATTCACTTATATTCCATTCAATACAATAATAAATCAAAGTTCATGTAGCTTTGCTTAGGAATGCCCAAATGGATTTCTAAGGGTATCTAAATTCTCGTAAATTTTCCACACCACTCATTCCTTTAGGTTATATTTCCGTCAGTCCTTTCTACCTCGGTGGTGTTGACCAAAACAGTGTTGTAGTGTTTTGAACTTCTGAAAGCATCCTTGTGTATTGAGTTGAAGCATTGCAGATTGCGATTACACTGGGAATACTTGACGCGCTGTAACATTATCCTGGCCCTAAAATAGCCTCATCCACTTTAAGACTGTTTAGACGGCACTTCCCAACGGTGCCATTCGAAGGGCTCATAACTGCCTGTGGTGGATCTTAGATCTCCACCTGTCCGTAAGCAGTCAACAAAGTTCCCTGTTCCATGCAGCGTTACTGAGCTCAGAAGTGACTGATCGATTAATACAGCTGCCTCTTGCCTATAGGTCTTAAGCAGTCACTCGCCCTAAGGGCGTGGAAGACTTTTGAAATAAGGCTTTGTTCAGAACTAGTTCAGGGTTCTTTGGTTTGTTCCTGTGAGGCAACCAAGGCAATCTCACAAAACTCCCAGGAGTGAAAGCTCTTGGAGTTTATGTGAAAGAAGACACAAGAAAAACTATAACTCTTAATCTTGCCTCTGACACAGTTTTTTTATGAGTTCTGTATGGTGGATTTTTACACATTTACAATCATATAAGCATGTTGCGTAGAGAAAACTAGACCTATATACACAAAGATTCTCAGATTTAAACAATTAGATATTACTAAAAGACCATCACTGGCTAGATGTGAAAATTAAGTAAAAAAATAAATAAATAAAAAAATAAAAAATTAACCAACACAACTTTGCCATCCTCTAACGCATCAGTAACAGGCTTGTGAAACGTCCCAGGCACAAACACATGAAAGCTATAACTCATATATGCCAAAACAGCAAATTCTAGTTTAGCATTCGAAACAGAACCTTATATTACTTGTAAAAGTGATTTTCTGAAGGTTAGTTTATTCATCTTCCATCTGCTTAATCCTTTTCAGGGTCGTGGTGGGGAAGCTGGAGCCAATCCCAGCTGACTTTGGGCAGGAGGCAGGGTGGTCCACCCCCCGGGCAGGTCGCCAATCCAGCGCAGGGCGACACACAGAGACAGACAACCATTCACACTCACATTCACACCTACAGGCAATTTAGAGTAGCCAATTAGCCTAATCCCCTCTGTGCATGTCTTTGGACTGTGGGAGGAAACCGGAGAACGCGGAGGAAACCCACACGGACACGAGGAGAACATGCAAACCCAGGGGATCGAGCCCAGTACCTTCTTGCTGTGAGGCGACAGTGCTAACCACTAAGACACCCAAGATTACTTTAATCCTGTTAATTACTGTAATCACTAATATACACTTTAAGATAAATGGCTGAATAATAAGATAAGGGGTTTTGGGAGGAATTAGACTTCAGTTCTCTACTCCTTTTCAGTGCATAGTGGATTTCAGTGGTCACAAATTCTGCCTCCCCAACATAACAGATTAGCATAGCCCAGAAACGACCTATCATTCTACAGCTGACTCGTCCTACAGTTTCTAGAGACATTCCAGTGATTACCTAGTGTTAAGCCAGTCGTCTCACAGTGACAGCAGTCACGGAGCAGATAAGATCTAGCAGGCATCCCGCGGCTCGTCCGTTTCTAATCGAAATCAGGCGTACCCACATGGTGCGCCTCATGTCTAGGCTTAACCCTGACAACTGGTATCCTTGGTCAAACAGGAACGAAGCTAATATGCTGAGCAATCCTAAAGGGAATCAATGCTACTTAAGGGGAAAATACAATTAAAGGACAAATTTATGTGGGGGTGTATCCTCCATGTCTGCGTTACCATGTGGCCAAGCAGTAGGTGGAGAGACCTTTGACAGATGGCAGCTGAAGCAACCGAGTGTGTTGACACACACTTTAAGGATTATAGAACGCTGAAATACCAGAGAATGTACAATGTTTGGCCTCCAATCAGATAACACCGCCGATAACATGTTCTGAAAAGTATTGACAAGTACCGTTAGTACTGAAAAGATGAAGATGAAGATATTTCATTGGGCATTTTCTGCTAGGCTTGGCAAGTTGAAATTGCTGACCCTTCACTAAAAGTACTGATCCTGTTTAAATATCATAAATATCATCATAGAATGAACAGAAAAATTTGGTTGGAACCTCTGCAACAAGGTAGTGAGTTTGGATGTGTGATTTAAGATATGCTCAATGAGTCTTGATCAGCATATATTTGGGAGTGAGCGTGGGTTCACAGACTCCAACTCAAGGGTGGGGGCTGGGGGGAGGTGGCCCGGCCCCTTCCGATTGGGGGGCGGGGGGAGTGGAGGTAAATTCTTTGTCTTTTTCTTTTTTTTTATTTCATGACATAGATAAGTCCTGAAAGGTCAACTTACTTCAGTGTCAGCCTTGCAAGTTTCAGGATGATTTTAACGAATAGATTAAAATTCTTTTGAGCCATTTTCAACCTACAAAGTGCCAATTTATATGCAAACAGAAATTTTGTCAATTGATGTGTTTTTCCATATTTTTCATAGTTTTTCATAGTCAGTGCAGTCATATAAGTTCATTTACACCTCAAGTAAGCACATTTGCATGTGCTTTACATCTTTAATAACTGAGATTCATCTCTGAGATTGCCCTTGGGTTGAAAAGATAGCTCACTAATCCCCAACATTTTAGAAATACACTTCATATGCTTACAAGCAATTAGACCAAGCTTTTCTATAAGGAAAGTCCTTTAAAACATATGGCTGACAGTCACCATCCCAAAAGTTGCTGGATTCTAGATAATGAGAGTTTTTTTTTTTTTTGTTTTTTTTTATCATTTAAAAGAATTCATCAGGGGATCAGGAGTTTGAATTCTGACAAGTACATACCATCGTTCAGCCGTACACCCGTACGCGTAAGGACTTAGCTCCTCTCGTACTCTCGGTTCCCTGTCAATCACAGTGACGCCAGGCAATCAAACGATCCTCTGAGTGTGTTACACTGCTCTGTGATGTAGCACAAGTAACAGTTCAAAAAGATGCACGTGTTTGGCTTCATGTGTTTCACAGGAAGCATGTCTTAGCCGTAGCCCTGCTTAGTTTTCAGAGAAGAGTTGGCTGGTGGGTAGGAATTGGTAGGAGACCAAATGGAAAGGGGGATTAAAATCTTTGTTTAAAAAAAAAAAATGCATTTATTTGTGAATTTGAACAAAAGATGTTTGTGAGAAGACTGGTCTCGTGCCATCTGTCAGCATCGCCTTTATTATTCCAGCGAATAAAATAAACTACTTAATTTATGGCCGGCGTCCTGTGCAACCGTGCAAAGTCAAAGACGGCTTTCGGCACGTGCGTATGCTGCCAAACCAAACCCGACGCTAAGAGAAGATATTCAAAGCTGTTGTTTCCAGTGGGTCAGAAAAGGGGTCTTAAATTTGTTCTTAACATAAATGTCAAATATTTACATTAACCCAAGGCCGGTAATGTCAATGCTGTATCAATGAAATAAGAGAAAGGCAGGCACTTTAAATACCGCCTAGTGTATTTAGAACAGGCTTCATACCATGTTATTAAAGTTAAGATGAGCTAACGTTAAGATAACCTAGAGAACTTTGACTCCAGATAAAGGCTAGGTGTCGGACATCAATATACCGCAAGTGACGCCATTCACTTACAGGCTGAGTAATATTTATAACTACTGAAAGATCTGACACCACTGCTGATGCAAGGCTTTGCATAGTTTTCCATGTGTGCAGCAGAACAGAAATCTTCCTCGTACAGAAACGGGAGTTGCTCCAAATGGATACTCCGTTCAATGTAATGATTTTTTTTTTGTATTAAAATTCGCTTTAAGTTGTTTTCCAAAGTCCAGTACCGCCTTTTTGTCATATTTGTTCAAATTAAACCATATGGAGGTCAACCTCGTTTTATGTAACAGGCCACATTACAGTTAATTCTGTGTCAAGTGGGGCAGGTCAGTTTAGTAGACCAATAGTGTGTTCATATATCATTAGCAATCTACAAAGCAGTTGAACCGAGTAATCCGACACTGGCTTGAATACGTTTTCACCCCCCTATTGCTAGAGCTTTCTGCTCCGCCCCCACACACAAACACTGTGCATTAAATGAAATGTAATGAATCCACACAATATGACTCATAATATAAAAGGAGAAAAATAAAGTTTGGAAAATTGTGTACAAGTTAAAAAAAGCAAAAAAAACCAACATAAACAACATGCTGTGAAATCCCTAAGTTAGATCTGTTGGAAAGATGCACGGTTATATCAAATCATCAAATTTTCACTTGTAAATGAAAAATGTTTGCTCATTAGCGCATTAATTTTTTTATGGCTTTGAGTTTATTGCCCTTTTCCTGCACATACTCCACCTCAGACGTTTCAAATCGAGTACAGTCCACAAACACGTGTTTTGAATTCATTTTGTGATTTTAATGTTTGATATCCTGAATTAAAGAAAAGAAATATGACAAGATGATGACCGAAAAAAATTTGCTCTTCATTCCAGGGCATGCACGTCTTGGGATCTAGCACAAAGTTTTGCGAAACCTTTCTTTTAGACTAGCGAGAAGAAGACAGATGACAACACAAAATTCCAAAGATCAAAGAATACAACGAATGTATATACATGGTCATCTGAAACCTTGACTAGGATGGGGCGATTATGTTTGTTAGATCCGAAGTGTGAAACAACATCTATCCTGGGACACGATGTACCACACTGTCCATTTACACTTCATTATCTACAACAGCCTTTCAAAAGCAATCCTGATAAAGATACTGGTCTCTAATCATGTTTCGTTGAGCAAGAGTCAACAATACTCAGCATAGCTTAGCAGAAACACAGTGTTACTAGAAGTCTAAAACTAAGAATGGGGGACCTCGGCTGATTGTCAGCGTCTGGGACCTGCTAGCTATCAGCTGTTGCATTCTCCTGCAATTGTGATACAGCAACAGCGTGTGTCCATATTTAGGCAGGCCTCCTTTCTGACACCAGGGCCACGTCATTTACGCCCACTGAAGAGCCTTAGCTTTCAGAGCGCACAGCAGGCGCTGCTCAAAATACACTGCAGCGAGCCAAACTCAGGTCTGGACCTCAATGTCAAAACTCAACCGGCATGGATTCTTTTTACCCAAAACAGGGTTAGGAATAGTGGCTCCTTTGATATTTAGACCTGGAAAAAAAAAACAACCTCCACATTTGTAGTTGAGAAGAGTGTAAGCAGAATATAGCGAAGTTCTGTATGAAATTTCCCTGTTTCATATAGATGAGCTATCAGATAGCCATGCTTTGCTATCACAACACCATCTTTCCCATTCCGACAACCGAACCGGTTCATTTTTTTCCCCTCTTGTACCCGCAATCAGAGAAAAAGATACTATTCCTGGGTTCTAGGCGGGTTCACTCGACCATTCTCCTTTTTGTACCTTTCACCCAGAGCTTTCCTCTAAAAGATAATTATCATCCACTTATGTAACCTATATTTTTTAACGTACACTATATCCACACTTCCAGGCGAAGGATACCACTCCATGGGCAAGCGAAGGTAGAATCGAGAACCGTTCACACAGGGCATGGAAGAACTAGAATTTATCCTGATAAATATAGATTATTTTAAAAGAGATGAAACGCCAAATGGCAGAGAAAACAACTCTTCCTAACCTTTTTTTTTTTTTTTTTTTTTTTTAAGGTTTTGTATGACTCCCAGGTCATATTATTGCAACCACAAAAATAGCATTTTCTCTTTCATTTATAGTTTGTAAGACAAACCTGAAGCTTTGTATTACATGTCAGGATTTTGTCAAGCATGTCAAGGCATTGATAAAAGGCACTAGGTAAACTACTGGTCTGTTTGAAATGCAGATAAGCCCATTTTGGGGACTATTTATGATCCTCGACCACTCATCAAAGCAAATAAAGCATGATTTGTGATATACAGTGTCACATTATCATACAAAATTGTACCGCAATGTTGTACTGTAATTTGAATCCCACCCTTGGAATGTGCTGACACATAATAACACATTTTTCATACTGAGAAGGAAAAAAAGTTCCCAGGTAAATCAGGGACCACCGCAGGGAGGATTAGCTGCCTCCTGACTTTGTCACTGTGTTAGAAATGTAAAAACCCTCTTGGAGGATCTTCATGTAGTCTCCCCACAGCCACGATGTGTGTGCGAGAGAGAGAGAGACAGAGAGAGAGAGAGAGAGAGAGAGAGAGAGAGAGAGAGAGAGAGAGAGAGAGAGAGAGAGAGACAGAGAGAGAGAGAGAGAGAGAGAGAGAGAGAGAGAGAGAGAGAGAGAGAGAGAGAGAGAGTCAAAAGCCACCAACGTTAATAAATCTGCTTGTCTCTCAGGTAAAATATTTAGAGTTCTCTCAGCCACTGACAGGCTCTGCGGCTCATCAGCGGGACACTCGCTCTTGTAAACAGTGGACTAATTCCAGGTGGTGAGGCTTTGATAAAATCTTCCCTCCTTGTAAGGAGATGCACAGATGAAAGCAGAACAAGCCCTGCTCTCACAACTGGTGAGAAGTGCACGTAACACCGAACAATATATAAATAATTTATCAGAAAGTGCAACAAATGAAATAATGGACTGTGTATGGTGTGGAGAAAATATCTCCTCACTGCTGAAATTCCAACACAGTGCATTATAATACTTCACAAAACCAAACTTTTTTTTCCTCCTGAGTTGCTTTTCAATTGGTCGTGTTTTATGCTTTATCTTTATTTTCGTCCCCCACTTGTGCACGGGTCAGATACGAACTCCACAGAAAGCCACTTTCTATACCATGTTAACTTTATTTAAAATCATAATCTATCAGTGGCGGACCATCAGGGCCTGCTTGGCCTTCTCTGAAGGCCTAAAAAAATATCTGAATCACAAACTGATGTTAATTATATTTTGTCCATGAATACTTATTA
>JAQLOM010000015.1:16290574-16302052 GCA_030068315.1 Chrysichthys thysi
CCCCCCCCCCCCCGGGCGCCCACCCCTGCGTGACCCCCCCCTCGCATGACCCCCCCACGCGCGCGTGTTTGTGTGCGCTTGCGCATGCTCGTTGTACGGCATTAAAGCATATTTCCCAGGGTTACCCCCCCCCGGCATCACACCAGAGCGCGCCCCGCTATTTGAGAAACACTGTGCAATAGCGTTAGTAGCGTTATGCCACTAGCGCATGTAAATCTCGTGTGGATAGTGTTGGTCAACATTATTTCCGGAAACTTTACGAAGAGAGAGGATAGCCAGCAGGGTGCGCACAGCAAGCTGTAGTGGTGTGGAGGGGAATTACCTAAATTCAGATCAGCCGTTTCAGACCAAAAATAAACAGGCGACTAGTTGACCAATAAAATTGAAGTCGACTAATTTTCATAGTCGATTACGTCAACTAATCGCGGCAGCACTATTGTCAACACTGAAGCAAGGGGAGCTCAGCTCCTGTTGAGCTGAGCTCCGGATGGCTCCGGCCCAATTTAAACCATGATTCAGACGGAGCACTACTGAAGGCCTAGGTGTGAAATACATGGTCCGCCACTGTAATCTACAAAGGGCTCATTATTGGGCAACATGGAGATATATAGAAAAGTGTGCATATGATCTCATGCCACATTTTTATTGCGTTATCTTTTCACTACAGCTCACCCAAATTTCCTTTCCTCATCCCTCATGCTTTATTAACACTGTCGTACAGTCTAGCATTAGCGTTCTTTCGAAAAATTGCCACTACTCTTCCACAACAAAGAAACGAAGAAGAAACCACCTTCGCAAGCTTACAAACTCGCAAACTCTCTGTGGATTCGTATTGGCCGTCACATATGAGTACTCCAGCACTGCAGGTGGCACGGTGACTACAGGAAGAAGACTGCTGCTCACCAAAGTCAGACATCTTGGAATGAATCACCTTGGACATGCCTCATTAGTAACAACAAATCCCAGGCTCACTACACAGTTTTTTCCCCAACCATCTGCGCATGATACAGCATGATATCCATTTTCTCGTAAATTATGTCATATTGTCCACGTGAAGTGTACTAAAGCTTTTACTCGACGCGTCACTGTAAATTTGACCTCACAATATACACTACCGAAGTTTCTACTAATCAACACAGTAGTTTTCCAAATCTTTTACAGTGCATTACCCTGGACTTCTCCTGTTTTATTTTGAAGAATGTTCTCGTATATGAAAATATTAAGCGCTTACAACAGACTGGTGGAAGCCTACGTAGAGGCGAACCGCCGCTCATCCCATCACTGCAAGGTCAGAGGTCGCACTGTAAACCAACATTCTGGTATCCGGAAGCTGACTAAACTGAGCCTGGGCAGCATGGTTTTGTCTACTTCTGCTTTCTAAAGACCAGACAAAGACCGGTGACTAATTACAAAAAAACACGTCTGAGACCAAAAGACCTCAACAATTCATGCCGTTCTCCCTGTGAGGGAAACCTTCCTCTCGGCTGAATGCTAATAATGAAAAAGGGTATGCTTTGAATGGTATCCTGTAAAAATGTTACTCCGTAGGAATCTAATACTTAATAGAGACCCATACATAGAGAATAATGACCTTAATTAGATCAAGCAATGGCTGGGATAACAACTCTTTTTGCTAATAAATTTGCTAATAAGCGGTTTATCACGTATTACTCAGTAACTACTATGAACTGTTTAGTAGTGACTAATTAGGAATACTGATAGGAAATGTATACAGTTTAATGAGTGAGGAGAAGTCTGTTCCTGTCAAAAAGTCCTTTTAGAGGTTACCCAAAGCTCCACTTGTGGCCAATTTCCTTCTTCGAATCAGCAGACTATGACAATATGTTTAAAGATTGCAGCAAGCGTATGTGTACGTGTGTGTATCACATCACTTAAGGTTTTTGCCCTGGTTTTCTTTGATAAGCTCCTGCATGGTTTGATAAGTTAAGGCTGGTGTATTTATCTACTAACACTTGTAGTACTGTATAGCTTTATTGCTCAATATCATTTAATAACTCATAGGTTATGTTCAATTGTTATTGTACGTTGTATGTATTGTACGACACTGACCTTGAGTTGGCGATTTCCGCTTTCTGTTTGCCAATGGCAGCAGCCCTCTGTGCTCCCTCGACACTTCTTTCCACTTTCTGCTTGATCTTGGTGCCCTTCAGTTGAATCACCTTCTTCCTCACGGCCTTCACCAGCACGTTGTGTACATACTTGCCCTCTTCTTTACCGCCCTCAGCGAATGTAGTGCAGCCATAGCCATGCCGCTGGTTGTCCAGCCACTCGCCCTCATACTTGAGCCCACTGGAGCGCTCACTGATGCCATACCCTGACCGCTTATCATTCTTCCACTCGCCCATATAAACCTCCGTGGTGGTAGCGTCAATATCAGCCTCAACTGGTGGGAACTCGTGGCCCTCGCCCTCTACTTCACTGTCACCCATGCTGATGGTGGAGTTGGCGTCACTAGTTGCTGAACTGAGGGCCGACTCGCTGCGTAGGAAGCTGATCTTGCTCTTCTGGCTGGAGAGGGATGTGCGGGATTCCGACTTAGTCAGCTTGCCTAACAGTGAGCCGCGACGGAAAAGGCCCCGCTTCTTTGGCTTGGCAAGTTCAGGGTCACCATGTAGGCTGAGAGCAAAGCCACCACGTGAAGGCCTCATAGGCATGGATGAGGTGATTACAGTCTCCTGGCCTGACGCATTTGTGGTGGTGATAATGGGAACATCCTGCTGCAGCAACGTGCCATTGCTGTGCTCACTACGCAGTGAGGTTAGTGAGTTGCGCAAAGGAGAGCGCACCACAGCAGCCATACCGTATGGAACGCTCTGACGCACACCATAGCCATGTCGCATTCCGCCGGTAAACTGGCCTTGGAAGGTGCCTGTCGAGACAAGGTGTGGAAAGCATAGAACACCAGTAAATATATCAGCACAACAAATGGCAAACAAGGGGCGGTGGTAGTTCAGCAGTTAATATTCTGTACCCGTGACCAGAAGGTTGTGAGTTCAAGTCCCAGAGCTACCAAAACCCCCACGTGGCAAGGTTCCTAAGCCTGAACGCTCCAGGTGTACCATTTCATGGTTGACCCTACACTCTGAGGCCACGACATACCTAAAAATTATGACACATTTATTCATCTTCAGTGTCCTGGTCTATGCTGCAGGAGATACTGTAGTACATTAAAACCAGTGGGTCTTAAAATTGGGTCCCCCGGGGGGCCATTAAGCAATACAAGGGGGTTCTTGATTTAACATTTTTTATTACTGGTAACAAAGTCAAGACCCACCATGATCAAGGTTATTATATCTTTTACTTTTCTTATAGTTATTAGCATATTCGACCAGTTATTAAAATTCAGTGGGTTTATTCTAAATCTCAGTAAATCAAAAGCAAGTAGTCTATAATTAATGCCAAACCGTACCTTGTGTATTCTGTCAAAGAAATGTCCAAGAACGAAAAGATCTATGACTCTAATAAGTAGCCAAAATATTAATGCTTATACTTATATACCAGGCTTAATGTTTGAATAGCTTGACTCTGTTCACGAAACAAATCATCTGGGGGTTCTTGGACGTTTAAAGCAGAACCTGGCTGTACAAATGACATAAAAAAATGACAAAACACAGGTAAAAAAAAACAAACAAGTATGGTAAATGATTCTGTTGGCATAAATGACCCACGCTGATCCGGACCCACCCCTTCCTGTCCTAAGCTGCAACCACAATAAGCAAACATGTTCTCAGGACAAATTCTAGAGCCAAAACCACTCATGGTTATTTACTTTGTGTTCCTGAGATTGGAGGTCAAACAACACATGCCTGTGTTTATCATTTCAAGAGCGTAGGTAAGTCAGGCCAGAAGGGTACAGTCTGAATGTTTTTGCTGTTCTACCAGCAGCACTGTTTTACACCCTCCTGAATTTGAAGACTCAGCCTTCTATAGGTACATAGCCTTACAAATAAAAGTTTAAAAAAATGTTGGTATATTTCAATAATATGTGCCTCAATGAATCCTTTGAAGTACGTTTTTGCTCATACATATTCACATAACACATCCATTAAACACCTATTTGAACTCGTTTCGATTTAATGGTATAAATTGGTGGCGCAGTGGTTAACTCTGTTGCCTCACAGCGCGAAGATTCTGGCTTCTAAACTCCCGACCAACTGCTGCCATTCTGGACAGAGTTCGCATGATGTGAGTGTGAATGGTGGTTTGTCCCTGTGATAGTTTGGCGACCTGCCCAGGGTGTACCCAGCCTCTCACCTGAAGTCAGGTGGGATTGGCTCCAGCTCTCTGCAACACTTAAAGGACAACAGGCAAACACAATGGATGCATGGACTATAAGATGGATGATTTTCAGTGTCCTTATCCTTAATGTATTTAAAAAATATCAGATATTTATCAATATTGTGGTTCTGCTTCATGCTATTCCAATCACCGTTTCAGTAATAGTAAAGTGAACAATACAGTATATTACAATGGGTGTCAGAAAACCTGCTACTGTCTAACCATAAAACGTCGCTTTTCTGCTCCAAACTAACTTAAAGTAATTTTGTCAGAATTACCTTAAGTCATTTGATTGGCTGACAATAATGTAGAAGGAACGATAATATGTTTATGCTAATATATTTTCCCCATTTGACTTATTGTCTCATCTACACGATAAAAACTGCCTTCACCTCTTTTTTTTCTTTTCTTTTCTTTCTTTCTTTACTAAAGAACAAGCACAGGAACACCAGGATTTTACATTCACCCCAGACTCTTTCAAACACAGAGTAAACGGGATTCAATACAGCTTTAATTTGTAACCCGCTGCTCCCCTTTCCTTTGGCAAACACTCCTTAGTGATGGGCATTTACCCAGCAGGCCATCTGTAGTGACGCCATGGTGCCACCTTTATAATCCGTTAAGCGACTGGGTTTCTGTCAGAATCCATTACTCTTTATTGTTTTTTTCCTGAAGATCATTCGCCTTGAAAAATTCCGCACACGTATAAACACTGGAGGACGCGTTAAACTAACACTAGACTTCTTGCTGTGTGGTGATGTCCTTAATTTGACCTGAATTTCAGCTTCTGTTTTGGGTTAAACATGTAGCAAATGACTGGTGCACATTTACCCCTCCATGTAGTACAGATACCAGAGCGGAATGACAGTGACGAATACAGTACATCTGAATCTGACTGCCAGATCACATCCACTACACCACTTGGTTAAGACTGTACCTTAGGAATGATATGAACCAAAACCTTCAATATGGCCAAAACTGAAGTGGTTGATGAATGCATGTTCCAAAAGGTATGATCATTTAGGGGGTCATATTTAGACCACAATCCCATTACAAGTGCCACAGGTGACCCTGATGTGCTCAAACGCAACAATTTTCAGCCATGAATTACCTGCCATCTGGGAACTGTAGCTCACATGTGGGTGTCTTATCGAATTTTAAACCTTGCTGATGCCAGAATTTTCAGAAATACTGGTATGCATTAATACTGCAAAACAAAAGTTTGGACACTCGGCTGGAATGTGTAAGGAAAACGTTTCTTAAAGTCATACCTTAGCACAGGGATTCTCAAACTTTTTCTAGCCAAGGACCTCTTTAGCTATACAGATTTATTACATTTTTCTATTACTTTCCACTGACAAAAACTGAGCTCCAAGCTGACATGATGTGATTTCTAACACTGTTACAAAACTATTAAAACTTGAACTATTCATGGACCCCTGGGGGTCCCCAGAAACCATTTTGTAGAACCACTGCTATAGTGAATATATGTTTCCTTCGGGTTTCACTTTTGCCACTACTGTATTTTTAGATATCCAGTGAGTTTCATGTCATCCTGTATCGTCCTCCTATTAGTGATTTTCAGGATTGTTGTTGTCACAGTGCTCATACTCTTTTAGGTTACTTGATTCTGTCATTGTCAGGATTTTTTCACTGGCTGTCTTTGGTCACAGTAATATTAACCCATTAACTGCCAAATTGTTTTTCTGAAAATTTTCATGTATTTCTATTAATTTACATCCAAATAGTAACAGAAACATCTACTTTCAAGAAATATGACTGTTAATTTTTCTGAAATTTCAATTTTTAGTCAAAGTCCCAAATGGGGATCATAGCACATGCCATCTATTTTTTATGCCATTCAATATATGATCCCCAAATGAGGACGACGGAAGCTAATGGGTTAAGTTACATCATATTTTTTGTCCTATGATTATGGATCACAACTCACAAATAAGTACTTTTTCTTTACAATATAACAACAATATTGGGACAAACTAAAACAGTGTACACCACCGAAGCGCTTAAGTCACCAGTAGAAGGACAGCATAAGATTATGCTAAACTCACCTTCTTTATTTCCCTAAGCACACTTTGAAAAAGGTTTCTGTTTACAACTATTTTTTTTGCACAGTCTTGAACTGCATGTGGTGACCCACCACAGCAGAATGTGGTCATTTTCTTTAATCACAAGTCTGTCTTTAGATTATTTCCATCATATCGTCTATGTAAAATCTATTGTATGGAGAACTCACTCACTATTCCTTTCTGTACCACCGGCAGCACACCCCACAGGTGTGTCAAGCGGTGGCACATAAGTGCGTTAGTTGGCGTTTCTGCGTGGCTGTCTGGACGCATTTTACAGGGTGAGGTCGCCAGTCCCACACCTAACCCTCCCCTAATGTGGGGCTCGGGATCACACAACACACAGAGACAGACAACCATTCACACTCACATTCACACCTATGGGAAATAGTCAATCCACCTAATGTGCATGTCTTTGCACTGTGGGAGGAAACCGGAACACCCAGAGGAAACCCACCTGGACACAGGGAGAACATGCAAACTCTACACACAGAAAGGCACCCGTGCCGAACACAGGGCTCGAACCCAGGACCTTCTTGCTGTGAGGTGACAATGCTAACCACTTAGCCACCATGCCACCCGTATTGTATTATTCTATTAAAGAATTCAGCAAAGCTATTATTGTGATCGCATCATCTAGTGGGACATTACCTATACTGCTTATTCATCATGGTCTGGGGAAGCTGGAGCCAATCCCCTGACTTTGGGTGAGAGGCGGGGAACAACCTGGGTGAATCTCAGGGCTAACACGGAGGTAAACAACCATTCACACTCACATTCCCACATATGGGCAATTTAGAGTAGCTGGAGTTTGGGCTGTGGAAGAAAACCAGAATGCCTGGCAGAAACCCACACATGTAGGCACAGACATGGAGAGCATGCAAACTCTGTAAAGAAAGGCCCCGGTTGGTTGGCAGGTTAGAACCCAGAACCTTTTTGCTGTGAAGCAACAGGGTTAACCAACCACTGCACCACCGTGCCATGCACCGTGACGTCTTCGTCTTCTGCCGCTTAATCCTGTTCAGGGTCACGGGGAAGCTGGCACCAATCCCAGCTAACATTGGGAGAGAGGCGGGAGACACGGGTCACCAATCCGACACACAGACACAGACAACCATTCACACTCACGTTCACACCTACGAAGGCAATTTAGAGTAGCCAATTAGCCTAATCTCCACCGTGCTTTGGACTGTGGGAGGAAACCAGAGTACCGGGAGGAAACCCACGCAGACACGGGGATAACATGCAAACTCCACACAGAAAGGCACCTGTGCCGAACCCAGGGCTCGAACCCAGGACCTTCTCGCTGTGAGGCGACAGCGCTAACCACTCAGCCGCTGTGCCGCCTGCACCGTGACATGTCATACCCATAAACGACAGCTCAAATCACAGTATAAACCAGACTTTTCATAAGACCTTTCTCCACATCGTCATAGAACTTTGTCGTGGTGCCAAATCAGCACAAAGTTCAATCAAACTCATGACCAAAAAATTATTCTTCCAGGGTGGGAATGGTGTCCTCATCATTTATTTGGGTTATGAATGATGTCATCTCCTGGTTATCGCGACAGAAAAATTCACTTTGGAGCAGTATACAGTGGGAATGCAAAAAGATTCGAATTTTTCCTTTACACTACAGGGAGGGAGGGGAACCCCCCCCCCCAAAAAAAAACCAAACAAACAAAAAAAAACAACATAACCTTTTCTAACCTTGGATAGAAACGCACCAGAGACCTGAGACACCTGTTAACTGAGAACAGGTGAGTTCGGGTTGTCTTCAAACGCAGTGGTTTTTTTGGTTTATTTTTTTTCCTTTAAATGCACTAAACTCACCACCATCCGCGTAGGTCTCCGTGCCGTAGCCGTCCTGCAGGCCGTTATTCCACGTGCCCTCGTATTTGGCGCCGCTGCCGAGGCTCACGCGCGTCCCGTACCTGCCTTTGAAGCCGTGCGTCCACTCGCCCTTGTACACCCAGTGGCCTTTGGTTTCGACGCCCAGGCCGTGGCGCTTGCCTTGAGCCCAGTAACCCTCGTACGTGTTCCCGCTGGGCCAGGTGTACACCCCGACCACCTCGAAGCCGTAATTCCACGAGCCGGAGAACTCGCCTTGACCCTTGGGTCCGGTGCAGATGCCGTGTCCGTGCGCCTTGCCGCCCTCCCAGCCGCCGCAGTACGCGCCGCCGTCATCGAACTCAAAGCGACCTCCACTCATCCTTCTTCAGGAAAAAGCACAACGAGGGGAAGAGAACAATTCTTCAAACTTTGACTGAGCGTGGAACCTTTTCCAAAGCGCCGTCAAATGGTTAAAAAGTGTATTTCCGCCGAGGGGAGATCTTGTTCCTGGACTTCAGTCATCGTCGGTGCGTTCAGACGCCGGCGCGCATCTTCCCTGGACAGCTGTTCTGTTGGATCCCAGTTCCTGTTTGTTTGTTTTTTGCCAACAAAAAAACCTCCACAGGTCCTGTTGCACACTAAAGTGACCAACCTCCTTGAGGACAGTTTGTCGGCACAGAGCGGATTTGACTAGGGAGAGGGAGTTACTTTGCTTTAGTTACATGGTTTGGGGTTTTTTTGGGGTTCCAAGGTGAGTATCATTAAGTCGAATTGGTGAGCCGGTGGTCTTTCATGGCTCTCCCCTCTCCCTGTCTTCCCTCTTTTCTCCACCGAGCTCAGTTAATGCTCCAGCACTCCCAACAAGGCTAACCAGACCCCGACGTTGTATCCAAAAATACAGCCCAATCCTGCCCCGACTACAAGGCCCTGCTTAACACCGTGCCAGATCACTTGCAGTTGAAGGGGGTGGGCGAGCATGTGGCCATATCAGGTTCAGGTCAGTCTGTGCCAAGCTGACTGGGTGTTCCAAAAAGTGGCATTTCATGCATTTTAAATGTGAAAAGCTGTTAATCCTAGGTGTTGGATTAATGTCTTATGTCTTGATTAAGTTCCTAACTGGGATCTGGGCCAAATTATTTCCCCCCCAAAACATGCACAAATAAATTAATTATGGTTATCTATACTACTACTACTGCTTCTACTACTACTACTACTACTACTACTACTAATAATAATAATCTCTGAATTGTGTAATCAAGAATCCTTTTTTTTTTTAAACCCAAATAGGCCACAGTCCTTTAATTATAATGGTCATAATCATAATTTTAGATAATCTCCCTGAGGCACTTTTCCTTGTGACTCAGGAGGTAACATCATGTTATATCTTTTGTATGTAATACTGTACTCACCTTTAAAATCTAATTTAAGTTCCTCTGATGTACCTTTAAAGTCTCACTGTAAGCCAGGCAATTTGTTTTGGGTTTTTTACATTTTTTTTTTTATTTCATATGACGTAAAATCCCCTGAACAGGACAGTTTAGCTCAGCAGAGGGGCAAAATGTTTCCCCAAGACATGGTGTATGAGCAGAACATTTAAAAGCATAGACATACGTGGATTTGTGTGTAATTTAGGTTTATTGAAGGAAGACAACAAATTCTGTACTCTGATGCAACTTTTCCTTTCACCGTCTTGTTGTGCTTGTGTGGATATTTGAATTGAACCTCATGAATTCTGGTTATAGGAGAAGCTGTGGGAAAGTTAGCATCTGCTTAATTAATGAATGCTCAGCTTTTGAAATTTGCAGCAAAATAACCACAATAGTAGCTGACATAGGAAATCCTTTTATCGTTCTGAGGTTCTTCGTGCTGATATGAAATTATATTTTATTTTTTTAGAGACTGGGGGGAAAAAACCCTGCATGGTGAGTGTCCTAATTTAATTAAACTTTACAGCAAAAATGTTGATCAGATGGAAGTGAATGTGCCACGATTATTGTCTATGGGACCTTGTAGACTAATAATTATTAGGATTATTTGGCAAGACTTGTGAAGTTAAGCTTGGATATACCTATTTGGTCATATTTATATAACGTAAACAGCACTCCCATGAATGTTTACAGCTGTACAGATTGCATAAAGGATTCACCATACAGCTGGTCCATAGAGCAGCCTATTTTGTGCTCACTTTTTATGTGACACAACTATGAAATAATGAATGTGCTTTGATTTTGTGCAGAATTCGGTTTGTCTAATGACAATGTAGTAATAAGCTGAGGGACATGGGGAAATGGTTCTGTCTCACTAAACTCCATAACAGGCACCATAGAAGGTGTTAAGAGGAAATTTGATAATCTGGTGAATAGCAAGGTCTTACAGAGCACTGAACCTCATAATATTTCGTTTTAATACGTATAAAGACTCCTAAAACCATTTCTATATACCATACAATTTGACGCTTGATCAATAGGGATAAATGACCATAACGCCCCCTCTTGTGGCCTTTGTGTGTAATTAACAGAACAGAATTTGTGTTAGTATAGGCTAATTAAAATATTATCACAGCAGCAAAAATAACAGTGATAAGAAAATGAGAATAAAATATTGAAGTAATTTGTTAAGAAGAAAAAAATTAGGGGAAATAATATTTTAATCAAAATTATGCCAAAATAGAAATTGATGGATAATAGTAAGTTGTAAGGTTGTTATTATATGCTGTATGGACACAGCCTGATACATTCCTTAAAACCTGAGTTACATCTATGTGGCCTCGACTTGTAGAAAGCTTGGTAAATGACTAATGTTTTTGTTTAAATACTAGTGCAGCACTCTAGTGCAGTATATGTCCTGAAAACAGGGCTTGATTTAGAGCTGAGCCATTGACTCCTCAGTGTGCATTGTGTTGACTCACGATTCTAATGCACCATGCCTTTGGGGAGACTAATGGAGAAGTGCGCACCCTGCTGGCCAAGATGAGGTATTGCAAAACTGGGAAGAGTACAAAGTACGATTTATGAGAATTTATAATATTAATTCCCATCTAAACAAGTATTATTATTATTATTATTATTATTATTATTATTATTATGACAACAACAATAATAATAGTAATAATAATAATAATAATTTCCTTTTTTTAATACAACCCGAATTCCAGAAAAGTAGGGACGTTTTTTTTTTAAGTTGAATAAAATCAAAACTAAAAGACTTTCAAATTACATGAGCCAATATTTTATTCACAACAGGACCTAGATAAATGTTCAAA
>JAQLOM010000015.1:16308253-16329602 GCA_030068315.1 Chrysichthys thysi
AACGTGCATTAGGCATGCTGCAGGGAGGCATGAGGACTGCTGATGTGGCTCATTCCTTCGACGATAAACACGAATCCACACGAAACACGAACACTAGAAGAATTAAATTTATTAATTTAAGTCTAATACAACTGAAACCTTTTGATGACTCTGTCAGTGATTTCCAGGATTTTGTGAAGGACTTGAAGGTTTGTAACGGTATGGCACACTGTTAAACATACTCCGTTCCAGCCATTATGATATTCTGTTTTCAAAGTAATATAGACTGAAGACCCCAAGACTTTTTTTCACTGTCTTTCAACATTCTCATACTTTCTGCTATAACACAACCTCTAGAACATTTTTAGCCTTACCATACTATATTAAGTGACCTTTAAAAAAGTATCACGAAAACCGCACATAGGAAGAGTGGAAAGTTTAAGCGATCAAACTGGATTATAAATAAGTTTTACAAGAACCTGTATCTAACCTGATGTGAAAAATGCTGAATATGTGCTTTATTGTCTGGCAGGTGCGTCTAGTGATTAATGAGAAGGGTCTGCTGTGTGAAGAGCGGGACGTGAGTCTACCTCTGACTGAGCACAAGGAGCCCTGGTTCATGAGGCTCAACCTTGGAGAAGAGGTGCCTGTCTTCATACATGGAGACACCATTGTCAGTGACTACAACCAAATCATTGAATACTTAGAGACCAACTTTGTGGGTGGTAAGTAGTAAGATTCTGGATGGAGGTAAGACTGTCTGTCCCAAGATAAAGACTATGAAGTTAACCCTTTATTGGGCAAAGAACCATATTTGGTAGACTTCAAAAAATTTTACCCTACGCTGGCCATATATGGTAATTCTATTGACCTTGATTTCATAAACATAAAAATGAAAAAATGAAAGAAAAAAAAACCTGTAATACATAATCTTTTTAATCTAATATCTTTAATCTAATATCCTCCAATAACACTCTAGGGTTGAAATGTAGAATTTGCAAGTATTTCAATTAGTGCCCTATAAAGGGTTAAAGTCAAATTGAATTTCATTTTTGTCATTTGTTAGGGCATAACATTCAGAGGCAGAGAATATAAACTTAAATATTGAACAGTGCGAATTTGGGGGTATATTCTAAACCATTAATTATATCGCACCTCAGAATTCATGGCTCATGAAGACTAGGTAAAGTAAATCAATCGGGTTCAAGATCTCACAATGTGGTGGAGGGGAACAGGTGAGAGATTCTCCGCTTAATGAGCCGAGAAGAAAAACTGCCCTTTACACAGCTGGAAGCAGACCAAATATTCAGACACCCTTTGCTAGATGGCAATAAAGTGACATACTTTTGTCTGTGCATGTGCTGTGTCTGAAAATAAAATGCTATTGTGTCTCCACTTACCAACATTCTTACAGATGTCCAAAGTCAGTAGATGATTTTGATGCACTGGCCTGAATTCCTCTCCTTGCAGAGAGCTTTGTGCCCAGATATGCTGTTGCAGACTGTAATGGTGCTAGATTCCTTCTAAAACTAACAAAATGACATGAAGTGACAAACTCTGCGGGTCTACGAGGCTTCTGCTCTGTGCAAGACAGCCAGGCTCCCAATGAAAAATTCTTGGGTAGAAGTAGTGACTTGGTCACTTATGGTAGAAGAAACATATTGGAATTTTTTTTGGTAAGTTAACTACAAAGTAGGTGGAACTTCAGCCTTGGTCTTTGCCCTTAACTTAAGTTATTTCATAGCTCAATTCCTAGAAGCTCTCAAGGGCTAAGGAGACCACATGCGGTCCTACAAGATACAAGTTACCGGATATTGAAGGTGACCCAGCAGCAAGTAAGTCATCACTCTCCCTGTAAAAGCTGATCGTTCCTGATCAGACTTTATCCCCATTGTAAGTATTTTTCAGGAAAAGTGAGGACGGTGTCATTTATAGCCATATAGTCATGGCTAAAGGAAGGGTCTGAGCATGCAGCCTTGAGGGAATCCTCACTTGGTGTATTGGTTGGGACATGACCTTTGATGTCCATTTAAAGAACTTGTATTTAACTTGTCCTGAGATTGGTGATGAGCCTGTCTGGGATGACTGTGTTGAAGCTGAAATGAAGAAAGAAAAAAAAAAGCATTCTCTTAATATTGTTTTCTGTTTTTTGGGCTTTTTTTGTTTGTTTGTTTGTTTGTTTGTTTGTTACGTTGATAGGTGAACTAGATGAGGTTGTCTATTCTTATCTGCGATTTTGGACATGATATAAGAATTCAATCATTAATTTATCTTCAGAAATCACTTTATGGAAGTTGATCTGGAACCTGTCGTGGGGAAGCTGCCTGCGAGGTGGGAATACACCCTGGAAAGCCAAACACATTCACAATTTAGCATACCCATTCCATCTACTGGCATGTTTTTGGGATGTGGCAGGAAACTAGAGAAGCTTGACTAAACCACATGAGCACAGGGAGAGAATGTAAAACTCCTTACAGTTACTAACCCAAGCTCAGGATCAAACCTGGGAGTTGTATGGCAGCAACACTCCCCAAGTTGGCTCAAGTGGGTTTATTTATATGTGAAATGACACATGAGCAAATTCTCACACCAGTGCATTGTTCATATAGCACCCAGACCTGTAAACCTCTTAGAAGTGCAGAAAAGTAGTTTGCTAAGTTAATGTTAATTAAATAATGTGTTAATGAAGTGAAACCTATCCTGTGCAGTGATGTGGCTCTCACAGACTGATGTTAATCAATCCTCATGTAGAAGGATCTTCACAGGGACAAGGGGAATCGTTATGTTGCTGTACTCTGAGGCTGCTCTGCGGCAGATCTCATCCCAAGCCTGATGGAGACGTGCAGGTGCAGGGTCGAGGCTGATTAGTCAGCAGGCTGGAAGATATCCAGGCTGCTCTCATCCACTGTCCTTAATGGATCAAGATGGTGCTGATAAAGTGGGATGCGTGTGGCCTATCTTGCTTTTTCAGTTTTATCAACAAAGCCTTCTCTATTGCTTTGCAACAGCTGGGACTTTTCCTTGATGCATCTGCAGTGACTTTAATCAAGAGTTGGCTATGTCTTCTACTTTATTCTGGAAATCTTATTTAATGGGCCAATACAGCTGGTGCACACATGCTTGAACTAAGCCATGTTGTTTCACAGAAAAAAAGGATTTAACTACCATCTGTGAAGTATCAAATCATCGCTTTAAAGGGAGAAGTTATATAAAACACCTGACTCAGGTTTATAGTGCCATATTTTCAGCAATATGTATAATAATAATAAGGTGCCCTGTATGTATATGTGTGTTCCTACAGATACAATAGCTCAGCTTATTCCAGATGAAGGCACTTCCATGCATGCTCGGGTAAAACAGTATCGAGAGCTTCTGGATGGTCTACCCATGGATGCCTACACGCACGGCTGCATCCTCCACCCTGAGCTCACAACTGACTCCATGATCCCAAAGTATGCCACTGCTGAAATACGTAGTAAGTGATGCCATAATAAAGTGCTTTCAGTTGAAAATGCATCATTGCAGAATGATATCTGTGGGGTGATTTTGATATAGCTAATGTGCCAAATCTGTAGAAAGTCAAAGAGCCCAATGCCTGTGTTTTAGCTTTGGGTACAACTGGGTTCTCAACTTTAAAACAAACAAATGCATCATTTTCAAATGGAGTGCTGACTCAAGTGTTGACCTTTCAGTGGCATAAACCTCAGCTGCATTAAAATGTTTGAGACTATCTGATTTACTGCAAGGCCCCTGTAATTGGATCAAAGTGTTGACCTTGCATTGGCATAAACCCCAGCTGCAGAAGAATGCTAGCTGGTTTATTCAAAGGCCCCTGTTATTGGATATGGCTTATTCATTCTGAACCGCATTGCACAGGCATTATGCAATGAAACAGACCAGTAAATCAAGGCAATAGAAGTGATCCGGCCCGGAGTCTTATTATGGATTTAACGAGAACAGGAAAATCCTGCATAAACCCTAATAAATGTCCTTTTTGGTAATGTGTGTGGATCCCCATTTGCTGGGTCATGTATATTAATTTGATTTTCAAGCATACAAGTCTCATTACAACATTAGTTGCCAAGTCTGTTTCATATTTTTGGATGAAAAATATCCTCACATCTGTCCGCAAAACTTCAGAATCACAGAGTACTTTATTCTTATTCCACATGGGAACATGAGCGTTCAGTTTTATTTGTTAACACTGATCTTTTTCCAAAGCAGTTTTTTTCCCCCCTCAAAGAATTCTGGGTTACTATCAGCTCTTTGGTTTTTTTTCCCCCTTCAACAGTTTTACAAGCAAGCACTGATATCAGATCATTACATTTACATGATCTATGCGACTCTGGGTAGCGACTACTGATAGAAGTTCTATCATCTCATTCGTCTAGGACACTTGGCCAACGCAGCATCTGAACTGATGAAGCTGGACCACGAGGAGCCCCAGCTGACAGAGCCATACCTTTCGAAGCAGAAAAAGCTCATGGTAAGACGGTGTTGTTTTGCAATAAATGTTTCAAAACCAAATTCCTTGCTTAGTATTTACTTACTGTGTGATTATTAATCCAAACATGTGGCGGCAGCCGAGCTTGAATGGGGCGATTGATTGATTGATAGATTGATTAAATGACATCATGTTATACCTTTTTGTCCATATCCAGATAACGTTAATTAATGTTAAGCTCTGCACTGAAGTTAATCCACTTTTGTCCCCTCTTTATTGAAGTTTAGAATTTAGACTTAGTTATTTAAATGTTAATGTATGTTATCGAGACAACCGTCCCATGATGGAAACCTTAACTCTGACGGTTAAAGTACTGACATTAGAAACTTCTTCAAAACTGTAACTTCACCATATCAAAAATGATACCTGTTTTAAAACCTACCCACTCTACAAGTCCTGTGTAAGATGATACTATAGAAAGAATAATGACTTGAAGCGACACGTTACCATGATATGACTTTTTCACTAAAAGTGCAACACTCAGCATGTTGCCTTGACCAACTCTGTTTCTTCAATCTACCTGCTTTGCTACGGGAACAGTGAGAGGAAATGGCTTCTCGTAAGAAATTTGTGTATGTGGGGGAGACTATTGTGTCATTTCACAGGTCTGTCTTGTTCTACCAGGCTAAGATATTGGACCATGACAACGTGAACTACCTGAAGAAGATCCTTGTTGAATTAGCTATGGTACTAGACCAGGTAGAGGCAGAACTTGAAAAGAGGAAACTGGAATATCAAGGTTTGTCTTTTGTATTTTAACAATCACCTAAGATGAATGAAATCATGCCACGTTATTGGAGCTCAGGGGTGTCAAACTCATTTAGATACCAGGTCATATTACTTAGCCAAAGTCCATGTCAGGTGGGATAGACCAACTTAGTGATCAGATCAGATCAGATTTGTGAACAATAACACATTAATACCTGTCCTTAACTGTGTTCATTTATCTGCATTTATATCTGAAAGGTACATTCTGAATGCACAAATGGATTGACAAACACATGACTTACAGAAACAGATGAAAAGACTGTAATTCCTAACCAAACTCTCCCTCCAAAAGTTTCCAAATTATGGTTTCACCATAGTATCCTGCATAAATATTCATCCCCTTTTAATTTTTCCAGTACTTTGCACGTTTTCTGCATTTGATTTTGTAGTGCAACGACTGGCATGGACTTGGGAATATATGTTATACATTTTTAACATGCTAGTGAAATATTTTACAAACTTTTGCCACTAGCTGGGTTTATGGCCTGTAGTTTATTGCCCTATATTGCACCCTGGTGGATTTACAGAGGTTAGGTCTTTTTTTTTCCTAATCTTTCATTTCAGTTACAATGCACAAGACGATTTAAATTAAGAACATGGACATTACGTTTGAGGGCCATTTTAGAACCTTTATCATTTTATGGGGCCAAAGTTTGATACCCCTGATACTAGTATAGTGGACTCTGATGACAATATGGGTTCTCCTAGGCTAACCTTAGAACCCAGTGTGGTCTTTAATGTCATACACTAAATCTTTATTTATTGTTGCTGAAATTTTGCGCAGTATTTCCCAAAATGGTTCTTTTGGCTCCCAAAAGCGAAATCACAGACTGTCTTGGTGTCACTCTGGGGAGCTGTTCTAGTGTTTACTGATAAAGGCACCAGTCTTTTATTAGTCTTTTACTAGTCTGCGATAAAGGCAATAAAACAGTTACTATTTCATAGTTCTCACAATGCCTTAATATTGTGTTATGTGCATAACTGTTTGTTTTGTTTTAAAACTTGAGTTCTTGGATTTCAACCTTTCAGGAAATTCTACAGTGGGCTTGTGCGATACAACAATATTATCATCCCTACATGATATTATTATATATTACATGATATAATAATATCCAGACCTGCCAACTAGTACACATTTTGCATAGGAGCTGTGCAAAACCTTAGAATCCACTAGAACTAGTACAAGTCACTCAAAGCACTCAAAAATATGCCAAAAGTCTTTTTCTCCCCAATAAACCTTTGACACGTGAACTTAGCATTTTTGATTTTTTTTTTTTACAGGGGCTCCTTCTTCCATTCTCTCCTTCTCAACTCAGTAAGCAGCAGCAGAATAGTGAAAATGTCAGCCATGTGGACAAACAATAGATAGAGAGCATACCTTCATAGTTAATAATAATAATAATATTTTACGCATTCCTTTACTCTCTTTAAACCTGAAATGGTGGAATGGTGGTATCATTTTCCTGCCTTTTTTGTTTTATTTCTGGATGGTTCAAGCATGGTCATTTAAAATAGAAAATCATGAACAGGAAAAAAAATAATCAGCATCGCACAAGCCTACACTACAGCACAATCTTGACTTATAACCCTGCTTCTCTGCTAACAGGACAAAAGTACGACCTGTGGCTTTGTGGACCTGACTTTACGCTAGCCGATATATGTCTCGGAGCCACGTTGCACAGGCTCAAGTTCTTGGGACTTTCAAAGAAGTACTGGGAGGACGGAAGCCGACCCAACCTCCAGTCATTTTTCGAGCGCGTGCAGAAGCGCTACGCTTTCCGCAAGGTGCTGGGAGACATCCACACCACCTTACTGTCCGCAGTCCTCCCGAACGCGTTCCGAATGGTAAAAAAGAAGCCCCCGTCCTTCTTCGGGGCTTCCTTCTTAATGGGTTCTTTAGGTGGGATGGGCTATTTTGCCTATTGGTTTTTAAAAAAGAAATATATGTAGTAAATACTCTATTTGCTGTGTTCCGTGTCAGTGAATTTGTGCGAGGCTGCAACTTGTCTGTACCAGATGTTGTGCAACAGCTGGAATTACGCCGAGGTGCAGAGAAAACCCTTATTATCTGAGCGAACGGATTAAATAAGAACATTCCATGACAAGGAATTCTTCTTATCAACACATTTTTCTGGTAATCAATGCCTTCGTTAGTTTATTTTTTTATATTGATTCCCTTTATGGTTTACTAAATGCCTTGTCAACCTTTAATTGCATTTGCCTACAGTCTGATTACAGTCAGCCACACGAAACGTCACAAGCTAAATTAAAAGCACTACAAATTCCTCCTCCACGTGGTATGTGTTGGCATTTTGTGCTTACTTATTATAGCATGACCTATAACGATTAAACCCCCCCAGTCATCTAACACTGTAGTAGGAGTATCTTATGTTTGAGGCATTCACCTTTTGCCCTTTAATCTACTTTTCATTTAAGGGTTTCCTTCCAAACCCTGATAATTATTGAGCCACTGGATAAAATGTTTAGCCGCAGCCTAATACTGCCAAACATGTATGAAATTCCTATTCATTCATTCACTCTGTGTAGATTACAGCACATTCCCAAGCAGCACATGGACATGTAAAGGTTTTTGTTTCTTTGCGTTTGTATAATGTACCTCACCAGCATTAGCACCCGGATGGATGTCACTACACTCAAAGGTCATTTAGGTTATTTTAACATGTGGGATCATTATAAAAATGTGATATTAAGAGATGTTTAAAAAGCAAGAGCTTGATTACAGTTTGTATGACTTTCCGTGCATCTAGTCGGACAAAGTCGTAGCATTTTTCCAACTTGGTTAATTATTACGATTTTCATGGGTTAAATCAGGTTTCGTACTAGAGCAAGGAAAACTACAGTATGTGCAGTACTGGGACTCTGCAAAGACGAATTTAAACAGTTGCCATGCCAGAAAAATCACTCCTATAATATTTAAACCACTTGTATAGTACTTGCACGTCATCTTATATTGAGCAAACGCACAATAGAGACAATTCAACATCAAGAAGGCAGTTGATGGGGTGTTTCATCATTGTGCAATTAGTTATCGTCCGTTTTTGTTAGTTATTTGTTTTGTTTTCTGTTATATGATCACAGAAACAGCCTTGTGCAGATGACATATTATAGGTGAACATATTATAGAACATAACTGCTATGCACCCAAAACTCAGATGAGAGAAAATTGAATTGTAGTGCTGAAACTGTGTCGAAAAAGTCACTGTAAATAAAAGCTCTACAGAAAAGCATTACTCATTGACACTAGGGATATAAATGCCTGCCCCCCGCCCCCCAAAAAGGCCTTTTGAAAAACATGTCCAAAAACACAAATTGATTTCCCCCCGTTTACCCAGGGCCATTATTCTGCTCCTGGAGATAAAAAAAATAAATGCAACAGATTTGTCAGGAGAAAGATGAGTGTACAACTGACACTGTACACTAAAGGATAAGAGCCTAGCTATATACACCGCCTTTCAAGTCATAAGTGAATGTGTAAACAAGTCCACACACATAAAAATGAGAGATTTAATCAAGTATGTATATCATTTCTGGTGACCTTCAGTGAGGAAAAAAAGAGACAACAATATACAGTCTCCCTCAAACAGAATCTTCAGAAATAAATATTGTGTTTTTACTGTGGCCATTACAGTTCACAGATGTTTTTGTTTGTTTATTTATTTATGGATTTCTTTCATTATTTTTTTATATTGATAAAATATGCATTTATGGTGCTTTTTACGACGTTTGTTCATAAGCCATAATTTGTTTAGTTGCCATGGATTACAATAAATGAAAATGTGTAACAGAAAGCTTTAGTACTTTTATTCCTAGGAAAAGCTTAGAGAGTGGGATAACTGTGTGACAAAAAAATATGAAAAGAAAAAAAACAAAACATCTACAGCACCAGCTGGGGAAAAAAAAACAACAAAAGTCGTGCTTTTTGTTGGGTTCCATGCATACGTTGAATGACGAATGTGTGGCAAGACGAGCTAGTCTGGACTTTTGACACGTTGCTGATTTAACCAATTTGTGAAAATCTGAAACAATGTGGTTAAACTAGCTATTTTTACCCATACACCCAATAATTTATACCCAGAATACACGTTTACAAAACCACAAACTCTGAACAATAAATACTCAATTTTCTGACATTATTTATTAATTTACAAAAATGTATTTGGGCTATACCTGTATATAAAAAAAATGAAACAGCACTGAAGAGAGCAACCATGGAAAAGTAACATCCTCTTTGGTCTACTATACCATTGAACACTTTGCAAATATTGTCTGGTGCACAAGTAGGCATTTCACAAATGTAACTTTATTTTCAAGATCTTGTTGTTGATATTCTTCAGACAGCTACTTAGCTAAGTGTCTTGAAAAAGGAGTCCATGCTATGAACTTGACCTGGAGCTCCTCTCACCATCTGGGTTAAATCTCACCCTCTCCTTTGGTCCCGTCAAGTCGCAGGTCTGCATCGTTTCTCCCCAGAGTGAAGAGGCTCACAGCAGCCATCAAGGCGGCTAGCATCATTCCAGCACAGCCGGCGAACATGTGCCTGGTGCCGCTACCGGTCTCGCCTGCACCGGCGCCTGACACCTCACCGTGTAGCGCCAGCAAGGCCAAGCATGCCAGCAAGTGCAGCGGTAGACGGAAGCAGGCCAAAACAGCAGCCCTGCGCTCCACAGGGATCACGCGGCCCTGAAGGAAGCTCACGGCAGGAAAGTAGAAGCCACAGGCCAACTCCAGCAGCAGGAAGGCCAGGAACGATTCCCTAGGCTTTGGCTGGCCCGGTGCCGTCGAAAACGTCAGCATAAAGAAGGAGAAAAAGGCAAGAAGCGTGGCCAAGCCCAGCAGGTGGGCGGGCTGGAGCCGGTAGCGGGCTGATGTAGCCAGTCGGAAGAGTGATGATCCTGCCATGCTGGCCGCCATCAGGCAGGAGAAGACGATGCCGAGCGGCGGGCCCTGTGGCTCCAACACGGGTGTCCACAGAAATATGAAGACATACAGCACGCTCTCAAAAAGGGCCTGCACTCCTCCCAGAAGTACTACGCGGCGTTCAGAGAACAGAAAGCGCACACCTTCCAGACAGGCACGCCGGAAGCGAGCCTGAGGGGCACTCTGTGGGCCGATATGAGCACTGCTCCTGTCCTTTTGAGCTCCTCGTTCCAGCCTTTCCTCATTTCCCCAGTCAGAAAATACCATCCAAGCACATGCAGCCAGACTTGGAATGGCAAGCAGGAATGGAGCTACGGGTCCCAGCTCTAACCATTCTGCAAACATGTTTGCCACCAGCCCGGCGCCCACAGCCAGCCCGTGATTCCAGTCTGCAGCTTTGCTGAACGTTACAGGGATCCATTCTTTAGGGAAATCATGCACATCAACATGGCAGTGCACATACCAGGCCTCGAAAGCTGTACTGAGCAAGGAAGTGGAGAGTCCGCCCAGCACGCGACCCAAGATGAGCACGAAGTAGTCCTGGGATAGTTTAGTGAGGCAGCACACAGAGTAGGACACACAGAAAAGGAGGCACGTCTGCCTTCGACCCAGTACCTGCGGCAGCCAGCCGGCCACAGGGGCAAACAGCACACACGAGGCCAGACCACAAACGTACAAGATGGCGATTTGGGACTCTAAAAAGCTGTAATGCTGGTAGAGCTTGTAAAGGTATGGTCCCTGCAGCCAGTCAGCCCACAGAGCCAGCAGGTATGTTTTTAAGAAGAGCTTCTGGAAGGACAGGAAAGCTGGGTTGGCAACGGTCCCCTGAGTGGACTGTGGAGAAGCAATGCGCCGCGCTGCGAGCTCCAGGCAAACACACAGGACCACCAGGGCCACAAACGCAAGATACGCAGTCACAAACATGGCAGACCACGTCAGCTTTCAGGTGGTCTGATAATGTAGGTCTGGATTCACAGTTCTTCTTCTTCAGGGTCACTTCATTGTTATGTTTTGGAGAGGCTATAAAAAGTAGGATGCAACAGAAGAAGAATAGATTGCAAAAGATAAACATAGTGAAATGAGTGCTGAACAAAGTCATACTGATAGTACTTAGGCACGTTGTCACACATATGATCAATACATCTGGAAAGCTGTAACGTAAGCTTCCTTTGCTTTGTTTTTTAAACATCAGAGCTCACTTTGAAACGAAAGAACAAGGGCTGGAACTTGATTTCTATGTAAAGATTGCGAAATAGCGTCTTTTAGGCTGTACTTAGTGCATTATATCACAGAACTGCTCAGCCTAAGGTTAGTTTAACACCTTGGCTTGAGAAGTTAGTGGACTAACTGTTTAGCTACCGTTGCAAACTAGCACGTTAGCTTGACACTGTTAGCTTGGTGTGATTGTAGCTAAAAATTGAGATTAAATTTAGCTTCTGTTTTTATTTATTTAGATTTGTTTGGTGTTTGCAGTACCTGAACAGCCTTGGCGTGCACCTTCATGTCAAGATACCTCTTCCAGACTCTCATATTACGGGTTTATTCAGGAGTCTGAGAAACACCATTCGTTTACACAACCGTTTCCGTGTGTGCTTCCTGGTTCCGGGTAGCAACGACGTGACCAGCAGTGACGTAAAACGACCCTCCCCCGGAAGGAAACAAACGACAGCCCGATAGCTTTACATTTAAATAAAGTTTAAATTATTATTATTATTATTATTATTATTATTATTATTATTATTATTATTATTATTTTAAAAAAACATTGTAAACTGTTAATTTCACAGTATTTTCCCCCAACACGGTTAAAGAACCTAACATTTACATGCCTTACCGGCACACATAGATATTTCCACGGAGATACCAGTAGACATTGAGTTAGTTTGCTTCGTTTTTGCATAATAGTTAAATAAAACCCTAGAATTAGCTACGACGTAATGTTTTGGACAGGTCCAAAACCTCCCATTGATGTTATATTGACCACAGCGTATTCATTTATTCATTCATCTTTAGTTAGAAGCAAAGATTTTAGAGCAGAGCAAGATGGATTACTGACGTCATACGCAGAAGTACCACCGTGGACGCCATTTTGGTAAGCCCACGTAACATTCCTTATCTGTTTCGGCAAACGGCCAGCGCCACCTTTTGGAAAACATATGCTAAACTGTCCAAAGTTATTCAAGCAGTCATGAGGAGGTTAATTGTTGTCAAAACTATCTGAGATAACAAATCGATGTCTGTAATCTCCAATTACTGAGGAAAAAAATCAAACAATCCGCTCAAACAATCTATAGATGTCGTCTTAGCACATGATTTCATAATTTCTCATTATACAAACAAGGCTAATACATCGAAACAAGAAACAACAAGACAATTTCAGAAAAATGCCGCATGTTTCCCATGGTATCCGGCCTCTGGGACGAAAGGCAGCTTACTAAAATGGCGCCCATGGTGTCGAACTTCCGTACTTCCTGATTATCAACGTATTTTCCGGCCAGTAAGCTATCTTGGCACGTAGTGCTTTAGAATCGTTGGTTAGAAGTGGTTCAGGGGTTCAAGCGGAAATACACTCTGGGTTGAACATCCAGAGTCCATCATATGATGGCAGGTTTCCAACCAAACTTTTCTGAAAAAAGTGTGCTCTTGCAAGAGTAGGAACAATCGTGAAAGAACAAAACCTAGTTATAACTGCATAGCATCACTCAGTACAAACACGGACCAGTTTTGTCAAAAGGTTTAAAATATAACTTCTATTTTGCACCAAAATGCAATGGGTACCTGGCTACAGAATACAAAATCCACCTATTGTCATGTTTTGGGAGGCTGGAGGAAACCACAAAACCCAGAGGAAACCCCACACCAACACAGTAATCCAAGCTCATGATCAAAGTGATTCATGATAGGATCAATGTGATCAGACCCAGTCACTTTGTACTGATTTGCAGTGATCCTTTCTTTTAAGCCACAGATTCACATCCCTGGTCATGGGGTACTTCCTGTTCTGCTTTCCCTATTCTAGCATATCCACTTCAACTCCGAGAAGGACTGTTAAGTCAACTGATTCACTGAATCTTTTGTGTTGGGAACATGGATATCATTCAAATGCACAGGACAAGGGATACTCAAGCACCAGGGTTGGGAGCCTGTGCTCTAAGGGAAGAAGTGAACCAGAAGTGTGCCAGCAGAACAGCTGAATAAAGCACTGGCTTTATTTGATCTGTATATATAGACATAACACAACACATGGTCACATGGGGGCAGCATAATACAGTTTGCCAAATTTTCTTGCACTTATTTCTGTTTTACATGCCCTTACTTGCCCTTATGCATGCTAACCACGTATTTGCAGGTGTAACCGAGGTGTAACAAATGAGAACGTGAAAAGGAACAGATGATTGTTGTAGCCTGATACAAAATGGTAAAGTTAATATAGACCTCAAAGGATGTGGACGTAAAATGCATTATTATACATCCAAGTTCGTGTCTGGTCTGTTTATGCTTACTGGGATATTCAGATTTGTCAGTTGTAGTTATGGTGGTACGGTGGTATAGCGGTTAGCATTGCTGCCTCTCAGCAAGAAGGTCGTGGGTTCGATCGTCATGGTCGACCTGGGTGCCTTTCTGTGGAGTTTGCATGCTCTCTTGTCTGCATGGGTTTCCTCTGAGTACTCTGGTTTCCTCCCACAGTCCAAAGACATGCACAGAGGGGAATAGGCTAATTGGCTAGTCTAAATTGCCCGTGAATAGCCTGCTCAGAGTGTACCCCGCCTCTCGCCTGAAGTCAGCTGGGATTGGTTCCAGTTCCCCTCCATGGCAGAAACAGAAGGAGATGAGTGAGTGTGTTCTGACACCTACAGTGCATGAAATAAGAACCTTAGGCCTAGCAAAGCCACACACACAGACAAAACATGACAATGGTCATGTATATAAATTCCTTAGCAAGATCATTTCTATGATGTTCTAAGTCTAAAATATGTGCATTTGGATTGAGAGGATTAATTAAAATTTATTTTAATCTTGTATTTAATCTATGTGAAATCCCATGGCCACCTGTTCTGCGGCCTGTTCCCGTCTGTTAGTCCCAAAATGAATGAAATCTGTTATTTTACTGCCATTTGGGTAAGCCATTCGGACCTTTCACCAGTTCCCACATAAAAGATTTTCCATAAACATACCAAGCAAGGTGTATTTAGTATTAGATAACTAACTATTAACTAACACATGCACCTACGCTCTCTTTTCAGCTTCTGAGTCAATAACCAAGTGACCCTGATCTGTCTGGCATACTTCAGTGCTACATTTAGGCCAGAGTATATTAAAGCCTCGGAGAGCATCCTCGTTTTCTATAAAACTCAGACGATACAACTGGTCCAAGCACGTGGGGTGGGAGAGAGTTCAGTGGAGAGAAGGAAGTGTTATTTTCAGCTTATTGCTAATAGGGGAGCTATTCTAAATCTCGCACTGTGTAGACTTAAAGTCACAGGCGCAGATGGCCAGATCAGCATCTGAGTTTCACCATGCATGTTAATTAGCTACGGTCAAGTTGCTGTTTTAATGTTTTCCTGCTTTTTTTTTTAGGCTTTTGCATGCAGGCCTATTAGTAGTATAAGACAAAAAAAATTAAACCAGATTCCAAGTACCCTGCCTTTGTGTAGTCCCTATTTTAAGGGCTTTTAATGAACTAATGAGGTATATCAGGCATGCTAAAGTAGAGAACTCACTATAGTGTGAAGTACAGGAGTCTAGGATGAATCATAATGTAACCAAAACACAATGCAAATGAAACAACTTGATGGAAAAAGAGATTAAACGAAGGGCGGCAGATCGCTATCATGGCTCACAGGCTCACAGTTTCATATGAGCCTTGTAATCTACTTGTATATCATTGTTTTTGTGCTAATAGCCCATGAAAGCAGACAGTGCCGAAATGATTATATAGGCTCCATGCTACATGGAAGAGGTGTAAAGATATTAAACTTTTACTGATTCAAAAATACACTAAGGTAATTTGGTTTTGGGAACATTATAATTGGTATAAAGTAGTTAATCGATGGGGTTTGTGTAGTTTTTTTGTAAATGTTGAACAAACACAATATAATATTTGAAGCATAGCAAAGAATTAGGTTAACTTGGTTAATTCTGCTTAAAAAAAACCACTGCTATAAAATATCACCATAATGAGACCGTCGTTAGATTCTTGCATGTATTCGGTGTTGACATCCCTAAAAATGTTTAGTACGCTAGTAACTGTTTTGATGGGTTTTTAATCAGATCTTTTATCAGATCACTGTATTTAGTTACTTTTTTTTTGTTTGTTTGGGTTTTTTTTTACACCATTTTGTGTGAATGTCCCATGAGATCAGCAGATTCTGAAACACTCAAACCTGCCCATCTGGCACAAACATCTGCATCATGGTTAAAATCACTGAGATCACATTTTCCCCTGTTCTGGGATTCTTGAATATGAATATTAAATGAAGCCTCTGGTCTGTATTTGCAAGTTACAGTCAGTGAATGTATGTACAGTATTTTATCATGCATTTAATGCATTTTTTAATTTTTTTTTTTTTGCTGAATAGGTCCAGATTTTATTTTCCATCTCAAAAGTAACTGGACACCCCTCATTACATTTTATCTTTGTGGACACCACCTGGCGCTTCAGACTTGTTAAAATATTATTATTTTTAATTTTAGATTACAGCATATTGTACAATGATTGTACAATTCAAAAGCAAAGGAAAGAAATCAACAGCATCCCGCTCAGGTTGACCCAGGCCCTCGGACAGGGGTCTTCAGACTGTCGAGCGGATTGCTGAAAAAAATCCATGTTGTAAGGTAAGTAAAGGAGGACTTCTGTGAGGGATCTCCATCGACTTGGAAAGGAACTTGGAAGGAAATTTCTAGAAATAAATTTTTCCAAAAATAACAGTGCCCATTTACTTTTAAGTTGTCTGTGTATACCTCAGATTGATTTAAAACACTGGATTTTCAGTTCCTTTGAACAGCCTTTCACTTTCACGCTATAAGATATTTTTGCCGCAGAGTAAAAATATGGAACATGAAGTCCCTTCTGAGATCACCATCTTTCCTCTCTGAACTTCTGTTCCTGAGATATACATCTGAAATGAAAATGCCTTTCCTATAAAGTCGTTTATTTCCAGAAATGCTCCTCACCCCTCATGGGATAGGAAAGGTATTTTCTTTCCACTGCAGCTCTGTAAGCGTGCCTACGTTAATAAGCCGTCAAAGTGAGTAGAATATCATACAGTAGAAAGACACCACACTAGCACATACTGTACATATTCTCATATTTATCTTGCTTCTATGGAAGGAAATAATTTACAAAATATACAGTAACATGATTAGTTTGGACGACGATTATTTCAAGCATACAAATCTTGCGCACTCCAGTCCACGTCTTGAGAAGACCTCGAACTCATAGTAAAGGATAGTGGAGGTCTCTGCTGGTGTAATCTGATCTTTCGTTACTTCTTCAGCACACCTGGTGAGGGTTCTTTTCCACAACCACACATTAGCCACAGCGTTTCTTCAGAAGGCACCCAAACACCCCCCCCCCCCACTCTCTCACATATATATCTATGATGTATATTGTTTTGTCTCAATCACGCATACCTGCAGCCATACAATATTTACAGCGAAAAAACAAGGAAAACAAGCAACTACAGAAACATGCTTGGGTTGCGGCAGCTGCTGGTTTTGTCTCTCGAGATTAAAAATTAAACCGTGGAGTCGAGTGAGAGACAACAATATGTATACTATGTCCAAGACAGAATAGGAACAGAAATGATCAACTGAAATACATTTTGTCAGGATGAAAGAATATTATTTCTATATTTCCTTCAAAATGTGAAATAACTAACCAGAGTTCTTGTGCTTACTGATACAGGTCATACTGTGCTATTTATTATTACACTAACGTTGATGATACATACATGTCAAACAACTGGAAAACCTACATGGCATGAATTACACGGCTGAAATATTTACTCTCTGTACAGAATTCATTCCGTTTATGGTTATATTCATGTTTAAATGGTCCCTATACTTTATTCCTCGATTCTATAGGATGTGATCTTGGCTGCAGTCTGTGTTAGAAAAACAGATGATGAATGATCCAAATAGGACACCAACTTTTTATTTGTTTTTTTGGTTTCTTGTTCAATGCAATAGCTGGTTAGTCATGATATGAATAGGAAACTGTCTCCTTTTGAAAGCCATGTGTGTTGGAAAAGTATTCGAGGCGCTTTGAGTGTGCTGAGTATCTTGAGCATTGTGTGAAGAAACGTCACTTGGAACGAAGATCAGATCGGGTCGCCGATCACCTCAGACAACCGTCTTTTTATGTCTATGTACACCTCAACACACAACATTGTTTCTGGTAATTCTTACAGTTTGACCAAGTTGATATCAAAAACGGTGAAATGTTCTTAGCATGATCCACTCTTATTCTCTTCTGCTAAATGACAAGTCGTCTTCGTCGGGACCGATCGTGGCACCTCGTAGTTTGCCGGCTGCTCATGGGTCAATGTGGAAGTTGAGCAGCTTGTCTGAGTGCAGGGTGTTAAGGGTACGCAGGTCTGGCAAGCGCAGCAACAGCTTGGGGAAAAGTGCACTGTCATCAGGATGGCGACGGTAAACCAAGGCTCGCAGCGCCCGAATCAGACTCTCCTGTAATTGCTCCACAGCTGCCGTGTCAGAAACTCCAGTTCGATCTATAGAAAGACCAGCAAAATCAGAATCCATGTCAGGTTATTAGTAATTGATTAGACTTTAGTTAGATGTTCTTAACCCGGAGTATGTTTTTCATCATTCTGATCAGTGTAGGAAGAAATTGGGTCAAAACAAAACCAGGGGAAAAAATGACATCGTGTGTTATGCTCAAGTTCTCTGACGAAATGGCGAATTTTTTATTAAATGTTCATATAAATTTTAAAAGGTCACGTTCGGTGTTTTAGCCCGAGGCTAATTGTTGCATCTCTTTTTTGCAGTCATGCCAGTGTTCTGTGTGTCATTTGCATAAATCTGTTTTAGATTTCTTATAATAATAGACATCAAAGATATTGGGTAATGGATGGATGTTGCATAGTTGTCTGCAATAGAATTGTTCCGATTTTTGTCTCTCTGATAAATGAGTACTGAAGCTTTATAAGAGAAACTATGCACATATATTTTAACAAGCATATCTCTCTCTGTATCTCACACAGACTTCAGTGTTTGTTTCTAGTTTACCTGCAGAGACTAGGACCACTGCCATGAAAAGTGCCATCTCATCAGATTCCAGGTTGAGGGAGGCCAGTTTCTCCGAGAAGTCAAACATAGCATCCAGCAGCGAACCCATACCCAATGTCCGCAGTGTGGCCAGCGGGTAGGCTTGCCCATTTAAAAATGTCACCGTTCGGTCCTTTGCGTTAAACAGTGAGCTGAACCTTACCATCAGCACCTTTGGTAAAAAAAATAAATAAAAAAACAACAACAGAGGAACGTATGATAAATGTACCTCATGCAGAAGTAAATTATGCATGAAGAATAAGTGTTCATTGCTAAATAGATGCCAAATGTAGACATTAGGAATAAATAAGGCTAGAGAGATTAGAATGAATGAGAAAAGGCCATAAAGATCTGGCGTCTGTACCTGAAAGGTGCCCGCTTTGAGCAACATGATCTGGTCGTGTTGGCACAGGTCTTGAAACCCTGGGATGCCCTTGGCAAACTCCACCACCTCCCGCACTGCAGGGGTGAAACACTGAGAGAAAGACTCCCACACCTGCTGACTTGAGACGCCTGGCGCCGAAACTGGGCATGCATTCAGAGGGCAGGCCTGGAGAGACAGATTAAAGGAAAATGTAAAATTGAACTTCACAGCATTTCCACATTACATCTTTTACCTCCATTTTCTTCACTATATAATGCTATACTATGGTCATTTTTGGCATTTCCCATACGACAGAGTTGCTAAATAAATGTAGCACCTCACTACTAATTAAAGGCACTTCTCACCAGTACTTTGGATCCTGCGACCAGCTTCCATGGGCACGAGGTCTGAGCTTGCATCTCTCCGGTTGCATAACTACTGCCATAATTGGCCTGCGGAGGCGGGTTAAATGTCGACTGGCATGGGATTTGATTGGATGCAGCATGGTTCTGATAGTGACCGTTATCCACCGAGGATACTGGGCATTTATTGTCGTTGGGCATTTGATGTCCAGGGCAATGACCAGCTACGGCGTAACCCACCGGTACTCCAGAGTGATACGTTGTAGGAGTATTGTGTTGGGAGAAGCTGCTTTCCTGAGAGGAGGCATTCTGAAAGGAAGCTGGCACACTGCTGCTGGTGTTGATGCCAGCTGTCCTCTTGGTCAGGCGGTCGGAAGCACTTGGGAAGACGTCCTGATAAGCTTTCGCCATGGACCCGATAGTTTCTTTGGGTTGGATCTCCATAGGGCTAGCTGGGGGATCACAAGGTGGGGAGGAGGTCATGTTCAGGCTGGCCGACTCATTCAGGCTGTTCATGTAGCTCTGCATTTCATCCAGCAGTCTCTGCTTCTCCCGTTTAGGAATGCGGCCAAAACGCACAGCTACGAGAGGCAAAAACAACCATGGGTTTCAATGTTAAATGACCGAGTACAATAACTAAATTACTAGGTACATTCCTAAGTTGTAGTAACTTGTAATAACTTGTACATTTAAGTTCTTTTGAAAATTCCACGTTGTATTTTTACAAGAAATACCAAAAGTGCATGCAACTTCACATCGTGCTGGGCTCCTTCACGTGTACGTTTAATTCTTTTCTAAGCCATGTTGGTCTCGGTAAGATATTTTAAGTCTCTTTTTCAAGAGAGAACCTGACCAGTTATGACCAAAACAGCACGTTCGGATCTAAAAAGCACCTCTTATTTGGTCCTCTCACCTACTCTAAAAATATCCATCCAGTTAAGCTAAAAATAGGACCCGTGTCACTGAATACTGCCCCTGCTTGTTCTCCTTCTCTCTGTCCCTCGTCTTCTCCTTTCCTCTCTTCATCTGTCTTCTCCTCTTACTCCCTCATTCAACTAGTAAATAGGTCAGTGGGGCAGGGAAAACGTGATGCTAATGCCACAGTGAGTGGTTAAAAAGACTGATGCCCATTAGAGCCAGCGTTCATTGGGCTGGATGGGAGAGAAGTAGAGAATGAATAAAGAAAGGAAAGAGAAGAGAGGAGAATGAATGAAGAAAGAAACAAATGCAATGGATAATAAAAAGAAAGGAACAGTGGTGTGTGAGTAACAGTGGAGAGAAGGATGACAGAGAGAAAACACAGAGGGAGAATGAAAGGATCTAGTTGAGAGTGTGAGAAAGAAAGAGACAGTCTCTTAAATGGTGTCTAAGCTAAGAGCTGAAACTCTAGGTGAAACATCTATATTCATGCTGTGCAATTTTGGCATGATTTTGCTTTTGCAAACAAATGTCACATATTGTAAGATTACAAATCCTATTGTGTGACATCAGATCCTTTGGTTGCAAGTTCAGACCAGTGGTCTTAGACAGCCATGGACACATGTGTCAGAATTATTTATTTATTTTATGGCAATCTCAGTTTGACCGCTGCTACCAATAAGACGACAGCATGGGATTCAGTGAAACTCAAACATGACAGCTACAAATACAGTGATGGCAATGGTGAAATGCAAACAGAACATGTCAAACATGTGAATCTTATAAAAAGAAAAAGAAAAAAAAAAAAACTACTAGTATTACTTTTTCCAGTGACCCACATAAGACTGCGGAGAAGTATTATGTAGTCCTAAAGAAATATCCTAAACACCTCAAGCTCACTTCATCAATTATATTCTTCATCGTATAACGTGACATGGACAATTCAGCCATGATTCTTGAGATTATAAAGAGTGCGACACAAGTAATAATCTTAAAGACTGCTAATATCTCACAGTGTAAAACAGACTTAAGCCTTTATTGGGTAAAGCACTGGGAATAAATGACCTTAGAGATCATTCATCTATGACAGGAGAACTCCATGTGGTTCTATGACCTCACGGAGAAGAGTAAATAAATGATCTGTAAAGCCATATATATATATACTCAGCAAAAAAAGAAACGCCCCTTTTTCAGGACTGTGTATTTCAACAATAATGTTGTAAAAAT
>JAQLOM010000015.1:16363209-16380709 GCA_030068315.1 Chrysichthys thysi
TAGACAAGAAGTACAAGGAAGTGTAGCCTTGTTAGCTGTCCCATTACACGTACACAAATAATGCATTATTTTAAACCATGAATAATGTGTCCTAAAAATAACGTTCTTCTCGAGTTTCTCCCTTGTTTTTAAGACACTTTTAATCATCCCCCTGTTTTGCTGTCCTCCCTCCACTGCTCTCTTTTTCCCTCCTGAGGTTCAGCATCACATCATGGAACACTGAAGTCAGTGGCTTCGGTCCTGCCACTTAGCGCTCCGTTGCTCACGCTCTCTCGTCACCTCACACTCCATCCCTCTCTCATCCCTTTTCTAGCTGCCATGGTGTGACGCATATAATTATTTCAGTAAAAAATAAAAAAAAAACAGAGCACTGGTTCATCCTTCTAGGTTTTGTTTTTTTTTTGGTCTATTTCCCTTTCCGTGATTGAGGAATGGTTTAATTGATGGCTGCGTTTAAATCATTCATACATAAGTGGTGAGCCTCTCCCTTGGTACGTGGGTGAAAACGGATACAGTGTGCAAATTGCTTGTTGTGACACCTACTGGCATTCGGAAGAGGCAGACAGAAACAGAATCTCTCACGCAGGTGTGTTATTACAGGACAATTTGTTTGATTCTTCAGCTACTTTGCTTCAGGACGAGTGATTCTCAAGTGACGGGTTATGCATGGCAGGTGCCGGGTTACTGCTTGGTCAGTGGAGTGGAGTGGAGGTTATTCCAGTTTTTTTGGGTGTTAAGAATATGTGCCTGCTGCCAGGAGAGGCTCCGTTTCAGTCTGCTTTTAGCTCACGAGACATGCCAATCAGAGAAGATGCTGGCGTACTGTCGTCGGAATTGAATACGCCAAACGCAACACGTCAGACGACAGAACCGTTAGATTTTTCAGCAGCGCGAAAAATATACAGGAAAGAGGAAAAATCTAAACAAGAAGGCAGACATAACTTGGAGAGAGGAGGAATGAAAAGCAGTCAGAAGGAAAGAAAAAAATGAAAATCAAAGACGAAAGCATAATTTCGTGTGTGGGTTTTTTTTTTGTTTTTTTTTTTTTGTGAGTGTGTGTATTTGTGTGTTTGTGTGTGTGTATGTGTGTGTCTTGTCTGGGTCCTGCTCCTCCTCTGTACTTTGTTGTGATGTGTGCTTGTTGCCCAAGCTCGTGACCACCCGAACCCCTCTTCGCCCCAGGGCGTCTGTGCAGCAGCCAAGATGTTTTTCACAACACATTTCGCATTCAGACATCTTTATTCGATTGGATCCACATGCGTCTTTATAGGAAGCCGTGGCACACGAGGCCGGCGTGATTTCACCACGTTCTCACGTGAACGTCTCCCTGGCAAAACACGGAGACGGATTGTTTTACCAACAAATGATGGTAAAGGGGGCCTCGCGCGCACACATGTTTGCGATTTCACACACAGGATACAAATATCATTTAGTTCATTCGAAAAAACAGTTCTCAGCAACACTGCACAATCGTTTTGTACAGATGAATTCTGCCGAACACGTTTTTTGGGACCTATCAGCGTTCGGATCTTGTGCAATATGGATTCAAGGCATGTGTTAGCACAGAGAACAGGAGTGGGCAAGTCTCTCTGTGGAGTGTCGGAGAAGAACGTGAAGCGTGCCAGTCACTGATAGCAATTTGACCACATTCCTTTATATGGTTTAGATTTAAAAAAAAAAGAAAGAAAGAAAGAAAGAAAGAAAAAAGAACGTCTTATTTGTTTCATGCTGAGTGAAATGTTCTCTTGCCATTTCTTTTGTAGTGGAACAGCTTTAAAGCTCAGAATCCTAACTTTCACCGTATGCCCCATCTCGTGTTTGCTCTCTCTCTTATTTAACCCAGACGAATCCGAGTCTCCGGGCTGTGGTTAGACCTTCTCATAAGAATGTCCCTTTGATGAAAAACAAATGTGGAAATTTAAAGCCGGGTATGTGATCCATGTATTTAAGAGTATAGAGTGGAAATATTCAGAGAGAACTTGAGGAGGCAGGAAGCGAGCCCAAAAACCGCGAGTCCTATCACCAGGGCAAGAAGGGTTCAACCCTTTGGAGAAACCCTATGCACCCTCATCATGTCATCATGCCATCATCTTCTTTCTTTCTCTGGTTGCTTTTGACTGTGGCACCTATGGCCAGTTCAGCGCTCAAGTCTCGAGCGGTTGTTTTAGCAAAGGTAAGAGTGTGAGAATGGCGGCGGATGAGTGACACCCGAGCCCGAAAGAAAAGGGACACTCGACTCCGGAAAACCCGACCCTCCAAAACACTCTTTCACTGCGTTTTCAGCACCTCGGGCGATGGCCAACCCTGACCATCAATCACATCCCTGTGACATGAGTATAGACACAAAATGCATCACGGACCAGAGCTTCTTTCTGTTTCCCTGTCTTTTTCTTTGTTCTTTTTTTTTTTCGTCTCTCTGGGACTAATAAGCCCTGGCATGCTCGGCTAATGATGTGTCGAAAAAGTTTGGTCAAAGCCCGAGTCAGCAGTGAAAGCAGAGGTTGGTGGAAAGTCCCAGCTTGGGCTTTTAATCCCTGCAAACACTGCGGGCCTGCTGCGTGCCCCCCGAGTCCACTGGAGCTGCCAGACACTGTGAACGGGTTTGTGTGTGTATTGGAGTCTGCCAGAATATAGCCGTAATAAGAGACCATATGTGTATGTACTTATGTGTGCTTGTGGTATATATATATGTGCACGTATGTGTATATGTGTGTGTGTGTGTGTGTGTGCCCCAGGGCTTAGGGGGCTGTGCCAGAGACTGGGCTAAGGGTGTTGGGGGAATGAGCTCACTCCATGCAGTCCGTGCTCCATAAACCCAGCGCAGGCCGCGTAAAAAAAAGCCAATGTGACTCATTAAAACGTGCTGGCGCCAGCTTTTTTATTAATTCATTACTGTGTTTTTTTGGGAAAATTCTAGCAGCACAGATCCCTTTTCAGTCCCCCTTAAGATGCCGGCTCGAATTTTTTTCTAAGGGACGCACCAATATTCCCGGTCACTGAAAAACTTTTTTTGGTCGAAAGTCAACAATGAAGGGAAAGGGGGAAAAAACGACTGGAATATGAAACAGTTCTGTGTGTAAATATAACACTTAACAAATTATTACAGTATTGGAAATGGCATTCCCTACTCACTGATTCCCTGCACCAGATATCGTTGCTTAGTTTCCTGAGCGGTTCTGTTTCACAACTGGTGACGCTCTCGCCTTTATGGAGGCGTTGCGAGAATATCATAGCAAATAAATTGTCAAAAATCTGCCACTTGAATTTTTGGTTTGGAACCTGTGTGTTCGGAATTTTTCACGCAATAAAATCAACAGTGTTCCCCCCCCCCCCCCACATCCATGAACACTTCTTCTTCTTCTTCTTCTTCTTTTTGTTTTTTTGCATTTTACATTTGAGTTTCATTAGCCCTAAAATAATAACATAAAAGTTCTGAGTTACGTCTTAACATCACTTTGAACTTCCAAGGCCGACCGACGTTTAGCAGAGGAGGGAAAAAAAAAAAGAAAATGTCTGTATTCAATTCGAAGCAGGCATTTCCTGGCTTTGATTAAAAACGTGAAGAAAACACATCTCTTATTGTCTGTTCGTAATGATTGTGTAATGGCTGTGGATGGGACCCTGCGACTGGCTTTCTTCTCCTTGGATTTGAGAACCGTGCAGGAGAAAAAAAGGGAAAAAAAACCCAAGCATTTGTTCTGTCACAGTACCGAGCGAGTCTCAGAGGCACCTGTGTGGAACTCTGGGCCATGTGCGCTTTCATCGAGCGCCGACTTCCAAATGATATCTGTTACATATGGAAAAGTTCTGTGGGGGTCACGCGAGGCGTTGTATAAGCAGTCGGGGCCGAGGGTGGGGAGACGTGGGTGAAGAAAAAATAAGGGGTGAGGCCACGGTCTTCGTCGCAGCTTGAAAAAAGAATTGGGGAGCCCTTAGGAAACGAGAGAGGACGAAAAACAGACTCAGCGAGAGAAAGACAGGGAGACAGGGACATGGATGGAAAAAAGAGAGACAGGGTAAAGAGAGAGAGAGAGAGCGAGGGATGGCAAGGCCCTGTGGCGGTGGCTGGCTGGCTGGCTGGCTGGCTGGGGGCGGGTGCCTCTCCGCCTCGCTCCTTCCTGAGACGTGGCCACTCGAGGCCGCCTGAGCCGCGGATGCACATGTGGAACAGTTTACGGTAATGGAACTCTAAATTAGTGGCGGTTTCAAGCTGCCTGCAGCAGTAGGCTGTAATTAACTGGCTCTGTTGAAAGAGAAAGAGCCAGAAAGACATGCAGGGAGGGTGTGTGTGTGTGTGTGTGTGTGTGTGAGAGAGAGAGAGAGAGAGAGAGAGAGAGAAAGAGAGAGAGTGAGTGTGTGTGAGTGAGTGAGTGAGCTTTCAAGAGATGTATATTTAGAGCCCATGAGAAGAAGGCACTCGGTGGGAAAAGTTTAAAGCTTTCAGGTTTTAAGATGGCACCAAGTTCTGCAGACTGCGCATCTTTTAACCTTACATCATTTTGTGTGCGTATGTGTGTGTGTGCGTGCTAGAGTGAGCACAGTATCCCATTTATATATATATATATAAAATGTGTGTGTGTGTGTGAAGGATTTTCTAGGTGTGTGTGTGTGATCGAGAGAAAGCAAGGCAGTATTTAAAGTGTCTTGGAATGCAGTTGGTGCTCCGCAGGGCATACGGCCGCCGCTGGTGCCCCCCAGTGCCCATAGTTCGAGCTGCTCCTTTCTAGACAATCCAGATTTCACCCTTTCGACTTGTTTATTTCCAGTTTCTTGCTGTTTCCCCCCCTCCTCTACTGCCGCACAAGCCACAGCAGTTCCAGAAAGCTCAGATTTTTTGGCTCAGTGCATTCACGGGGAAAAAAAAAAAGCCACATGTAAAGAACAGGCCGCTGGCCCCCACCCACTTATAAACTCACTCTGGGCAAGCAAAAATTGGACAAGACGGCACAAAGTTCGCAAGCGAGAGGATGGTTAGAACACGAAAGAGGTGTAGAGGCAAAAAAAAAAGAGAAGTTCAACAAAGTTCAACCTAGCAGATGCAAATATACCTCCTTTTTTGCCCTTCAACTTTCTTGCTTGTGAGTCTCTCTCTCTCTCTCCCTCTCTTTCTATCCATTGGGGTGAGTGGGGCAGTTCAGGGCCCGGAGCCTGGCTGGGGCTGAGCTGGCCTGGCAGCACAAACAGAGAGGTTCTTTCTTGTGGAGTTCTGGTGATTTAAATCATATGGCATAGCCTGGAAGCCCTGCAAAAGTCTGGACGCTTTTCAAAAGTGCAGGAACAAGAGCTCTCTCTCTCTCCCTCTCTCTCTCTCTCTTTTTCCTAACCACTTTCTTATTTTCCTTTCCCCTCCCTCTACCCCCCCCCCCCTTTTTTTTTTGCTTTGCCTTTTCATTTTTATTGCTCTCTACTTTCTCTGGTACTTTTTCTACTTCAGAACCCTCTCCACACACACATACACTCACACTCATCTGTACACTCTTTTGGCAGGTAGAGAAGCAGTTGTCATTCAACCCTTCTTTTGATTTATTGGGCAATTTTATTGAGTCTCACGCTCTAGTTTGTGGTGTTCTTCTAATCAAAAGCTTATGGATTTTTCGCTCTTTTCTTTGTATTCGTGCAGGTCCTCCGGCTTTGAGTAACTGGAGTGCTGAGTACGCCAGGTGAAGTAACCCGGCATCACCCTGGCAGCTTGGCCGGGATCACAGGGCCAGCCAATCAGAGCCTCGGCCTGCGGTGTCGCCATGGCCACCAATCGTAGCCACATGCCCGGCTTTCCACCCGCCGTCTACCCGTTCGCCTTCAACTCCATGCGGAGCCACTCCCCCTTTGACCTGATGGCCAATGGCAGTCTGTTCGGTCGCTTCGGGGCAGACCTTCCCAAAGAGATGGCGGCCTTGTGTGAGTACAGTCCCCTCTCTCTCTCTTTCTCTCTCTCTCTCTTTCCCTCTCTCTCTCTTTCCCCCTCTCTCTCTCTCTCTCTCTCTCTCTCTCTCTGTGAGACTGTACATAGCACAGCATGATTAAAACAGTACGTCTAGATCATTAACCTTTTGAGATTGTCGGTGGCAAGATTAGTCTTTACAAGCTATTAAAGAGCATCTGGAAAAAAGAGGAGAATGAAACACAGCTGATTAAAAAAAAGTGTTTCTTTTCCCCCCTCAACTTTTTAAAATGAATGCAACTTCTGTTAGATCCTAGAGGGCGCCGTTGCACACTAAATGGCCAAACCAGGGAGTGCAAAGAAGGTAACGATTAACCTAAAACTGCTTTTTTGCGCAAAACCTTTGAGACATTCCAGAAAAATAACGAGGTTTCTTAAGCACTGATTATCTTGGCCGTGTGAGAGAAGCGAACCTACAAAGTTATTTTGGAGTTGGAGGGAGTCATTAGCGGTGTGTGAGAATTTCTGGCAAGATGGGGTGTGTGTGTGTATGTGTGTGGGTGTGTGTGTGGGGGGGGTCCTGTCAGTGAGGCAGTGGTTAGGGTAAAAAGTTAAGACAGTGATTTGAAATCTTATCTGGCTGCTGGGGGAGTTTATGGGTGGCAACAAGTAAGTAAAAGACAATGAGTTTCCCCCCTTGCACAGTCACACAGACTTGCACACATTCTCCTGGTGCGGTGTCTCTCTCACTCTTCAGCATGCCCGAACAGCGCTCTTGCTTTTCAGATGTCAATCAATACCCCACCCCCACCCCCCTGCCCTTCATGCTGCCAACCTAATCCAATAGGTATTTATTTACACAGAGAGAGAGAGAGAAAGAAAGAGACAGAAGAGGGTTGGGGAGATGTGTGTGTGTGTGTGTGTGTGTGTGTGTGTGTGTGTGTGTGTGTGTGTGTGTGTGTGTGTGAGAGAGAGAGAGAGAGAGTGAGAGCACGAGCACCTGGGGGTGACGTTCCTAATGTGGCGGAATCCAAGAACACACCCTGCTATGAAAACACACCAACAGAGCCTCTCTGTTTCCCTCTCCTGAAAATTAAAAACATACACCTTTGTATACGAAGACGGCCAAGACGTAGTCGCCATGGTGGAAAAACACTCGTACGAATGTAGTGGAGAAATCGGTCATAGAGAATCCATCACAGGAGTCTGACGTGCCAAATGTGGATTTAAATAATCAGCCCTGGCTTACGTGGACTTCTAAGATAGTCTTAAAAAAAAAAAAGACAGGTACGGTGTTTTTCTCTTCCCAGAGCTGAAACTACCAGGCCGCCCCACAGAAGGAGTTCAGCAGGGTGTCGAATTTGAGTCTGGGTGAGCGTCAAAACCCCACAGAGCCCCCTCCACCCCCCCTCCCCGATTGATTTTTTTTTTCTGGATGGAGTTTGACATTCTTTTCAGACAGACATGCCATAAGTCATTTTACTGACACGCTGCCATCGCAGGCAAAACAAGTGTCGCAGTGCTGGTTTACTTTTGAAGGAGTTGCTTTAACAGGCTTCCCCATTGTTGTCAAAGCAGTCTGTTGGCTAGACAGCAAAAAATCCCCGGCTCATTATGGCCCCAGTGCAAAGAGGAGCCTGTTTCTAAACTGCATGTGTGTGAGTGCGTGTTGTGCTTTTTCTCCCTCAGGCTTGTGTGTAACTGCCTGCAGAATGCAGACATGCTCTTGGCTTTGTTGCCTGTGCAGCGTGTAGATGTGCAGGCAGGTTCGAGCATCTCTCGTGATCCTAAGTGTTGGCACACGTCTCTAAGTAGTGCCTGTTTTGATAGGTTGGGGACAGAAGGTGGGAAGAGAGAGCAGGTAGACTCACAAAATAAACAAAAAAAGGGGGGGGGAGCTTGTGAGAAGAGAATGTGGTAACACATGAAAAAGCGATAGCTCTAATAGACAGAGGTGTGTGCCATAGCCCTCCTGTGTCCAGATCTACGCTGATCCCTGTCATTAATCGGACGCCTTTACTCAAACTTACCATGTGATAACATTTACACCGAGCTTTGAAACGCTCCAGTGGACTTCAACCAATCAGAACGAAGGCCTGATTTGAAAAGCCCGTTTCATTTATCTCCACAGACCCCCTCGGGACCAGCTGTAGCACCAACACTGATGTCCGGTTTAGGCTTTACCATGTAGAGAAGCTGACTTTTTCCACAGTAACTTTTTTCCCCCCCCAAATCCTGTTGGGATGTGGAGAGTCCTGAAGGAATGATGTGCTAGTTTCAGCTTGTTGCTTCCCCTCGGAAAAAAAAGTGCAATGCTGCCCCTTCAGGAAAGAACGAGCATAATTGTTTTGCTATGCACAAAAATTTGCGTGCCTCAGACACATTTGCCCTCACGCACACTTCTCACACACGTATTATGTTTACAAGGTCCAAACTTGATGTAACCAAGATCTCAAGTTTCAGCAGCGCAATTGAAAATGACATTAATTAAAAGAAAAAAAAAACGGTGGAAAATTGCGTCCATTTTTCACCCATCCTCTCACTCACTCGCTCACACACACACACACACACACACACATACACACACACACACACATGCACATACTCACATGCTACTTTTTAAACTTTGTTCTCAGACTTTGGGAAAAAGAACACTGAGAAACGACTGTTTAAAAACCGGAGGAGAGGAAAATCTAGAGCAGAGTGGCGGTTAAGGGTCTGAGTGCAAACAGCTCGCTGGTCCTGATTATTTATTCTTTTAAAAAAGTTCACTTGAAGTATTGGGTTTCAGCCCAGCTCTTGGCTGCCCCTGCTCTCAGAATGTGTGCATGCCTGTGTGTGTGTGTGTGTGTCTATGAGAAAGTGAATGAGGAAAAAAGTCAGAGAGAGAGAGAGGGAGAGAAATGGAATGAGAGTAAAGTATATACTTGAAGTCTGGACACTTCCTCATAGGCATAAAGACTCCCATTATTTCCTGTTTACACCTTCGCTTTCGTTCTGCCTGCTTCAGCCCGAATAGGAACTGACCGGTTTTGCTAAAAGCCTTCATTGTAAACAACTCTGTTCAACTTCATATTGAATGAATCAAGCACGTGGGCCCTTGATGTATTCGCCAGTCCGTTTACCGTTCCTTTGAAGTCTTTGCTAATAAATCGTTACAGCAGGAAACAATGCAATCAAGACGTGACGTTCCAGATGATTCAGCCTCATTGTTGGTGGCCAGAACTCAATGCCCTGACGTTCACCCTCATCTGGGCTTAAGGCACAAACAGAACAAAGAAGAAACCCGAGTCTAGGAGCAACTGATATAAAAGTTGGACACAAATAACTTTATTCGCTTGATCTCTTGTCCTGATCGTTGCTATTGTAGTACATTGCCTTACAGGAAATCTCCACCATGAAGTTCACTAAATGTGTTTATACTGAAATATTTGGGAGAGATTTTGCTGTTAGCCCCCAAAAAACCGAAACAATAAATAATAAGAAAAAAAACCCCCAAAAGAACAAGAGCTTCTTTTCTCACTCAGGACGCTTTCCACGACGCCACATTAATGTGAAATCTGGCACAGAAGGAGTGAAGATGTGCACACTCAAATATATGATGCTATCTAGTTAGCAATCTGTGAGATAATGAGTGTGATGGTAAGCGCTTCTGGTGGCATTATCATTAAAATTGAAGCACTGGAAACTCATCAGATGGAGAGACGTGTACAGATTAGAAGACTAAAGGACTAAAGCGCCGCTGCATCACTGTCTTTAGGTAGAGGTGAAAAGAAGCCTAAATCCAAATAGCACCTCTATCAGAATAGCGTTGTGTGTAATAGAGGACAGTTTTAACCAGAGTGAAACTATGTTGATGAAAGACGTTTAAGCAAAAAATATTAGCTCAGTAAGTCTGGGCCACCCCTGAGGATCACACGCTAATTATAAAGATGCATGCAAATCGTTCATGGTGGATTTTTTCCTTTAAGATTCCTTCTTGGTTTGTTTGCTATGGAGTCCGCAAACCCATCGATATTTTCCTAAGCCTGATCTTTTTTGGCCCAGGACGCTGCTCACTGTATATTTTTCTAAGGGGATAAAAACAGCCTCGTAGGTGCATTCGCTCGCTGCCGGGCACTTTTACACATTATCAGCAAATGGAATTCGGGCTAGCTTCAAATCCTACGGCTTCTGCGTCTTGTTTTGCTCATTTCCACACATCTCCAAATCCTCAGCTGGATATCCAATCTCGATCCCACCGTTCCAGTGGAATGGAGAAAGAGAAACGTGGTGGGATCAAGCGGCCGAGTCCTGAGACCACTGGGCCGCTGGTGCCTCCACATGATGACAGATGAAGACGAAGAGGCGAGTATGAAGAGTAGGAGGAACGTTTGAGGTTCAACACACAGGACTGGGCATGACGTGCAGGACAAGGACCCGACCATGGCGACTAGGAAGAGGACGGATCAGGGGAGGAGACTTATACAGTGGGTGGGTCTTTAAAAGGGGCGAATGGAGAGATTTTGGTGAAACTTTAATTGTATGCGAAACGGGCTTCCATTTTTAAACGCTTCAAATTAAGACACGAGTGACCGTCCATGACACAAAAAGCCTGAAGGTGTTTGAGCAGGCGTCGGTTCTCCGTAAAAAGTCCTTCTCACCAAACTGACACCTGAAGTCAGCCCGAGTCAGATGGCGGCACAAGATTACGTGCCCTTCCCGAACTGAACATGTGTCTACCGGCATCCTGTGTGTATTAGTTGATTGATGAGTAAGACTCGCAGAGGGAAGGTTGTCGGGAGACAGGAGACTGAAAGACACCCAGTGCGAATAATCAGCAAAGGCACACTCTGTACACTCCAATAAACCCACAAAACCCTCTGGAATGTGCTTGGCATATGTGCCTTTATGTGTGGTACGCTGTGTGTCATGAGAATCGCAGTGTGTGTTGATTGGTGTGTGCTTCCACATGTGCAGGCTTGCCCTGGTGAAGCTTTGAAATCTGTGGCAACATGAATTGTGTGTATGTGTGCGTGTGTGTGTGTGTAGGTAGGTGTACAGCACACTGAGATGACTAAAGTCAAGTCAACTTACTGGCAATGAGTTTCATATACCAATATGTCAACACATATGTAACACTGGGTATACCCATGGCACATCCCACGCTGCTGAATTTCCATTATAATCTTTTTTTTTTATTACTTTTTTGTCAAATGAACAGCTTTGAACCTTAACTGTTTGGTTTAAAGTGCTTCTGAAGTTGAAATTGGTGTTGAAGAACTTTCTGTATCTGCCCATTGCTATTGTGGACAGTAGAATATCCCGGGAAATGTTTTGACAATATTATAAATTGATAGTTTTCTTGCTTCTTGAAAAAAAATTTCATGTTTTTTTTTTTTTTTTTGATCACTCATACATATGCTAGTGTTCATCCAACTAAATGCTTCCTATAGTGTTTATGTCCCACCCCTGGTGGGTATTGCTATCCACTAGCAGCTTGTTAGCAGCAAAGATGCTTGATCTGTGCGTTTTCACCACACAATATTCCTTTTCCAGCCCTCCCTTTGTTGAGGAAAAATAAACGCCTACAGTTTATTCATTTTGGATTTGTGTCCCAGCCTCACACCGATCAAGGACATGATTTTGTCTTTATATACCATCTGAGCTTCTCCATCTCCCAGTGATGAACCCGTGGCTCTTCCTCTTCGTCGCCACCTGCGACGGTTAACCAGGGCTCAAACATACAGCATAATTCCATAGACTTGCAGCATCTCGTCATCTAGGATATCGTCCTCCATAAATGGACAGATGTGGGAGAAGTTGAGAAAAAAGCGGAAAAAAAGCTGTTGCTTAGTTATTTGCTGTTTCCCACAGTTAGCCGGTTTGCTAAACTCCTGGCTGTTGTGTAAACCAGTGCAATACTTCAACACACTGGAAGTACATCAGCGTTACGTGAAACTGTCGTAATGCGCGTCATAACTTGTAATTTAGAGCATGTGACTTTTCACCTTATAAAATATGTTAAAACTTTATTTTTTTGTATTTTTGCTATTAGAAATGTACATTTCTGAAATTGTATGTAACATGACCTTGACCTTTTGCAATGCTCAAATGAATCCAGGGTTGGGAAACCCTGTTCTAAACCCTCGTAGTATTGAATGCCTAAAATAAAGCCTCGAGTTGGTTATACATTTTTAACGTATGTCTATCTGGGTGTTTGTGTTTATTTTCTGTTTGTTCTCTTGCACAGTAGTTGAACCCGAGATGAACGCGACGTTGCTCTGCAGCTCGTCTGCATGCAGCACGTCTCTGGCCTGCCGAGGGTAGATGACAGAGCCAGCTAAGTGAGATGGATTTCCTGCAGTTCAGGGCCTGTTTGTCATTGCAGTTTTGTCACACGAGACGGAGAAAGAGGGGGGGAAAGGGAGGGGAAAAAACACTGGACTGAGGGTGGGTGAAGACAGACTCGGAGAGTCTGGTCTTTGGCAAGGATGAAAGAAAAGAACTGGCTCTCGTCTTTTTCAAATCATTCTCGACTTAGCGTTTGAGGAATAAAAATGGCACACGGATATGCAGAGTTGGATATGTAGAGAGCCTCTTTTGAAAGGAGCCACGAGGTGAAAAAGTGAAGGAGAGAGAAAAAGAGAGCAGGATAAGTTGGGGGGGAAAAGTTAGTGGCCCTGTGGGGGTTTCTCCTGGAGTTCACTCCTTTTGGACAGGGAAGGAAAAGGAGGGCGGGGGCTCGGGTCAACAGCACTACGATGTTGGGGCGGATTAAATGTCTGAGCCAACTCAGTTTTTTTTCCCCTCCAGGTACAGGAGCTGTGCCTAACAAAACTCTTCGATTAGGGAAGAGGAGAGGGGGGAAAAAAGCATGTGACCGAGTTTGCGAGTAGTGAAGACATACGACAGGCTGTGAGATAGTCTAATCTTCAATGATAAAGTTCCTAGCTAGCACGTTTCTGTGCACAATCACTGCTATCTGCGACAGGGAAATTCCACAGTCATCTCTCTCTACCCAAATGAAACCTGAAAGAAAAAAAAAAAAAAACGTCGCTCGATAGCACTCCATCTTATTTCAGCATCATTCTGGTTTCCGAGCATCATTTTAAAGTGAGATGGATGATGCAGAGAAACCAGAAAAAAAAGAGAGAGAGAGAGAGAGAAATGCCAGTTTGCATCCACTTCCAGCATGACTGCAATGTATGACTTACTTAAAAAGGCTCATTTTATTAGTGTAACAACCAGCCACTCCACCATGCTACGTTTTGATCCTCTCTTTTACCGCTCTCTTCCTTTATGACATGACAATTACATGACCGAACAGAGCAACTCAATTGATGTTTAGTATCAGCTCAAACAAAAGGGCAATTAACCATTCCACCCCCCACCCCACCCCGGGCGCCTTTCCTCTCTCCCCTCTCGTTCTGCTCTTCTCGTGTGTGAGGGCCACCTAAAGAAAATAGATGAGAACCATAACAAAGTCAAGAGCCTCAGGATCAATAAACAGTGTAATCAGCATTAGTCCCAGTGCACAAGTATGAAAAATGCTTATTTTGCACCCTGTGAAAAGACTAAACACACACACACACACGCACACACACAGAGAGTGAGAAAGAGCAAAGCGTGAGTGAAAAGGCCGTACATGTATACCGAGAACCTAACCAACAGCACGGATTGACAGGAAGTGGTGCCTTTTTCTGAGACAGTCCGGGCTGTACCACTTTTGCGATAAAGGGGGTGAGATGGTTGCAGTGGGGCAGTAAGCGCAGCCATCTCTGCTGCTTCTGGCATTGAGTTCAGCTGTTTGCTTGATTTGAACCCTGCTGAGGGTCTGGCTTTCGCTCAGCTGTTCTACCACTGACAACCATTGGCACTGACACTGGCAGAGCTATTTATTTCATAATGTCTCGCCCCCACCCCAGACCCAAACACCCTCGCTTAATGTCATAATGACAACCTGTGTGCAGAGTGCTGCTAAATTGGTGGATTTTTTTTTCTGGATTTTGCAACTTTTTTGTTCTTTAAGAAACTTAAAAAAAAAAAAAAACACCCACCCCCCAAAGAGTGGGGGCAAATCTGAGCAGATGTTAGCAACTGTCCTGCACTTGACACAGCTCTCCAGCTCACGTCACAGCTTCTGGTTGGGTGTGTTGAGAGACCAGTCCAATCACTGATTGCTGCTGTTTTCCAACGGCCAATTAGCGATGACCATTGTCCCAACAACCAATCACTGTTCTTCATTATCTCACTATTCAAACCAGTATGCATTTCTCCTCATAACTACTCACCTCCATTGATTTGTTTTCGTTAGCATTCTTGAAAGAATTTATAGTATTTTGTACATGGTACAATGACCAAAGGTTGCCTTTTCTCTATAAGAAACAAGCTATAATTTGTTGTTTTCGCATCTGATCAAACTCCGACTGTTCGAGTCCATTTTTTCGGGTGTCTTTGGAAAAATCGTCCTTCTTCATGTAACACCTTTTGATATGCAAATTTCCCTGACAATTCAATTAATATGCAGATCAGCCTATGACATCATGTGGTGGCGACATGTGTGTCAGTTATACGAGGTTTGAAGTTGGATGATGGAATGACGGAATGAAATCACGGCAGGAGGGGGTGAAAAACGTAGGGCGGAAAAGTCTCAGGCCTCAAACGACGTACCGTTCTGTCAGTTCAGGTAACGGCACCTTGTTTGTAAAATTGTCGAATGCATACCAACAGCTCGGGGGAATGCGTACCGTTGCTGATATTTTCATATTGTTAGGCAGTGTGAAAAGCAAGGTATTTGAATCTACGCCACATATTTAATGAAGGTCCCACAGAAGTGGTCATCAGTCATTTGCTGTCTTTTGTGGAGACAAAAGAGGAGACTTTTTTTCTTCGCTCTGGCATCTGCTCCATGCACAAAGCTCTCTCTCTCTCTCTCTCTCTCTCTCTCTCTCTCTCTCTCTCTCTCAGTCTCAAACACTTACTCTTTCTCTTTCGCTCACTCACACTGGACTTTAATATGGTTATGATTAGAGACGGAGTTGAAAAGGGAGGGAGGGATCGGGGGTCTCATATTTACTGCAGGGGAAATGGGGGAGGTGCGGAGTTGCTATCATGCTGAACAGAGGAGAGCGAACTTGTGAATGTGTGTATTCATGGCTTGGACATTCTTGTGTGCTAAAATATGAATCACCAAAGACATAAAAAAAGAGGCCAGTGAGATTCAAATAAAAGTTTGTTCTCTAACCAGATCAGGGCTGGCAAGGACACACACACAAACACACTAACTCTGGCCCTTCCTCTGCCCCACCTCCTGCCTCCTTCTCTCCTTCTCTCCGCCTCCTTCCCCCATCGTTCCCTCCCTCCTCTCTCTCTCTCTCTCTCTCTCTCTCTCTCTCTCTCTCTCTGTCTGTCTCTCTCTACCCCCTTCATGGGCGCGGGACTGAAGCAGTTGGTTTGCTCCTCTCTGCCTGGGACTTAGTGAGTTCTTATGTGGAGCACTTATTTAGGTCGGTTACAGAAGTCTAAGAGCAGCTTGCCCAAGGGCATCCGGTGAACAGAGAGTGCGATAGAGATATAGAGAGTGAAAGAGAGAGAGCGTGAGTTCCAGCCAGCCAGGAACTAGCTTCCACGTTCCACCCCAGTGAAAGGCAGGCAAGCAGCACTAAGAATATAGAGGAAGAAAGCAACAACAAGCGCAGATCCCGAGCAGAGGAATTCCAGCCTGGGTTTTGCTGCTTGTCCAGCACGGTTTGTGGTCGTCCTTCTTGTTGTTTTGAGCTAGGAAGCAGTTGTTAACTTGGAGAAGAGTCTTTGCGTAGGGGACGGGGACAGGCAGAATGTTCGACTGTATGGAGCCTCTGGGGATGAGACCCCCGCAGCTCTACGATGTCACTAACCGTGGCGCGTGTATGCTGAGGAAGGCTAGCCCCTTCTTTACGGGGCTGGATCACTTCGCCTGGCCGGGGACTACAGCTGTTCAGTGTAAGTGGTGTTCTTTTTATTCCTGTCCATGCTGTCATCTTGCACTCATTCTGGCAGGAACTTAGTGAACCTTTCCTATGCTTTCCGCTATGCATCGAGAGTCCTTGCACTGCAGAGCACTCGTCATTTTGTGTATTCATGTGAAAATGTGCATGGCCAGAGGAGCTATGCGTGTATGTCCCTGTGTGTTCATGGTGTCTGTGATTATTTGTACATGATTGTCAAACTGGGTGTCTGGTTCCAGCAGCAACGCAGGTAACGTAATTCCTGACCTTGTCAGTTGTTGAAAAGTTAAACAGTGAGGACCAGGGGTAAATTATAAAGAGTGAGAGAGTTCGATGTGGGCTGGAGGAGGATCAGACTCTTTGTTGTAATTTCAGTCATGCAGATTGCATTTGTTTTCTTCACAGCCCAACTGACGGCAGACAAGTCTGAGATCCCAGCAAGCCTATTTATCATTCCTAGCATCACCCGGGACACAAACACAGCAGGAGGAAAGCCATGTTTTAGAAGTGTTCCACATCCTTTAAATAAAGGATTTATCTAGGGCGCTTCAGGCATCTTGTTTAGAGGTTAGCAAATAAAGAAATTGAGACATTTCAGTGCAATAAAGAGTAGGGAAATGGGATAAGCAGCGTTCAGGCTGAGTCAAAAGCCGCAATGCTGTGTCCCTGTGGCTTGGATAGTCCCCCATTTCTGTATCTCTCTCGCTCACTCACTCTTTGGGCCCTCCCTTGCTTTTGACAGCCTTCTGGCTCCCACAAGGGCCCTGTCCTAGCGCAGACAAAACTGGGATCTTTTTTCCATCGTTTCACAGGGAGGTTAGCATGTGTGTGCATGGGTGTGTGTTAGGAGAATTAAGGAACGGCCTTGTGTTTTTGAGGCGAATCCAAAAAAAAAAAAAGAGCATTTGCACAAGCAACACATCTCTCATTCTCCAGCTTCTCAAATGGGAGCCGGTTGCTGCGCTTTAGGGTTTTTATTTGTTCAACCTTCTGTTTTTTTGTTCCTTGGTGCTGGCCTCTGTGGGGTGAGTCATCTGTCTTCATTAATCCTGAAGACACCAACGTTTCAGTGGCTGTCAGCCACACTGGGCCGCCATTTAATGAAGACAGATGCCCTGTCAGGGGCCTGGCCGAGGCATCGCACTCCACACCGCCTCCCAAGATCAGAGCACGATGAGATCTGTTTATTTAATCAATCAGGTTTCACCAGCCAAGAGCAAGCACACATGCATACACGCACACACACACACACACGCAAGCAGGAAAAGTATCCCTGTGCTCCTCGACTGTATGAATTCGTAGCCCGCTTGAGTTCCAGGAAACGGGGGAGCTAGAAATGTGGTGGGAAAGCGTGGGCTGGCCTGAGGGAAGGACCGGTGTCCAGTTTCAGCTCTGCATGCCCGCTAAAGCTCAGTAAACAAGGCCAGCTTGTCCCCCTCCAGCCGCCACTCGACTCATTGTCCCCCTCGATGAAGCAGATGAATTGATGTTCAAACCCAATATCTCATTAGGGCCAAACCAGCTGCAGAGCATGGCTAGCTGATGCAGGGAGGTTCAGACAGTTGACTTCTGCTACTGGCTGGCTGGCTCTGTCAGCACTTTACAATCCCTAACATTGTCTTTGTAGTCTACAGGAAGGAACTTTCCCTCA
>JAQLOM010000015.1:16381890-16396672 GCA_030068315.1 Chrysichthys thysi
TGTGTGTGTGTGTGTGTGTGTGTGTGTGTGTGTGTGTGTGTGTGTGTGTGTGTGTGTGTGTGTGTGTGTGAATGTGGTGGTGACCATTTAGTGGACCTGTAGTGAGAGGGGTATGTTTTTCTACTCTGCGTTTATGAGGCTGTAAAGGGATTTCTGTTTTCGCAGTTTAGAATTATTTGTGTTGATTGTGGGGAAGAGAATGGCTCGTTCTATACTAAACATGTGCACACATCTATCTAGGGATTATATGAATATATGCATACATTGTAGGTGTATATAGTAGGCGACAGTGACTCAGTTCTCTTCCTCATATCAAAATACTAATTTGACTGGCTGCCCTTTGGTTAGACTCATATCACTGGGTCAGCCTTCATAGATTGTATCATAGATTACTATATCTGTGCATGAGCATGCATCATTACATATGATGTGCTATGCTATGGATGTAGTGTACCTATAAGTGGACGGATGAGGATCTGTTTTGGAAGGGGAGTTTCCTGTACTGTCAGTCCCAGAAAAAGAGGCCTGATGTGGCTGCTGAGATTCCACAGTGGGCCGCTGGAATCCAGATCACTGCCATAATGGCAGTAGAGCCCCTTTCTGGGGTCAGGGAACTGTAAATAAGAGATCTTTCCTGTCAAAAAGCAGGATGACTCCATAATCTTGACTTGGCTGTATAAAACAAGATTATACTCAGACTTGGATTCAGCGCAATAGAAAAGGGCTCCATTGTGCAGTCCCTGACTTAACCAAACTCTTGCCAAGTCACTGCTATTAAAATAGATATTGATGCTAGCTTGTTGCAGATTTCCATGCCATCTCAGATGTAAGTTGAAGCTGTAGTCTATATGCTATTGGCCCTACCCGGGCTCCGTCCCAGATCTGGAATGTAATTAGCTGTCTGTCTTCTTCCCTGTCTCAGATTTCTGGGACGCACAAACAGGGCTGAACGTCATGCTTTAGGGAATTCTGGGACGGGCTTGTTGATTTCTCAGTTTTGGCCAGCACCTCTGTGCTGTCCTCAACTCTGGTGGCTGTTTACTGAGAAGTTCAATGCGTGCAGGAGGCTAGGCATTGGCAAGTAGTTGTTTTACTGTTGTATGTGAACATGTGCTGAAGGGCCTTGGCTTAGAGGACAGTGGTCTCAAGCCAAGAGAGAGCAAACCACTGTAATTTTCACTGTTTAATGTTATCTTGAACCTCAGTTCCCGGAAAAAAAAAAAAACCCTGCACTATATTCAAACTTTTACTCTTAGTGCAAAGTTAGATAACGACTCTTTGCCATACAAACACTACTTCAGCTGGTCTGGCATGGTAATAATCTTACAGCTGATCATTCCTGGTTATTGAAGGTACTTTTTTTTTTAAATCGACCTGCTAAACACCCCTTTCATCCTCCTCGACAAATTAGGTCCCTAATAGAACGAGCTTTCTTTGCTCTAATGTAAATGCTCAGGATTTTATTCACTGATGGTTCCCTAGACCTGTCATTTGTTATTAGTATCGTCATTTTGATGTGTAGGAATGAAACTGTCTGGCTGGTATGACAAAGTAACTGCCAGACATATGACCTATGCCACAAATAAAAAACAACAAAAAAAAAAAGAAAAGCAACTCTAAAAGCATTGTGGTAATTCAATCATAGGGAGGACTTTCCACGTCTAGATGATTCACGTATAGGTTTCCACTGAAGAACCTTTTCTTTTCAGTAAAATTCATGAACAGGATATCACTCAACATGTGATGCTTTGAAGGCTGCCAGTCCACACCCTTCGCTGTTGGGCAATCACTTTTCAGAGCTTGCTACCCCACAAGGGTGTAAAAATTCCAGCTATGTAATCAAGCATCATTTCTTGGTTTCTGTCACTCAAATCAGAAGTTTCTCACACTTCCTCTAAAGTGGCATTAGAAAGAAACATACAATGCCCTGGTATGATGTATGATATTGAATGCCTTTGTGTTTCTGAACGTCACGTTGTACACACAGATGGTGCGCTCACTGACCACATTTCATACAGAGAACAGGAAACCACACTCTCACTGTCTCCTTATGTTCTGTCGAGTAGTAAAGACAGCTCTGAGTGGAAACTCATGAGTAAAATACAAAAATAAGCCCAAACCAAGTGCCATTTCAGTTGGTTCCAATATGGTCCACAATCAGCAATATTAACCATAAAACAAAGAGGAGAGGGGGAGGGGGGGAGCCCAGCACTTTAACTCTGCAGTGCATCATGCTATTACCACAACTTCCAATTGTTATAATACTGGAGAGTTATTTCTACATATTAACAACGAAATCCCTTTGTGTTTGGTGTCTTTATTTCCGTCACAAAGGCGTCAACCGACTTGTTACTTCTACATTTGCGGTTTCTATTATTTGGGGAAGGAAGCAATAAGAGCCATACAAGGAGTTCCTTGAATCTGTTGCGTAGAGACACGTGGGACCATGGCACCATGGCAGGTAAGTGCAGACGGCTAGACAGATGGAGAAAGGAAATGTGTGAGAGCAAGCAGAAGCCCTGGGATCAAAGCTGAATGGTAGACCAGGCTGAGCCTGTCATTTGGCTCCTTTGCTTGCAGACAGATCAACACCCCAGCGTCTGTGCCCATACAAGAATCAGCCAGCTACTGGAGTGAAGAGGAATTGGAGGAGACATTATCCCCCAAACTCTGGATGCACATATGAGGCTTTGGCAGGCAGTGACAGGCTCAATGCCAGAGATCTGTCTCCTTTGGATCTTATCTCCATCTACTCACTCACAATGAGTTGTTTAGATTAGGGCACCATGATAGTTCCATGGTAGTGCCTAGCTCAGAAGCTGACGCAACATCACTCCGCGGTAGGTGGAGTGGTTCATGGTCACGCCGTGGTTCTTTGATGGACTCATGTTGTGTAGTGACCTTCCTCAATTTCATGGCCAAATGCTGACAAGGGGGAAAAAAAGGTTCTAAAATGGGTTTATGGGGCACTGTAAAGAAGAAAGTGTGATAAGTATACAGCTTTCTCCAAGGGTAATTTTCCCAAACCCTGAGGGCCTCCCCCCCCACCTGCTGAATAGCTCCTATGGAAGGTGCTGGCATCTCAGCTAGTTTTGTTCTGACATCACAACTTATAAGGTGTGTATGTGTAATCACCAGGCTAGTTCTGCTCCATGAGTGTTCGTATGTGTGTGTGTGTCTGTGGCTATGTATTCATGCCTTTGTGCTGTTTATGACATGAGGGTGCAAATTCCTTGAGACTCCAGTCGTAATTGGATTCTCAGGTCTTGTCCAGTGTGGTGCATATTCTCGTTTTTTTTTTTTTTTTCTTTCTCCCTTCTGAGCCACCATCAGGATTGCAGCGTAGTGTCTTTTGAGAAAGCGTTTCACTGGAACAGGAAGAATATCTCTTAACATGCCCAGGCAGGGGAAGGGGAGGAATTGAGAAAGAGGTGGCGGTTCAGATAATGAAGTCATACTCAGCTGTTGACAGGAACTGCTACTGCTGAGTACCTTCATAAGAGCACACAAACACACCCTCCTGTCGTAACCCAACAGTCCATCGCTCATTTTTTTTATCGAAACCACTATGGGCTAAGTCAAATAATTTGGTCAGACGGACAAAGGTAATTTGACTGTATATGTGGTTAGGTGGTGTAGTCATATTCAATGATCAGGGAGTACTTGAAATCAGTTGTCTCTGACTGATAAATGTCTCAAACATTTTTCAGTTAGATGATCTGTTTTGCAACATATGACTAATAGTGGAAATGCCACTCACTGAGATAGTCAGCAATCAGAAAACATCCAGCGGAAAAAAGCAAGTGAAGCAGAGAGGAGGAAGGAAGTGTGGTTGTGTTGTAGTGAAGTGTTGTGATGACAACCATGTGCTGGAGATGGCAGGAAGCTGTGGGCAGAGACAAAGAGAAAGGCAAAGCAAGAGAAAGAAAGAAAGAAAGAAAGAAAGAAAGAAAGAAAGAAAGAAAGAAAGAGAGAGTGAGCCACACCTGGGTCCCCCCCCTCCCCCCATCCCTCCCAGTCAGGAAGCTGGTGCAAGTTTTCTGGAGAGGACTGTGCGTCCTTGCTCGTCAGGCGAGGCTTGGAGAGAAGCCTCCTGCTCATGCAGCCTGTGCCAGTCAGCTTATCAATCATGCTGTTCAGGACAACCTGGCCAATCTGTGCACCGTCTGCCGCACAGCGCGTCTGGGCATGTTGGAGTGAGGGGGGGGACGACAAAGCCTGATGCTTTTAAAGTAAGGTTTCGGGATCCTGAGCTAAGCAACAATAGCGAACAAACTTAGGTTTCACATCTCATAAACACATGCAGATAAACACAGAATCATTTAAAGAGGAATTGAGATGAGTTGACTGCATTTGCAAATCAAATTTGGTGCTCTGGAAACAGAGCCACTGGTAGCCATACAAGTATCCACACAAAACTACACACACCCACACTCACACCCACACAGACACATGTACCCATGCACAGGCCAAGACTAGATCTAGGATAGAGTGTTTCCAGAAGATTCAATCACACCCACAGTCACGTACACAAAATCTGCTGTCCTATTGTGAAAGAATATTTGTTGCTCAGCCAATGCATCGTATGCTTCTAGAGTAAGTAAGTGCTGCAACACAAAATGCACGATGTGCTAAGTTTTTATAGCGCACATCTTGTTGACCATTGCTCATACATTTTAAACAAGCTACTCATTAGGAGTTGGAAATCCTTGTGGGAAAAGGCTGGAACGTTTACCCATATATATCGAAACATGGGCGTGCTGTTGTTTTTATTAATTTAACACTGCTTTTCTTATATGGTGCATTTTTTTTTCTTCTCCCGAACACTTGTTTCAAAAGTATCTGCGTCCCACAATAATAGCACTGAGCTCCCTCTTATTTTGTCTTAAAGATTCAAGATAGATGCCGATTTTCAAAACATGTGCCCCTCTAGCCATTTTGTTGTTGATTTAGATGTATGGCTGGGCTTTTTATGTTTTGGAAATATTCATTCAATTCATTCAATATTCAATACCGCCCAGTAACATCTTGTCAGAGGCAACCAGATGATCAAGTGAAAAAATCCTGGTACTTAGTGGAATGCGTGAACAAGAGGCCGCTGGGCCAATAGAGTTCAAATATGCAGCAAGGATCTATTGTGTGCTAATCTGTCCAATTCATAACAACTTCTAAAATGCTCCAGACATTTTTTTTTTTGCAAAGCAATCAATAATACAGCTGGTTGATGGAAAAAGAGAGCAATTTTATAAGATGGGGTTTCTCTTTCAAGGATGCCACTTTTGTTTGCATTGATTTTGCATGGCTTCAAGTGAAAATCCTTTTGGTTTTCCTATTCTCCCATTCCATGTGGCAATAATTCTGGAGTTATCTGTATATGCACCTTCTATGTTTGTGTTTACATTTTACTGACGCTTTACGCCGTGGGCATGGATGATAAGGGTGTTGAATGTAACTGAATGGTTGCATTAATGCAGACTTGTTCATATGGCTCTTGTGTGCAGAGAGCCTTGAGAGAGAGTACTAGTCGTAGTAAAATTACACAACAGGAAATGAGCAGTGGCTACTGATAACCATGACCCCAGCATCTCCACCTTGCCCTGTTCCGCCCCCAACCTGTCCTTCCATCAGCCAGCAGCTAGGCCTGCAGATTGTCATGCAAATGGAGGCCCTGATAAGGAGGCCTAGTGTTTTTGCAGAGAATTGTTTTCCAAATAGAAAAATGAGATGAGTAGAGAATCCAGAGTGAAGGACCTATTAGGTTGGCAGGTAAGGGGGGAGCAGCTGTCAAAGATGGCCTGTCCCATTGTATGTTCAACGGAAGTGTTGACCGAACTGTGGAATGATGTGTGAAAGAGGTGTAAGAGAAGCCTTATTTACCACAGGAACCAGTCTGGGCTGTTGACAGACACTGATGGATCCCCCCCCCGTCTCGCTGTCTGCGATGTGGTGCCAGTCAGAAGTCAGTGCTTGACACCACCCATGGTTCTGCCCTCTTAGAGTGTGTGAAAGACATTCAGTCACTATATTGCTATGATTACTACATGCACAAATGATTCATTCCAGGTTTAACCCATAGCAATAATTTGGCTTGTTTTCTGTCTTTGATGTCAGTACTGGATTTAGTATTATAACGTTTAACAGGATTATGTGAAAGCCCTTTTCTGTTACTGAAAATGTTGTAAATGGCAGTTTTGATGTCCAAAACTTGTCCTTATTACATTCATTGTGACAAGCAATCTGGGATGAAGCATCATATTACTCATTTTGTCTAAATGTACAGGTGGTATGTAGATTTAATTTTCAGCTCCATGGTGTTTGTGTAACCATGGCCATGACCAAGGACATTGCTGCATCTAAGCCTGCGCCCCCCCACCCCCCATCTCATTTGTCCCTTTTTTCTGTTTTCTATCAAATTCCTCTTTTTATGCCTTCTTTTCTTCTTTTTGAAGTCTCCCAAGTCTTGTTAAATGCCAAGCCGGTACTAAGGCTGAGTCCTGTGGTGTGTGTGTGTGTGAGAAAGAGAAAAAGGAGGGGGTTTGTAGGTTAAGTTCAGGCCTGTCTCTGTGCTTTCCATTGACCATAGCTGGGGAATGGAGTGCAATAAAAGTTCGAAGTTTAGAGCCTCCCTGTTTTTCGTTTTATGATTGGGCCTTTTTCAACGGGCCAGGGCTACAGCTGGTGGTGTGAATGGCTGCCCGAGGTGACTGAACCCCAGTAAAAGTCCCAGCAGCCAAGCTGTTGCCTCCACCATAGGCCTGAGAGTACCTTTATAGGCCAAGCTTATGAGGCCCAGCCTCCAATAAAAACTGGAAGGGCCATACTCAGGAATTTAGGGCCAGGAAAAATAGGGTTTGTGTGTCAAGAGGTGGCAAAGGGGTGGCGCAAAAGTTTTAGGGGCGACCACAGGGTGAAAGTTGAAAGAAGTGCTGCTCAGGAGGCATTGTGGAGAAAGGTACCTGGTTCAGATTATGTGCATGTTGTGTGAACTTACCCTGCGACACATGGGGGTAAATGCATAGCTTGCAAAAAAAAAAAAAAAAAAAAAAAAACCCAACCAAAAACAGCAAAAAAACCTAAACAAAACATGATACCTTAGTAATTTGTCATTGTGGTGTTTTGTGAAAGATGCTTGTGGGTAGTGAGTGTGTAATTCAAAGTATGTTTCAAGAGAGGGAAAGGCATTTGTGTCCATAAGCTGAGAAACACACGAGCCAATCAGCTGGCTGTGTAAAAATGAGGAAGCCTTACTCTGAAGCCCCACCTTTGTGCCTCTGGAACACGAGATAAGTGTCTTATCAGAACATCAGTGATGCTACTGCTTATCTCTCACTGTGCTAAACTGTCTTATTTCTGTCTTTCTGTCAATCAAACCATGCTAATCTCCCTGAAATCCCACCCCCAAGGAGAGGGTTGGCCAGAGGGAGGGGCTAGGCAAGATTAATTCTACAGGCGTCACCCCCACTTAACCCCCAACAATCTGTCACCGATTACACAAAATAGAGCAGTAAACAAACCTCCACTTAGTTAAGTTAGCATCTTTTGCTTAACTGCAAGGAAATAAAGAACCATTGAGCTTGTCTGGCAATTCTTGTTTGCTTGCCTCCAGAGATATGCAGTTCTAGAAATGCAAATATTAATCCTTCCTATTCTTTGCCAATATTTTAAGAGGATTACACAATGTACCGGCATGTAATGTATATCTCTGCTTTGTTCTCTGTTCAGCGGTGGAGACCCAGAGCACCAGTTCAGAGGAGATGGTACCCAGCTCGCCCTCTCCACCCCCGCCACCTCGTGTCTACAAGCCGTGCTTTGTGTGCCAGGATAAGTCATCGGGCTACCACTATGGTGTCAGCTCCTGCGAGGGCTGCAAGGTAAGATGAACGTGTTAAAGCATGCTTCCTTTTAATGCCATGCTTCTCATAATACAGTCAATTAAATGTGTGCACCGGAGAGATCACAAAGTATCAGAAACGTGAAAAACCCTATAAGTATATATCGTCGACAAAAACTAACCATAGTGCAGTGGTTATGGGAGACTGTGGAGGAAACGTTTCTGTTCAGCATGTCCAGACACGAAGATGAAGAGTCCACTGAAAAGAGAAAAAGAGGACAGATAAGCGCAAGTGAACATGCTGGGTAGCAGTGGCTAACATGTTCTCACTCTTGCCTGGCTGCAGGGCTTCTTTCGCCGTAGCATCCAGAAGAACATGGTCTACACCTGTCACCGCGACAAGAACTGCCAGATCAACAAGGTCACACGCAACCGCTGCCAGTACTGCCGCCTGCAGAAGTGCTTTGAGGTCGGCATGTCCAAGGAAGGTGAGGCTGCTAGTTGGCATGTAGGCGTCCTTGGCACCGTGCCCACACACAGACATGCTGACACTTACACACTCGTGTACAAATTCATAAAGACTAGAATGCAGATCCGAACAGATATAAAGGCAGTAGTTGACAAGTTTTGACAAAAGAAATAAACATAGATAGCAGCGCAGTGCACAACACCCTCGATTCAATTGTTTGCAAATCATTATCTCCTTGTAAATGAGTCTATCCACATCTACATCAATCCATCACCATCTTTTTTTTTTTTAAGTAGCCTTTCCTAAAGGCGCCTTTATGACCTGGCACTAACAGATTTGTGCCATGCCAGAGACAATTGCACCAAGTTCAAAGACTGCAAGCTGGCTGTGTGTTTGTTCACTTGCCAGAGTCACAGCAGTGATCTCACCAGGAGAGTGGCACATTGGCCACTCTATGTGTCCACAGGGACATGTATGTGTGTCTTTATGTGTGTGGGATGTATGTAGAAACCGGGATCACATTGTGCCTTTGCTATTACTGGATATCCTGAGAGGAAGGAAAGAATGGGAGGAGGGAAGGTGGGAGGAAGGGTGAGGGTGAGGGTGAGCGAGAGGGTTATGGAGAAGGTTAGGCTTGGCAGCACAGAGCTGTGCTCCTCCAGGTCACACACATTATAACAAGTTGTTCTCAGGTCAGTTTCCCCTATGCTGTTGATTTATGAGGCACAGATTTTGGTGAACTGGTTCTTCGGTTCCTAGGGATGCTCACTGCGAGCCAGACAAATGTCCACTGTGTGAGGGAGTTGCCAAATAGTACTTCCATTTGCCAAGATCATAGTTTGGCTATCATTCGATGGGTCTGATTCATGGCTGAGGTATTGACTCGTCTCTCCTCGTAACCTTCAGCTGTGCGGAATGACCGAAATAAGAAGAAGAAGGACGTGAAGGAGGAAGTTGTGCCGGTTGAAAGCTACGAGTTGAGTGGTGAACTGGAGGAATTGGTGAACAAAGTGAGCAAAGCACACCAAGAGACCTGCCCTTCATTGTGCCAGTTGGGAAAGTACACCACAGTGAGTTGAACCACCCAGCACATAGTCATGTGCACACTAACCTCGAAATACACAAAGCACGACCAATATATTGTAATCAGGAAAAAAAAACAATACGGAAACCTCTTTTCTGAGAATATACTGAGTAAATATCTATCTTCCTTGCTTTTTGTTAGTAGATAGTGTTGAGTTTGGAAATTCTTTAAACCTGGAATTGTAACATAACTAAATAATAAACTAAATATCGTCACATGCGTTGCACATCATGAAAATGTACACTGGTGTTTTAAGAGTTTTTTTGCCCAACCATATTACCCAACCTACTGCAGTTTGACGCAATTTATGTGCAAACACAATTTGTTAGCATTGCACCCTAAAATTACCAGTTCTTATTTTCCACATCAGTAGTACTTACGTGATGGGTTAGAGCTCATTTGCCAATTTGTTTTACCTGCTCTCAGAACTCCAGCTCTGATCACCGTGTTCAGTTGGATCTTGGATTGTGGGATAAGTTCAGTGAACTTTCCACCAAGTGCATTATCAAGATTGTGGAGTTTGCCAAGCGCCTCCCTGGCTTCACATCCCTCACCATTGCCGACCAGATCACCCTGCTTAAATCAGCCTGCCTGGACATTCTGGTAACTAAATTGTTACCTATAGGCAGTGCATATGTATAATGATGAAGACTTTTTTTTTAAAAATTAACACTTTTCTGTCCACATTTTGCTATGGTAGATGCTGCGGATCTGCACACGCTACACCCCGGAGCAGGATACAATGACCTTCTCAGATGGACTCACTCTAAACCGCACTCAGATGCACAATGCAGGCTTCGGTCCACTAACTGATCTGGTCTTTGCCTTTGCTGGGCAACTTTTACCGCTGGAGATGGACGACACCGAAACAGGCCTCCTCAGTGCCATCTGTCTCATCTGTGGAGGTACTGCTTTTTGCACTTATATAGTATCACTGCTGCCATCTGGTGGAGGGTTGTCTGTAAGTAATAAGTCAAGGCAACTGAATTTCTGGTTGACGTTACAAAGATCTTCAGGCGGACGGCAAAATAAGTCCAGCTGCCTTGAATTTATAATAATAATAGTCATTTAAATTCTGAGAACAATCAGTCTGTTGGATGGACTCATTCACCAAATGCTAAAACTTTTCTCATTTGGAATGGGTGTGCATTCCAAACAGCACATAACAAAACAAAGTCATCACTTTGTCATCAAAAATGTTCATGATAAACTGAAAGACAGTGAAAGCATGGAACACATAATGCATTTAGGCTCAGTTTTCTTCCTGTTTCTACACAGACCGTATGGACCTAGAAGAGCCCCAGCGTGTAGATCGTCTACAGGAACCTTTGCTGGAGGCGCTGAAAATCTACGCCCGCCGCCGACGGCCCAACAAACCCCACATGTTCCCACGGATGCTGATGAAGATCACAGACCTGCGAGGCATCAGCACCAAAGGTCAGCCCACCTACAGAATTTTTTCAAATCACTTGAAGTACTCAATGCTGATATGACAGAAGACTTTCTAGAAAAAAGGAATAAGGGTAGAAGCATTGAAATCTGCAGAAGAGATCTGAGCAATGAAAGATTTTTGGTTCAATTTAGTAGCTAACAAGAACCACAAAATGTAACCAGTAACACAAAAGATATGTAAACCATTTTCTGTGGTTTGTTACAGGAGCAGAAAGGGCGGTCACCCTGAAGATGGAGATCCCGGGCCCAATGCCACCTCTGATTCGGGAAATGCTGGAAAACCCGGAGGCGTTTGAAGAGCAGCCGGAGTGCAGCGAGAGCAAAGCCGAGGCAGCTCCTCCTCCTCCCCCTCCTCCCCCTCCTCCTCCTCCTCCAACCGTTCCCCCGTTCACCTTGAAGACAGAGCGCGAGGATGAGGAGGACAGCTGGGCCACTGAGAATGGAAGTGAGCCATCACCGGAGGAGGAAGACGACGAAGACGAAGACGCTGAAGAAGAGAGGGGAACGGACAGTGACGGAGAGGCCTGGCCTGGTCAGGAACCTAATGTGGACATGTCCAGAAAGAGCCATGGTGCAAGAGCCCAATGAGCAAGCTTCTTCTCTGTAAACACACACCCACACCTCATACCAACTCCTTTACCCCTTTTTCCCCCTCGGTTACCCTGCTCTCACAGCAATCTGCCCCTGTAGGGGTAAACATAGAGCCTTATATCAGTACAGCCAACCCTAACTCAGGCCTCGTGGTCAGCAATGAGACACACATGCACACCGTGTGAAGACTTGAGACGGAAGGCTCTTCTCAGGAACTCTGCAAAAAGGGCAAGCGGGAAGACGCGAGACAAAACAAATGACTGTACAGACAAAACAGTTACTTTTTTATACTATCAAGTTTGTATTAAAGATAAAGGAGCAGCCATACAGAAAGATGCAACACAAAACACTCAACAGTCAATGGGTTAAAAAAAAAAAAAAAGAGACTGCAAGGTGAAACAAACAAACACACACCTACACAAAAAATCAGCAAATAACTTTCTGGATGCATTTGAATGCCATTTTGACTTACTTTCCCCCAGCCTCTTTATTTTTTATGAATATGCCCATACATATCTATTTACCTTTATATTTTTTTTGTTGTCTTTGTATGCTATTTCTTCAGTTATACAATGTTTGGATAGCTTTCCTAAGGAGAGATGGAGATGATCTAATAATTATAACTGGCAGATGTCTACTGAGTCTCTACCCAGACGTTAGGCTGGGCTCTCAAGCACTTGGCTCATTGTAGACGTCAATGTCGCTAATCAGTTCGCTAGGTCGTCTCTCTCTCGACTCCTGCTAGTTGATCGATGTTTTAAGGACTAGGATTACCGATATGAGTTCTGGTTGCTTAAGCTGCAGTTACCTTACTGCCAACTGAATGGTGTTTTTGTGCCAAAGCATGCAGTTTATAACGTGGCAAAGACTTCTAAAGCCAAACTCGAAGAGTACACTAGATTCATACATAAGGCAGGCTCGATGCGCCGGCCATTCAGAATAATGACCTCCTTAATGTTCTTTTGAGACAAGGATTCCAGAAGAATGCTTCACGAAGATTTTCCTACACACAGGAAAATACCCACATCTTATATAGCCGAGTTATCCCACCATATCAAAAGCACATCCAGTATGCCAACAGAACTCTTTCTATATATGAGAATAAAACGGAAACTCAGACTCAGGGCATTTCGGTGAGGACCAAACGCTAGCTGCCTGCAGGCATGCTGCAAAAACAGCAATATTTATGTGTGTGTAGTATTGAAAATGTTTGCTCAGTTTTGATGTTCTACTTGGAAGTGGTGACATCTACAGACCTTAGTAAAGCCATTGTAAAACTTTTATATGCTCTCTTTTATTATAGACATGATGGTCTTTTTTTTTCTTTTTTTTTTTTTTTTTTTTGTAATATACTGCCAAAAAACACAGCATGCAATTAGGTTACCATGTGTAAAGTGCCACTTTTACAGTTATGCAATACAGAAACCAGTTGTGTGTGTTTGTCTCGGGGATTGTGAGGTCTGTTGAGCATAGATTTGGAATCATGAATGTCATTTGTGTGGTGCTAAAACACTGAGAATGTGACCGTGCACCCTCTCTTCTTTAAACACACACACACACCCACGTATGTATGTAAGCACCGTTGCCTGTCTCTTGTGCACACTCGTGTCTGTCCTGTTTGTTCAGAATCACATGCGCGCACACACATCTCTCCTGGCACCTTGTGGAGTGTAGCACCTCCTGTAACATGTCGCGATTTTGCAAACCGAATGTTGACGTTATGTTGTCTGTTTTTTGCTCATGTTCATGTCCTCAATTTGGCTAAGGCATTCTCAATGCCCTATTCATGTTCAAGCAACTCTGTTATATAAAGAAAAGCCATATAAACATTCAGAGGCAATAAATTGCTGATTGCAAGGCTGTATTTTGTTCTGTGTTCACTTTGCTAATTCATTGTTACGTCTTAAGCCTTATCTGTTAAGGGTCGTGGAAAAGCTGGACCCAGTGCCAGCAGACATCAGGGGAGAGGTGGGGTAATTTCGCTAATTTTTCACAGGGCTAACAGTGAAAGAACCAACCATTCACACTTATGCCTATGGGCAATTTGGAGTAGCCAGCTGACCTTATCTGCATGTTTTTAGATTGGGAGGAAACCAGAGTGCCTGGAGGAAACCCATGCAAATACAGAAAGTCCCTAATCGTCCGCGAGGTTCGAACCCAGAACCTTCTTTCTGTACCACCCCAGTCTTTCCTCAAATAATTTCATTTCATGTTTCATGTTTTAACATGTTGAGTTTCTTGATGAAAAATAGGACAAAAAAGAAAACAGAAATAGGTTTGAATATTTTGAGGATGCCGGTAATTATATTGCGAGAACTGGCCAGGACTCAGACAGAGTATGGCATGTATAGATGAGATTAGTGCATCATTGCATTGTACAATTAAAATATTTTAAGCATATGTCATACGTGGATCAGTGAAAGCTTCTTAAAAAACTGTAGTCATTTGACATTTGTGTTCTTGTCCACCAGCCAATATAAAATACTGTAATTTATGGTTGGAAAAGGTTGATGACTGTGCAGCTGTGGGAGCATCTGGAACAGAATATGAAAAGGGACTGGATTCAGAAACTGAAGGCAAAAAAAAGAGCTACACTAAGTAGATGCTTATACGTGCATAAAGAGGATTTTGTATTATTCTGACAGTAAAGCGATATTTGTAAGTTCATTGTTGGTCATGCTGAGACATGGTCCAAACCAGTTTAGTGGTTTCTTTAGTAAGCATAGTGGGTAAATCCATGACTCAGATGCCATTTAGATCTTGTAACTCCTAATAATTAAACCTTAATTTCTCGCCCCCCCCCCAACACTGAGTTCTAAGAAAACATGCTGACGGGCTGGATTTTGTTCTTAAATAAGTAACATGGTTAAGGTTTTGGGTTTGTTTTTTTTTTGTTTTTTTTTTTAAGAATAGGAATTAGCAAATAAACAAACGTGGTGCACTAGCATCCAGGTGAATTGCACGAGGACAATAAGGACAGAATGTTAAAATATTTTTTAAAAAAAACAACAAATGAAAAAATATCTCACATTTACTCACTTTAAAAACTTACCGTCGATCTATAATCTGATTAACAGTGTTATACTTTTTAAGCAACCTTAGCAGTCAGTATAAATATACATACAAAAATGACTTTTCTTCTTTGCATGAGCTGCGGGAAATTTGGACGATGCAACTTCCTGTTGAATGTGTGACATGAACATAGCAAATATTAACATGAGTGAATGTTCTCACGTACACGTAGTTGAGTGAATAATGACTAAAATGTATATTTTTTTTGGGCGGCACAGTGGCTGAGTGGTTAGCACTGTCGCCTCACAGCAAGAAGGTCCTGGGTTCGAGCCCCGGGTTCGGC
>JAQLOM010000015.1:16545909-16556751 GCA_030068315.1 Chrysichthys thysi
GGTTGGGGTTGGGGGTTGAGCACAAGACTTTTCTTGCTCGTTGTCTTCCCAAGTCCTGGAATCAGATAGATTATTACTTTTATTATATTAATATTCCTGCATGTTACGGGATTAGATTAGACATTATAATATTCTGGGACTTAGTGCATGAAGGTAATTTAGACTAATGGGAAAACCAAGCCACAGACATATAACTATGTACCAAAACATGGCTTTTCCACTAAATGATTTTCAGCATGTAATTAATTCTCATGGTTAAGATATTCATAAGTTGGGTGTAGCACAGGGAAGAATAGAGGCACAGCAGGTAGCAGAGCTCCAGAGTCTCCAGGTCAAGTCTGAGCTCAGGTTACTATCTGTGTAAAGTTTTGCTTGTCCTCCTCCTGTTCATGTCACATTCTTCCGGCTTCTCCGGTTTACTCCCACCTCCTAAAATCATGCTGGTATGTGGGTTGGCTAGAGTTTGCCTACACAAAAGCACACCAGGTGTGAATGTGTGTGTGCATGGTGCCATGTATGGACTGGCATCCCAACCAGGGAGTGTTCACCCACCTTGAGTCCAGTCTTCCTGGGATATGGGCTCAGGATTCACTGTTAACCTGAACACGATAAAGCAGTTACAGATTATGGATGAATGTATAGCGCTTGCGTTAAACTTTTCAAATACATCACATCACAATAATAATAATAATAATAATAATAATAATAATAATAATAAGGGACTAAGTTCAGAATAAAATGAGATCCTTCAAATAAATCTAAGAGCATTTTAAGGAGGTTTAAACACTAATTCAGATTCAATTGTCGACCTCCACAACTCTGTGTTTTCCCAGGGGCATCACCGTGTAACAGTGGTGAGCTGGATTCTCCAGAGACACCAGGAAGAAATGACAGCAGCTCCAGCAGGAAGCGTATACGCACAGCTTTTACCTCTTCCCAGCTGCTGGAGCTTGAGAAAGAGTTCCACTTCAGTGCTTACTTGCGTCGCCCACGGCGCCTTGAGATGGCGTCGCTGCTCAAGCTCACTGATCGACAGATTAAAATTTGGTTCCAAAACCGCCGCATGAAGTACAAGAAGGACCACAAGGGAAAAGCAATGGCATGGCCATCCTATTCAAGTGTCGCACCTTCAGGAGAAGGTGGTCGCAGCGCAATGGACATTACAGCTACAGCCTCACACAACCTCCAGTACTTCAGTCAACCGATCATGAACTTCACTCAAAGCGATTATGGAGACACTATGTACAGAGATTGGTTCCTGCTTACAAAGTCATCTGCACCTGTAAAAGATACTGCTCTAGACCTCAGTAATGCCCCTCAACCTGTGCCTAGACGTGATACTTCAAACTTGGCCTCAGGGCATGACTTCTGCTTACACCAGCAAGATGAAAGCTGTATCCTGGCACCTACAGGACTATCATACATATGACTGTTGCTATCCACGTTCAGTCATTCTTCAGCTCTAGACCTGTTTTGAAATTTGCCTATATTTATATCTCATTTGGTCCTTACAGGAAAAACCTACCATGCAAATCATTTGAAAAGATAAAGTGGGTTTAGCAGTAGCAATGTTTTTTGCTTCCTTTTTTTCATATTTACTTGCTAGAATTCCTATAGATTTCACATGAGATTGGATTAACATGCCATACTCTGGCACACAGCTCCACAGCTGCTATCACTTTGAGAAGAGGCAGGATTTGTAGCCCTCAGAAGCTGACTTACAGGCAGATCATTGACTTAAAAGAGCTGCAGCGCCAAGTTTACTCTTGTGGGCAAAAGGCCAAGGGAGAATTACATTACGTTATCAGCCCGTATGCAGTAAAGCTGGGAGGGTTTCCTCTGTGGATAAGTTGTAGCAGGCTCTGTGAAAAGTAAAGAGATTTATTAAACATGGACATAAGCCCACTCCTGAAAATTTATCTATCAAGCTCCGATAGGTGTAGAGGAGGGGGATGGGGGGTGAAGAACAAGAATTCGCCAAACATTCACAAAAGCACAAGTTGTTTTTTAACTTTATTGTGAAATATCAGCAGGAGAAAGTACACAGAAATTACAAAGAAACTGTACTAAAACGAATGTGTCAAAATCTTACTCAGTTAAAAGGTATGAGCATGGAGTGAACGTAAGAATGGTCATTTTCCTTATGAAATGGCAAACCGTTGTCATGCGATGTGAATGTTTCATTAGATATTGAAGTGAGTTTGACTGGAATCAAGGTAAATTTGTTTAGTCCATATATTCAGTTTCAGTAAAACTTGATTAAAGTACAAATCTTCGAAAATAGTAGTTAAGTGCAGCACCAACGTACAGTTGCTACAAGAATTTTCCACCCCTGAATATCCGACCATAACGTTCTGAAGTTTCTGAAGCAGGTTTTAAACCATATATGCACAAAAGTATATAGGACAAATTGTGTGTGTTTTTTTTTTTTTTACTATATTGCTTTGTAAACATTTAAAGAATGTTCCCTCAGGAGATTTAAATATTCTACAGAAGTCAAACAAGTATATAACCACAATGTTTATCCCAGTAGTTATTATTTATTTATTTATCTATCTATCAAGCCAATCATTCTGAATAGATATTAGCTAAAGAAAGCACACGCCTAGGTATGGGGAGACATTTTGATCTGAGTTCTGTATTTTGTATTCTGTCTGCTGTAATAAGTGGTAATTACGCACTTAATGCATACTCCAGTTATTAGTGGCTATTAAACATATTTTATGACAAATCATGATGAAAAATGTCAAATGGTATGGCCTTGAGCATGCAGTACAGGTCAGATTGGAAGAAATATGCACTGTCTGTTCTCATTCTTTGTCCTTAGAGATTTTAATGATCAATTTAAATAGAAAAAAAAATCATCGCTTTTGTATTGTTTCACTGTGTTCCTTGTTTGTTTTGCAGCAGTGGCATTCAAATAAACTGAAATAATGCATGTATTTAAAAAACCAATCATAGTACGTGTGGTCGTGCTGCACACTGTAACCCTGGAGCAACTCTGAAAATGATCCTGATAAGGCAATGACGTCACTCTGTGCACACAGTGCTGTGTATTTGCCCAAAGGTGAACTTTCAAGTTTTTCAGCATCCAGCAGCAGTGCTTTTTGTATTCTGTAAAACAATCTACATAAGCGTGCCCTCCCCCGCCCCCACCTCTCACTCTCCTAACATTAATCATCCAGACAAGGCTTCTCATTCCCTCTCCGCCGCTGCAGCCGCCCAAGTGGCGAACCCGCTGGGCATCAGCGCTGCCAGCTTACCCCCTCCCCTTCCTTCCCAATCCCAACTCCAATCCAGCTCTTCTTCAATAAGCAAAGCGGCACACTACCAGATAAAAAACCAAACAAAAACAAAACAAAAACAAAGCATACATTTAGATTTAGTCTTTTCCACAAGACTTGTTCCCATAGCTTTTCCCATTAGCATTGAAAGCCACACCAGTAGGAACTGCATTGGGGTTTGAGTGGGCTATAGCTCATTTTGATTAATTATGTTTAATTAAGGTGTCATCGTAAGTCATTTTTATAAAACTAATCAAGGAATAGCAAAAACATCTACTCATTCGAAATATTACCTTTAGTTCTCTTTCACACTTGGCCATAAATCACTTCCTGATTCGAGCCTAATTGACCTCAGTGATTTGAATCAGCCTGGTCAACATATGAGATTCGAGTTTTCACTTAGATGATGAGGATTCTCCCATTTATGGGCAATTTGCAGTTCATTTACTTCAAAGGTGTAGTAAATAGGAGCAGTCGAATAAATCCTGTACTTCACAGTTTAGGTTTATTTAATGCTTACATTAAAAATGAGCATTAATTTAGTCTTTGGGCTGACGCCTACTGGAGAATAGAGAGTAGAGTGTGCATGTCCCTGCTGTATCGTATCCCAACCATCCATCACCACACAGCAGTGTTCCTTATGCAAAGCAGGAGCTGGCCTCCCAGTGGCCTCTTTGCGTGACTAAAAGGAGTGAACACTTTATGGAATGCTTGGTTGGATTGGAATCATACATGTACATATACATATCTGCCATTTTTTGCACTGATTTTATCGGTTCGGTTGCATTTCTCCTTCTAAAAAGTCTCAGAAAATAACGACAGTCGGCCACATTAGATATTGGAAGTGGGCATTTATACGCTTTACGCACATCTGGCTGGAATCCCAGCGCAACATCTCTAGCTTCACAGCAAGCAACTGATCAACAACAGGCCTGGAGGTTTTATCTGACGTTCTGTTTAATCACAGTAGTGGGGAAGCCTAACTGTTAGAAACTGGAGGCCTAATTCAGATATATCGTTGCATCAATTAGGTGTTTCAGATAGGAGCAGCATTATAGGGCCACTGCATTCCTAAATCAATCATTCATCAATCCAGGGTATAATAAATTCCAAGAGAATCAGCTACAGACAGAGAAAGAAAGAAAGAAAGAAAGAAAGAAAGAAAGAAAGAAAGAAAGAAAGAAAGAGAGAGAGAGAGTATCTAAAAGTACCCAGGGACAATGCTTAACTAGATCTTTGAAGAAAAGGGCGAAAACAGATGGAAACCACATTGAATCCTTTACATTCTTGTGCGCGTTGACTGACCATCGATGATTTATAGGCGCATTAGGGAGCATTACATGATCTCTGGCCAAAGATCAGAGAGGAGACCAGGATTTTGGCTTCCCCAATAAAAACGGTCCTATTTTTAGACATTCAGATCTACAAAGCATAAACTCCACTAGATCCGCGGGCTGCACGCAGCTCCGGCAGGCCTGCATTATGTCATGCGGCTTATTTCTTCACACTGCAATACATGTGGGAAAACCAAATTATAGCACCCCAGAAGCCTGCACAATTCTTTAAAATATATATTAATGGCCCTGAGAGCAATCAATGTACAATGTTCTCTTAAAATATTGTTTTTTGATTACTATGATCTATGAATTCATTGCACATAATAACTCATGTTATTCTAAAAGCAGCAGCAGAGAGATTTTTCACTTAGCATGCATGATAATGTGCTAACACAATATATGCATATTAGGGGGAAAAAAGACTTCTGCAGAAAGGCACATTTTATATGCACAAACACACACACAGAGGAACACACAATGTGAGAGAGAGAGAGAGAGAGAGAGAGAGAGAGAGACAATAAACCCCAGCTCCAATAAACAGCTACAATAGAACATCAGTAGCAATTTTGCAAAAGGAATAATCATTTCCTATCTGCTATATATTTATTGATATAAAGCAATTACCTACACACACCTATTCATTTTGGAAAACGAATTGGTTAATGCTTTCTTCCTAGTCATATCTTATGCCGCTTCCCTTCACACGAACGTCATTTATTTAGCTTTTCACTTTTCCTCAGCTAATGATGTGAACTCCTAGACTATTTTATTACTATGTTATTTTAGAAGAAATAAATGTTGCATACTAAGCTAATAAGCACAGCTAGAGAGTTCGGAAGACTCTACACTGTTAAATTTTGTACATCTCATCCCTGAAGAAAACCCCAAAGTGCAGAGATTTAAGTCCGCCTAAAACCAGGAACTTATGGGACTTACTGGACCAAGAATGAAATTACAGAGCACTCTCTTGATAAGGTCTCAGTGGAATTTTTTTTTTTTTTTTTTTTTGAATAATTGAAGCAACAACTTCATCGTGACCTGCACCACAGGACCAATAAGACACCACCAATACATCACATTCCAGATTTAGTTAGTAATCCCACAATCTAGTTAAGGATCTGGAAATTAGATCTAATCAATTCATTCTACAGTCAATTAGCATAACAGATGGTCCACCAGGCATTAAAATTCACATTTTGTCCTCAGATATCTCATGGCTGACTACACTTTTGAAAATTGGAGTATAAAATGGAATGGATTATAATGAAATATCATTCCAAGCGCCAATTAGAAGAAGTGGTGATCAACCCATGTGACCGAGCTATTCCTTTTGAAATTGCTATCAAGGTTCATCTAGTAGGTCTATTTATACCTGCGCTATCAACTGTATACAGGAAAACACTTACAGTGTGTTGTGTAATCAACAGCCATCTGACATAACAAGCACGGTGCATGACCCTTCGAATAAGAATAAACAAGGTGAGTGTAGGCCAAGCTGTTCGATTCGTTTCCATTAACCCTCCCGTCTTCCCCATTTCGTTTTTCCTCTCCTCATCTCCCTCTTCTCTCTCTCACTCTCACTCTACCATTCTCCGTAGAGCTTTCAGTGCTTGTTGCTCAGAGGGTCTGTTAAGTATCAATTCCCAGTGTCACCTTTATGGCTTTTATTTATTTGTCTGCTTGCCGGTGTGGAACGCGGCACAAGCATCACTCAGGTAGATGGGTTATAACTCACCTGCTAGCACTCATCAATCTCCACAATTTGACTTCCTGCATCACGTACAACTGTTACTGTCATATTAAAGCGCCGCATTATAAAGATCAATGAGTTTTTAAAAGTGCTTCAGTTAAAGGTGATTGCCGGTGATGAACTACAAGCCGTACTGATGACTGTTGCTCAGTCGTCCCTAATATAGCCCATGATTTCTACAGCGAGGGCTACAATAACATTTACTTTATTACTCTAATTGCGTCAGTCATTCATTGCACAATGAACATGGTGCAAAAAAGAATAGTTGAAATGAGCTATGTTGTGCATCGTAAGCACCGAACAACCGAATCACCACTGTGCAGAAGGAGAGAGTTAATAAAATCATTGTTCACATGCATGGAAAAAAAGGAATGTCCCACAGTTTGCTTTCAGATACACAGAAGAGGCATATGGCAGTATGAGGACAAGAGCTTTGCTTCCCACCACATGTTTAACCCTGTTAATATCCTACGGTAAGGAGCTCCGGAAGCACAGCGCCGAATGTGCTGATATGACGGATGGCCTATTGTCACTGTGTTTGGGTTACGACCTGCTGAGCTCAAGCAGGAAGTAAGAAATGCAAGCGTTCTTATCCTCCTTACAAGAGTCATAATATGTGAGCTATACACGCTCAGGAAAAAAACCTATGCTAAGCAGGGCCATTCTTTGTTGCTGTAAACATTAGTAAGTATCTTTTTGGTGCATTCAGTGGATCTTCACCAATGTACTATAGTCACATTCCCACTACAGAAATTTCCTCAATCTTACATTCGTAATGATGCATTGTTTTGTGGCATGGAAAAATAGATAATGCACTGCCTATATAGATTATTCACAATGCGTCCTCGATTGAGTTTCTTTATGTGACCAGTAAACCCGAAAGGATTTAATTTGTGTTGTCAGAGACATCGGTCTTAATTTACATCAGGCCAAAGCACGCAGAAACAAAGCTCCAGCTTTATGATGCCTCCCATTACTTAGGTGCATTGATGCTATCAGTAGCTATGCTTTGGAGGCTTCCCTCAGTCTCTTTTTCCTTTTCCCTCCCTGCATGCTACAGTGATATTCCCCAAGCTACTGTCTCTGTTGATCCCATGCCTCAGATGAAGTAAGAGGAGGCTGCAGGCGCCTAGAATTGCCTGGCATTAACCAATCATCTGCGACAAGCCCACACTACATTAACGGCTGTGACCTTTTCGCCTGTGCTGACAGTCATCTGTCAGCAGCGCCTCTCTCTTGGCCTTCTCTGCTGCCCCAAGAGGAGAAATAATTAGAGCGACGAGGTCAATTCAGGGCTATGTTGTGAGACGCGGTCCTTGGAGGTTACGTTCCAAACCTAGGTAGTGAAATGATCTGGATGTGATGCCTCAGATCATTGTGGAGGGACGTTATTAGCACCATATCGACAAGTCACCATGAAATCCCGCCGTGTGGATTTCATGACTTTTCCATGATGAGGCATTTTCTGACTCCTCCTCTTTGAATCCCAGGTCTTTCCGCTGTAATAATATCGTTATAATAGAATAATATAAATGAGCAACAGGGGAATTTCTCACTTTTCAGCCACTAAAGAAAAACAGACAAGCATATGCACACCTGTTTTTTCCCCATCCTCCAGCCAAGACCACCCCCCCATGCTCACCCCCCCACCCTAGCACCCTGCACACACACACACTCTCATTCACACACACACACACACACACATACACACACACATGCACGCACACAGTCTGCTGAAAGCCATTACAGAAATACAATTTCTAATGCCTTCACACAGGTCTGCAATCGACTGCAAACAAATTTATATTCAGCTCGTAAACAGAGAGCTGCAGAGATTTATTTATTGAGCGGAGAGGAGAGAAACAAGCTAGCGCGTGAACCTTGGGTAACCCCAGAGCTGACATAAAGATGGATAAGTATACCATGCAAATGTACGGAGGGAAGGGATATATTGCACTCAGTCATTCAGCTGCCTGTAGAATTCCATTAACTCCTCCAGCTGCGACCATATCTCTGGGCTTGTACGAGCACTGCTATACACTGATGATTATTTTCAATAGTTTTTTAATCACTGCCTGGCAATAGTGCTTTTTTTTTTTTTTTTTTAACTATAAGTGGATGTTTCCTCTTGTGCTCACTAAAGCAGTTCATACAGAAGGTGTACTGTATAGATTGCAAATGATGGTAATCTATAAATGAAAACAAATATCATTGTTTAAATATTATTTTTTGTTTTAAATGTAATTTTTTGTTGTTGTTTTTTTTTTTTTGTTTTTTTTTTTTTTTTTGCTAAATTATGATCTTCTCTGGTGATTAATGAAGCGGATACAAACCAGATATACAAAATGCAAAATAAAAGACAATCCCAAACAAGGTTTGTTTTTGTTCTTGTTGCTGCTGTTGTGTGGGGTTTTTTTTTTTGTTGTTTTTTTGCATATTGCTCCAAAGGGATATTACCTTGTGTGTCCATGTATGTGTGTGTACCCCCCTCCCCTCCCTTACCCACATTCACACCCTTTTTTTTTAATTTGCTGAAGGGCTGCATACATTATTAAGCTGATAGCCAGTGCTTGTAGAGACTAGCAGGCTATTCCAGAGTGAGTCAAAGCAGAGTTTATTAAAATAGGATTACGGCTTCCCATTTCAGTGTTAATATATGGACAAAGATTTCCGCCGGAGAGAAAATCATCTTTGCAGTTCTCTGATTTGTGTCTGTACTGATAAAGTCTTTTGCCATCAATGCAAGGGGTGAAAAAAAAACCCCGATAAGAGTGTTGAAAGTTTTGTTGGAAGTATTGCATCATTTGCAATATTTGCTATAATGGTATAATGAGTGATGAGAGTTGGGAAAGGAATAATTTCATAATCTACGCATTTGCAAATTACAAGAATATGCATAAATTTGGGATAATCTGGTTGTAAACTTATACAGATAACTAATGGAGTTACATTTATGTATTATAGTACTGACAATTTAAAAAAAAAAACTACTCGCACTTGAACTTGCATTGCCACGATGGGCATTGTTATGTGGGTTTATTATGTTTGTTGTCTAGCATAGAATTATACCCCATTCATCCATTCATTTCCAAGCCGCTTTGCCCTATTGGGGTGGCGGGATAGAATTATACTCACACTGTCTTTTTGTAGTTCATAGTATTTTCAAAAAACTTTTTTTTTTTTTGACAAACATACAACAGTGAAAGAGTAGACCAAACAAATTTGAACTGAAAGTCACTACATGGAAATATTACATTATAAAAATCTGCTTTTCTCTGCATTAAAACTCTCTGAGGGCTCTGTCTCTATCGGCCATTTTGTGAAACGTCTTAATATCAGTCATAGTGCTTTATATTTATATTCAGTAAAAACAGAATTTGTATTTTTTACATGTATTTTACATGTATAAGAATGCTACAGCAATGCTTTCTCATCGTAACTCAACGTTTCTTTCTCATCGTAACTTTCTTTAAATGCAAATCTCTCTATGTGTCCTATTCAACATACAGTATTTGTGTAAATTTATGTAAGGCATAAAATTGCCTTCTTTATCATCTATCAACTCTTCATTTAAAAAAAAAATTTAATAAGAAAAGCAGATCTTCCTTCTGATATGGGAGGCAGCTGCTAATTATCATTTGACCGGTACATGACCTCCGAGTAGCAGCTGCTTATAACGCACAGCATTGCACACCATAACCAAGTAGGTAACATGTTTAGATTACTTAAAAGACAGACAGGGAAGAATAAGCAAAAAAAAAAAAAAAAAAAAGATGAGCAGCTGTGAACTCTGAAATCAATGAGTTAAAGTGAAGGTCACCTGTAATTTCATACTGTTCTTTGAGATAAAAACCTGCAATACGGGCATTTTTCCTTACAGGAAATTTAAAAGAAACTCAAGTCTACATGTGAAAACATTAGTTCTGATACATTAAGCAATGTTTAATGTTCTGGTATCCAGTGTATACACAAGAGTCCAAGGCTGTCAATTCGAGTATTTTCTTGTTATATCTGTATTTAAATAAATAATACATAGCATATATACTTCAGAGAAGATGTAAAATATAAAGTTTGAGGTCCAGTTACGGCTGCATAGTGTAGGTAACCGAGCTTCAGCTACTCAATTACAAATTATTACCATGAGGGGAAATCAAACCCATATGGGCTAGTAAAAAAAAACAACAACCCAGAATTATTCACATAAATAACCATGTAACTGTGGTTAGTGATATTTCTTTCATGAGCCTGACCCATGATAAATACTTTAATCCTTGACTTGAATTTATTTGACATCTCAAAGCAAACATCTGTTTTTATTTGGATTTCAAGGCTTTCTAAGGACTGCGGGACAAAAGAGAGTACACATGTACGCATCATTTTGCTTAAAAAAATATGGATATTCACACACACACACACACACACACACACACACACACACACACACACACACACACACACACACACACACACA
>JAQLOM010000015.1:16597798-16610577 GCA_030068315.1 Chrysichthys thysi
CACACACACACACACACACACACACACACACACACACACACACACACACACACACACTCTCTCTCTCTCTCTCCCCCTTTTATCTCTGATCTCCTTTTCTAATTCTCTTCCCCTGCTTCACTCTCTCCCTCACTTTCTTTCTCCCTTGTTTGCCTGCTCTTGCTCGCTTGCTTGCTCTCTCTCTCTCTCTCTCTCTCTCTCTCCTGTGCTGATAAATCACCTTCCCCTCCCGTTGAACTCGACTGATAATCCAGGGGAAGCAATAAAGGCGCATCGATCAGTGTCGCCGACAGCCCCACAAGCCATAGCACAGAGGCAACATGCAAACAACAAGCTGCTGCTCTCGGCTGTGCATGAATGCATGCATGTGTGTGTGTGTGTGTGTGTATGTGCTAGTATGTACCTACAGCGTTCTTAGGGGTTAGCGTTTACCGAGACACGCGTGTGTATAAATGAATGTTACAAGTACAGCAGGCTGGAAGTCTCTAAATGAAAGCGCGATTACATTACATGGCCTCGACCCTGTGGAATCTTCCGTATTAGCAATGTGTGTGTCTGTGTGTGGGTGTGTGGGTGTGTGTGAGTGTGAGCGCACACATACACAGAATATGTGGGTTCAGCACAAGCATAGATCATAAATCAGTCGCATTCTTTTGGCCTATAAAAGGAGGAAGAAGGCGGAAAAAAGCGCACATGGCCGAGAGCACAGCCAGCGTCTGGCAAAAATAAAAGCTTGGAAATCACAACAATATGTTTGAGGACACACACTGCAAAACTAATATTTAAATATTAGATAAATATTTAACTGGCAGACAGAACCCCGGCCAAACGGAGCGCTGGGCGAAGCGGCAATATGCAAGACGCGATCTCTGTAAAGACATTTCTGAATCCTTTTCAGCCATGCGTAGAAATGAAGAGCGCACTGATTTAACAAAGCTGGATATAGAGTTACGTGAATGTTCACTCCAAATTATTACTTTGGAAGTAATACAAAGTGCACGCTGGATAAAGGGAAGTGCGTTGGAAAAGCAGGTATTACCCATGTTATTGTCTGAGGAAGCTCATTGCACAGCTGAGGAGCTGAGACACTGAAGCAGCGAGACCTGAGATGATGTCGATAATCTGGTTCGGAGCCCTTTGAGGCTTGGAATGCGAGGACAAGAGGCTTGAATTTGATTCTTACAGTGACACGGTGTCAAAGGAGTGACCGCATCAGGCTGTCACATGAGACCGTTTCAGGAGGTTATGAAGCCGTATGAATGCTGTTGCTACTCTGGAGACAGAGATGAAGCCACCCTCACACTATCATCACGACATATAGCTACTAGTATAGGATTATTCGATATTATTAGATAGGAGATATACAGCATAGCTACTAGTATGGGATTTTTTATAAAAAACACACGCGCACACACGCACACACACACAATACATACACACACTTGCAGTCAGGAGTTTACATAGTCATTGTGGCCGTGAAGGGTATGGCAATATTGATCTTTCGGAGATTTCTTTGAACTGTTGTTGTCCTGCAGACCACATGTATCCTTAATACAAAAAAAAAAACAAGAATTTGGTGCAGATGTTTTAATTTATTTTGGGCTTTCTTAAATCAATACAGGGTCAGAATTTAACATACATACATACAGGACATATACACGCACCCACTTGGATTATTAGTTCACTGGTGATGAAAGGTTCAAAGTGGATGTTTATCTTGCCAAGGCCAAGGCCTCTTAAGTTCCTGTTAGTGATCATGATTGACTACAGCTGGTAACTTCTCTGTGCCCAACATAAAAAAGGTTTGTTTGACAAAAACCCAACCTGTCCCCCTCAACTGAGAGGAAATTATCTTAGATGATTATGAACAACCCAGGACCTATCAAGGCACAGATTTGCCATGAGCTGGACGCTGCTGGGACACTGTTTACTACAGTCAAGCAGGTTTTATATCTCCATAGACTGAAAGGTTGCCTCCAAGAAAGAAGCCTTTGCTCGAAAATGCACACCTTCAAACTTGGCTAAAGTTTGCAGCTGACCACATGAACAAAAAAAATCCTTTTGGAGGAATGTTTTTATGGTCAGGTGAGACACTGAGGGAGTTGCTTGGCCATATTGAGCACTTGTGAAGCATGGTGGTGGTAGCATCCTGCTCTGGGGCTGTTCTGCTGCTGGTGGAGCTAGCGTATCGGACAGAGTGGATATACTGATGAAGAATTTCAGAATTCTTCAGCATGTAACCTCAAACCATCAGCCTCTTCGACTTGGACCCAGTTGGGTGTTCCAACAGGCCACTGACCCCAAATAAACATCAGAGCTGGATGTGGAATGGATAAAGCAAGTTAACATTAAGCTTAAAACAAGTCCTGACCTCAACCCTATTGAACACATGGGGGCTGTGCTTAAAAGTCATGTCTGTGCCAGGAAACACACACATTTAATTGAACTCTACTAATTCTGCCAAGAAGATTTGTTGAAGGTCCAACCAGAATTCTGCCAAAAGCTCGTTGATGGCTACCAAAAGAATCTGGCCAAGATGAAACTCGCCAAGGGACGTTCAGCCGAATATTATTTGCGCTGTATGTATACGTTTAACCTTGTGTTGATTTCAGAAATAAATGAAAACTTGTGCACCAAATTCTTGTTTTGTTTTTTTACTATTAAAGATATATGTTGGACAATCATGCTGTCAGAGAAAACACAACAGTTGAAATAAATCACCGAAGCATTCACGGAGGCTCATACGGCAGAAGCTCCACATAAACGAAGGCTGATAATAAGTGGATTAAAAAGATATAATCACTGATACGATTTTGGTCTTTGGTTAAAATTACGCTCATGGAAGGAGTCTTCAGGGCACACAAATGCACTTTCTCAGCATTTCAGGTGAATTCAATGTTATTTGTGTAGCACTTTCAACAACGGACAGTGTCAGAATGACATTGCTACGACATTCTAAGTAAACTTCTGAGTGCAACTGAATCAATGTGCACATTGAGTATTTATCGTATAGAACGTCTTCAGGTGTCATGAGCCTTCTTGACTGCTCACCTGAATTGAACAGGTTTACTCCGAACCTCAGTAACTCAAAAGTAAGTCTCAACTCCGACCTACTGAGTTCAGGTATAAAAAGCTCTAAAAATCGACAGAATATCATTGTACGCATTTAAATAATATTCAAGAAATAATTCTTTACTGAAGGTGTCAGTGGAGTTATTTTACCCTTAAAGAGGTCCCTGGTTATATTAAAGCAAATGTTGGTTTTCCCGCTAAACCCTGGTCATTTATTAATGAGGAATATTTAAACAAGACGACAACAACAACAACAACAACAAAAAACCCCAACACTTTCACCAAACTTTGTCGGACTCTCTTGCCTTGAAAGTAGATATTATCCTCCATTATTTTCAATAAAAACCCAATAAACATGCCACGGTCAGAATAAACAGTTTTATCATGGTTGCACTTGTTTGTTTGTTTCTTTCACAGTCTTCCATTACGGCTATTCCTTCCAACTGTTCCGTTTATTACTAGAAGACTTATTTATTCTTTCTTTATACTCTTTTTTTTTCCCCTCAAGTACTTTATTGTATGCACTATGCATCATGTTATGAAAGGCCAATATATACATGGTTGGAAGAAAAAAAAAACCCAGTTTATGAATAAAGAATAAATTCATCACTCTGCAATTAAAATGCACCAACTTGGGTATTTCCCTCCCATCTCCATTTTCTTTCTCTTGTGATGCGTGGTGGAGGTGCGCGTCCACGTGCCTCCATTCTGCTGCTAATGTACTGGCAAAGGCAGACTCCATTAGGCCCTGCATGCCCCAAACACATTTATGGCCCTTTCTCATTTCCTCCTTTTCATTGGGCCATGATACATCAGGCCTGCTCACATTGGCCTGGAACTGAACTTCAGGGTTGCATGTTGAGTTCAAGGCGCCACCTAGTGACCAGTCAGAGAACAGCATATGTGACATATCCAGCAGATGACTGTTGGCTGTAGGGTGGGTTTGACTCACCCACCTTGGTAGTAGCCTTGAAACTCAAAAACAGACAGAGGAACGCCCGCCCACATATTTGAATAGCTGCTCGTTGGGTATTTCCAACCTAATGGGGTTTTGTCACATTCCTAGTACACCTTCTTTGTGTGAAGCAGGCAAGCTTTTCTGAGGTTTGTCCTACAGCTAATTCCTCTGGGCATGTGAGCGGTTGTGTACATGCATCGCCTGTGCATAAAAGTTCTTGTTCTGCATGCATGCTGGCACAGGCCAGTGTGGTTTGCGTGTGCAGGCAGCGGCAGTGGAGGACGTTGACGGATCACACGAGCTGGTGCAATTGCAGGGTGTTGCATCCCACTGTCACCGGGTTCATCTGTCACTGAGTCGGCTGTCCCTGCAAGGCAGCACACGCTCTCCACCTTCTGATGACACACAGAGCTCACACTCCACACCTAGTCTTGCATCATGGCTTCACGCCACTCACACGTTGGAATGTGTGCCGTGGGACGTGTCATGGAGCTGTCAAAGTTCACCTCTGACAAATACTGCCCCCTGCAGCTGCTTAGCTGTACTACTCCCTCACAAGCCACTGACCACCCATGTTGGAAGCAGTCTGCCACAATAATGACTGACCACACCTTGCTATTTTGGTCTTGACCACTCGACCAGCTCATCCATCACTTTCAGGCAGTTTTATATTTTATTGTTTAACAAAAACACGAGTAAAAGGTAGACCAATCTTTTAAACATCCTCATAGCTGGTAGAAAGGTGCGACAAAATGTTGCCACCGATGAACCCCCACCCCATCAGCCACCCTTAAAGGTGGTGGTCCATAACCTACACCAAATGGAACGTGGTAGAACTTGGTTTCACAGCTATGAAAAGAAAAAGCGGGGGGTTAGAGAGAAGTGGAGTCCTGATGCAGCCCGCACACTGGATAATAACTGGGTAATAATTATACATCTATAGGATCATGCTTACACTTAGACATACTTATAACATCCAACGTGTTCTCATGCTTTTTGTATAGGCATATAAATACTAGAAAGGCTGTTTTTTTTTAAATCCAACAAAAATGACATTAAGCTCATGATTTAAATACAATAATATTTTTGGTTACCCAGAGAGAATATCTGTCCTGAACTTCCCACCAGCAGAGCACACCAGGCCGACTTTATAAAATATACTAATTCTTTTTAAGTTTGGATTAAACACAATCCATTCAAATGAGCAGTCATTTACATTAACCTTTTATCGGGCAAAGAACCGTATTTGGTAACTTCAAGGGACATGAAAACTGCCAACCACATGGATTTCTCCCAGCCGAAATGAATGTTCCTTTAAATTTTGTGCTTTTCTTATATTTTTATATACACCTATATACAGTTTTTGACGACTGGCTCTATATGGGAAATCTACTGACCTTGGCTTTCAACGTAAAGACGAAAAAAAAAAAAAATTATATCCTCCAATAACACTCTAAGGTTGAAATTTGGGATTCAAATATTTCAATTAGTGCCCTATAAAGGGTTGATAATGAAGATATTTAAAAAAAATTCTAGCAACATTTTTATAATAATAATAATAATAATAATAATAATAATAATAATATGTATTATATGAAATAATAGTATGGTGTCGTGGTTAGCACTTTTGCCTCACACCAAGAAGGTTGGTTAACCTGGGCGCCTTTCCGTGTGGAGTTTGCATGTTCTCCCCGTGTCCACGTGGGTTTTCTCCAGGTACTCTGGTTTCCTCCCACAGTCCAAAGACATGCAGATTAGGTGGATTGGCTACTCTAAAATGCCCGTAGGTGTGAATGCAGGTGTTTATGTGTGTGTGTGTGTGTGTGTGTGTGTGATCCCAAGCCCCAGGATAGGGTAGGGTTGGGTGTGGGGCTAGCGACCTCACCCTGTAAAATGCACTCAGCTATGGAAATGTCAACTAAGCCCCATGGGGACTGCTTGACACCCTATGCGCCTTTGACGGCATGAGAGGGCTATGGATGGATGTAATAATAATAATAATAATAATAATAAACACAGACACCTGGCTATGCTTCACAGACCAATTACCTCAACACATGACCTGTAATCATGTCACTGACCCCTTGTTTTTCATTGCTGTTCTTAAAAAAAAAAAAAAAAAAAAAAAAAAAAAGCACACCAGCTACCTGGGCGAAATTCCATTCCATTATTTTATAAAGATTTTACGCTACAAAATAAGACTACAATTTATTTTTATTTTTTTTATGTTCACACATCCCGTAAAATCTGAACTAAGTTAGACACCCTTATGAGGCGTCACGGTGGATAAAGTTTACATTCGTTAATGAGTGAGTAAATGGGTCAGGTTTGCTGTAGAGGTGATCATGTGAGAGGATTTACCCCCCCCCACCATCCGTGCCAGACCCTCGACTGGACCGCACATGCTTTATGGCGGGCAATTCAGCTGCAGCTGCTCTCTGAGCCATCTCAGGAATGAGCGCTCTTAGAATCAAGTGCAATAAAGCAGACACCAGGAGAAGGAGGGGAGAGGAAGGGTTTAGGTCTAGGGGGAGGTTGGCAAAACACGTCTGGACAGCTACTTAAGAGCGAAAAGTGGACGGGGGTCAGTGCCCTCTTGGACCCAAACAGCAAAGCTAACTAACGAAGGTACACAGAGATAAGGATAAACAAGAGCAACAGAAACACGTGGGTGCTGCTCAGCACCACCAGTCGCTCAGGTCTCACACTTCAAGTGTCTGGGAGGATCTCACACGAGCAAAATTTGAGATTTTCGCTCCGTTTTGCTCGGCTCTCTCTGCCTTATTCTGTCCCCTTTCACATGCAACCCTTTCTCTTTTCTCTTTCTGGCATGGGCTTTGTTGAGTCTGGTGTGCAGGGCCCCAGGAACTTGTCCAAAAAAAGAGAGACAGGGCTGTTATTTACATCCTTGCCCCCCTCGAATGCTTTATAGCCCAGAGCGGAGAGCAGTGTGACAAAGAGAGCGCTTGTTGAAGAAGAACGTCCGAGAGACGAGTAGGCAGAGAATACCAAAATCGGAAAAAGAGAGGAAAAAAAAGAAAGAAAACGGAACAATAAGGAAGGGGGGGCGTACTCACACACCACACACTCACACACATACACGGGGCCATAAATCAGCTTGTGTGCAAGGACCCAGACCTTCAGGACCAACTACAGCAGGACAGATGGAATGTTTTATTTAATTAAATATTATTAAAGAAGCCCTGAACTCCAAAACACCATTTTATGCAGCTAGCTGATTACATATGACCATGAAAATGTGTTACCGTTAGCTTTAAAGTCACATTTTGTTTATTTTAAAACAGGAATTTCATGTAAAAAAAAAAATATTAAAAATGTTTCAGGGATCATGTTGTATAACGCAAAACAGGTTCAGCAGCTCTGGACTGGTCACGTTCTACGGGCAAATTATTACCTGGAAACTTTCAGGTGCAGAACCTGTATGCTAAGCTAGCATGCAACATAGCTAATGCTAGTCATTTAAGCAAGATCACATAAGCACGCGTGCGGTTATACGGAATACCGGCACAGCTGTGATCCCTGCAGGGGTCGTGCCGTAGGTAACAGTTCCATGTACGAGACGTTAATAGTGAATAAGAGACATTTTAAAAAAACAATACAGTCAAATGTTTGGTTTATTTTTGCTCCACTAGCGGAAATAGCTCCCAAAGAAGTCATACTCGCTTTAGCACGTCGACTAGCTGGCTAGCTACCTAGCTAGCTCGCGATGATTTGTGCTTCTAGGGAAATTCAGGTCCCTTCTTTGTTTTCACCTTCAACTGACGAGCTTTCATATTTAAAGTCAAAAGTTATATTTCTGACAAGTATCGTTTGCCATGTCCACTGAAGATCGCCAACAGTGCTGCAGTGACAGTTTCGAACTAGGAAGCGGAATTTTACGTTGCGAACACGGACAAGAGGAGTGATACACCCATGACAATAAATAAATAGATAGATAGATAGATAGATAGATAGATAGATAGATAGATAGATAGATAGATAGATAGATAGATAGATAAAAACCTCGTGTGAAAATAAAAAACAAAGAAACCACTCGCGCGAAAGTTGATGTGACTTTTCTGTAAGGGATGTTCGTTCGTATTAACAGATTCTGACATTTTCGTATGTGGGCAAATGCATAACCGTTGGCCACTTTATTAGGAACACCATCCTAATACCGTACAGGGCTCCAGTATCTGGGGGTCCAATTCACATATTCGTGCAGATGATGCTAAACGCATCATGTGCATGCAAGGTGACGTTTTTCCAGTCTTCAGTTGTTTCTGTAATCCTTTGCCACACCGTAGTTCAGATTCCTGCTCTTGGCTGAACCCAGTGTGATCTTCTGCCGCTGCAGGTTTGATGTTGAGTGCATCCTGAGATGCTTATCTGCTCATCGCGGTTGTAAAGAGTGGTTATTCGAGTTCCTGCACCCTTTCTGAACCAGTCTGACCATTCTCCTCTGACCTCTTTAATAAACAAAGCATTTCCACCCACACAACTGCTGCTCGCCGAATACATCTATCTTTTTTTGTTGTTATTGTTGTTGTCTTTCTACAGTTCTGTGTAAACTCCAGAGACCGTTGTGGGTGAAAATCCCAAGAGATCATCAGGTCCTGAAATACTCAAACCAGCCAACTGTGTGGTATCTACAACCATGGTCCAAGTCCCTCAGATTTTTATCTCCATTCTTATGATTGCTGTGAAGCTCTTGACCTGTATATGCATTGTGCTTAAATTGTCTGATTGGACAACTGCAGTTAAAAATTGCTGTTGTAAAGATATTCCACTGACATTTAAAGAATTTTGGGGGGATTAAATAAACATATCAAACCCATGAAGGTCATTGAAGTCCAGGATTGGCCGCTTCAGATTGCCATCCAACAACCTCCATGAATCAATCATAGTGCAGAAAGAGAGCAAGTTCTATCGTAACGTATCTGAGCACACGCCAAAAGGCTTTCTCCCTCCCAGCTCGATTTCCTGAGTGCTCGGGGAAAGAACACAGGACGGCTCGTAAACGCCCACAGGTATAAAATCAACACTGTTCACAGCGCAGGTCCCCTCTGGACCAGGCAAAGTGCCCCAGCAGGGTTTACTGTTTCAATGACCCATTTACAACGTGTCCGGACATCCTATTCGCCGTCTCCCGTCCATTCATCACTCGAGCTGCTCAATGCAAAGGCTGCTCGGCAGACAGGTGCTGCTTGGTCGAGGCCAGGGGAACGTTCTGCACATTCCTCAGCATCAGTAATACTTTTTTTTATTATTATTTTATTTTATCATCAAGTATTCATGGAACATTCCTCATAATACTGCAGGCTGCACTGGATCAGCTTGCAGGACCGCAAGGCTGAATTACAGCATGCTATGATTTAGCCCAGCACGCTATAAAGCAGCAATAACGTTTTAATGTGACAATAATGTGTGTATTTAATACAGTAGTAAGAACGCTTTGCGAGGCATATATTTCAGGCAAATGACTATATTAAAATACCCAACGCACCGACGGTGACAATGTCCGCAGGTCAACTGCAACGGGCTTGACGATGTTGGTGGCCTCGTGTGCTTAGATTTTTTTTTTTCTTCCACAGCCTATCGTAAAAGCTTCTTTAGAGAATAACATTCAGCCAAACACAGCCAATTCCATGTGTATACACACACATCCAGCATGCTCTGATTTACACCAGCTCGCTCCAACACCTAAACACCTGACAGAGCTCTCATAAATAAGGCCAGCTTGCGTCTCCGGCGTAATTTACACCTGCGCTATCTCTTAAACTAACATGTAACAGGTCTCCGCACTATATTTCATCACCGCAGCCTGAGCCTGAGCCCTGGAAAGATGAACGAGCGAGACGGCTGTTGAGCATGCACGTCAGGCTGAGAAAGAGAGGACTCGAATGGACTTCAAAAGCTGGAAAGCGGGCGAGTTTCAGAGGGGAAAGGCCTGGCCGGCTCCAAACAGATCCACAGAAAGGCTTGTCTTACCTCACTGTGGCACAGCCCTCGGGCCTGAGCCATGGCCGCAGCCCGCATCAGTGAAACATCAAGGCTTCACATCTCCCATCATAAATCCTCCAGGGCTCATTGCGGTTTTTTTACTCTCATTCTGAAAAACACATTTTTGTCCCATAACCATGATTTATTTCGGGCCCATCGAAAGGACCGGATAATCCAATCCTGAGAACAAGGATACTTGCTCCACTTGAGAGGGCGAAGCCGAAATAGCACCAAGATCCAGATTTACAAAGAAGGGACTAGCTGGGCCTGAACTTAACTGTGACTTTTAATAAAAGTATTCGGACCTTGAAGAACAGCAAAAAAACCAATATTACACCTACTACAGTGCACAAAACAGGCATCAAAATCTATCAAATCAAGCACATGACCTGAGGAAGCCATGCTGCAAGGAATAAGCACTTCCTTGATCAAACTCCCTCTAGTGGTTAAATAGTAGTATTGTAGATTCTTAACCCATACAGGACATACTGTAATGAAGGGCAATATTCTATCAGCTCTAGAAATGTCCAAGCAGGAACCAAAATACTATCCAATCACAAGGTTTTAGGGTTTAGGATTTACGGTTAAGGATCTTGCTCCATTTGGCTATCTGGCAATCTTTTACAAAATGCGTTCACAACCTAGAAACCAGTGCCCACATAAACACAGTTAAATATCTCTTACACATCATACCCAGTACTATGGCATCTACAGTGCGCCAAGTCAAAAAATGTACTAATAATGAACTTGGAAATAAAAATGTCTGTTTTCTGACCAAGCCATAAAACATATGCCCTTCTAACGATTCACTTGGACGTCTCACACTACGTTTATCAGAGATTGACTGAGAGCCACACTAGCACACTTAATTTAGGAAGGATCCTTTTATGGTCTGAGATTTCCTAAACAGGGAATAACAAGTCTGTGTTTAAACTGGACCACTTCTATGGCAGCATCCTGCCAAAATGAACTAAAGCTTATAGACGTGCATACACACACACACACACACACACAAGGAGTGTAATAAATGTAGCAAACATCTGGGATAATAATAATAACAACAACAACAACAACAACAACAATAATAATAATAATAATAATAATAATAATAATAATAATAATAATGCTTATTTTAAGGAGAATGTATATGATAGCTGCTATTAAAAAAATTAATACATGTATGTAATTAGTGTCATCAGTGTCAACATGCCACATATATCAATTATAAACTCAATTATATTGCCTCATCAGTGGTTCAGCCACTTTTTGTGGGTTGGGTGTGATCAGTGGAAAGACTCTCTCTTACAATCGACAGATTTTAGAATGGAAGAAGTGCTTTCAGCAGACTTTCCCAATAATAATAATAATAATAATAATAATAATAATAATAATAATAATAAAGATAAGGAAGAAGTGCAATTTTATATTTTGAATGAATCCATAAATATAACTTTAGAGAAAACAAAGTATTTTTTATGGAGGATGTTCCAAGAAGAAGATAGCACTCCTTACCTGACCAAAGAGCCACTGAGGAACCTGAGAAGGCACATTTCTTGCACATTTCTGATACGCTGCGGACTTCATTAATAGTAACAAAAAACATGAAGGTCACAGATAAGCACTGGAGTTTAGGTACTGACTATTTATGGTGTACATGAACTACTAATCATCCTGTAATATAAGAACTATATCAGAACTCAGCAGTATAGAATTTCCAGTGTTACACAGCCACAGTCTCTCTAACGCTACTAGTTATCTATAGTATGACAGAGGTAACAGCTAGACTCATGATTCATCTGATGGACACATGGACATGGCCCAGAAGACATTGTAATTTTAGAATTAACAGAAGAAGAAGAAGAAGAAGAAGAAGAAATCTAGTTCAGAAGGCCACTGAGCTCACTTATTTTGGATCATTACAGAAGTAGAAAAATGTTGCAAGGTAGCTATGTCTTGGTAAGATAATGCACACGCAGATGTGGATTTGTTTCATAAAAGGTTTCTGACATTTTACATCTTGAGTATGCAAATTCAATCCAACTTGGGGTATTTATACACAGAGGAAAATTTAAAAGAAAAAAAAACTTACCATGAGTCCTTGAGCCTGCTGCGTTACCAGAATACACCCAAGAACAAAGCCAGAAAGATCAGAGCGGCTCTACTGAGACTGGAGCACAAGGCCATTTGCTTGGCTAAAGATCCTCTTTTGCACACAAGAAAACATTAGGCCTCATCTGCGGGGTCTCTAAGAAAGTGTGACCCGAGCCAGGCAATGGACTAGTTTCGTCCAAAATCTCTCTCGTCTGAATAACAGCAGGATGTGTTGGAGGATTACACCCAGAAACATTTGGGTTAGATCCACCGAAAACATAGCTTTGTATAGGCCTACAGACTCCATCCTTCAGTAATACGAGCCTGGAGCTCTGCTCTGCCAAAGTGCCCATGTTATCGCTGTGTAAACCAACGCAGAACTAAAATGTTTCCCAAGATTAAGCTCTCAGTCAGAAGGAGAGATTTGATCCAGCGGCAACGGACATAAAACAAGTAGAAGCTGTGAAGATCTTTCATCAACTTTAAGTGCCAGAGAACCTGACCTCTCTCGTGGAACATTTTTACAGTACAAATATAATGTTTTTATTATGACAGAGGTGCTGATGTGTGTAAATTCGTTCGTCTTCTTCCGCTTAATCCTGTTCAGGGTCGCGAGGGGAAGCTGGCGCCAATCCCAGCTGACATCGGGTGAGAG
>JAQLOM010000015.1:16620266-16638065 GCA_030068315.1 Chrysichthys thysi
TCTTTCCCTGTCTCTTTCTCCCCCCCCCCCCCACCCCTCATTCTGGAAAATTCCACTGCCACTGAGGTAGGCAGGAAAGCAACCATCTATGCATAAGAGCTGGAGGGGAAAAATGGGGGGACTGAAAGATTGCTTGTTTTTAGTGCTCTGAGCTGTGCAGAGGTGAGAGGAGTAACAGTCCTCCCAAACACTGATGGAGTCATCCCATCTTCGGACAGCTCCCGCTCGAGTCTCGTCTGAACCCTGAATTTCACTGCATATCAAATTTTACGAAAGTTTTACATTGTTTTGGGCTCCACTTTAAGATTAAATTTTTTTTTTGCTTATTTTCTTTCAATTCACTAGCACTTCGGATTATTTAACTAATAATATTAGACTTCCATAGCAATGGGGTTTAACCTTTCAGAAAAGCTCTAAAAACAAAACCAGAATTCAAAACAAAAACCCATCTCAAATCTTACAAATGTAACTTGAACCGTAAAAACACAAAGCCTAAAAGGTAGAACAGGAAGATTGAAAACACAAATGACTAAAAATGCTCAAAACACAAAAAGACTTAATTTTAAAGAAATAAATCAAGATGTTAAAAATAATTAAATATGAATAATTCTCTTTTTTTTTAAAAAAATAGAAATTTAAAATTACAGAATAAACATTTTATAAACAACCGAATGAATGAATAAAGGTTTCTTTTGTTCTACCAGAAATTAAGAGCGAAAGCAGCTCTGTCTTTCTGAACCTCGAATCTGTCGTCACAGCAATCGGTCTTATTTATAACTTCTTTATTTTGATTTGACACTTTTGACTGAAGGTCCGCAGCAACATTCTACACTTACAAACACAGCTGTGAGAAAGATATTTCACATGTAAGCAGTGTGTGGGCTAATTTATAAAAGGCTCTCCAAAAATAGCAATAATAACCACCATGAGGAATATATTAAGACCAAATGTCATATGTTGTACTAGTAAGTCATGGCATATAACTACTGCCTGTGTGTGTAATGTATGCAAAGAAAGCGGGAATTAAAACCATTTAAAGAAAACGCATCCATGGAATCACACACACACACACACACACACACACACACACACACAAACCCTCTAATCTCAAAATCTCCTTTTTGGCCCTTGAACATAGATCAACTGGAAGGGTTTTTTTTTTTTTTTGCTTCTCAGTGATCTCAATTTTTATAGGAAAATTTACAGTTGTCTACACCAACACAAGTCATCAATTCAACAAATAAACATTCAACACACCAGCACAGTTTGATGTGATATTAAGGGTTGCATTGAGATTCGGTCTGTATACAAGAATGCAGCTGAAGAGCACCATCTGCTGGAAAGGTGAAACCCGTGGTCTTAATCTCGTCAGGAACAAAAATTTCACATGGAAAGACGCAGAGATATCTTGCTTTCAAGTCTGTCTTTTAGCTAGCAGATCAAAACATGCCAGGATTGTGGACTTAAAAGGAAAAACTAGCAAATTTGTGTGGAAAACTAAGTTTACTACAATTTCATACAAGACATTAAAAAAACCTATAGGTAAAAGACATCAAAATCGTATCCTGAACACACAGGGATCTGAGATAAAATGAAGCAGAAATGGGAGGGTACTTCCATAACATGAGATAAAAGAACCAAAACAAAACAAAAACAAAACAAAAGCAAAAATCAGGCCGCACATTTGAAAATGAGATCATGTAGACGACAGTACTGACAGGTAGGCAAACGTCGTTTCCCTCCTGAAACTGGAAGAGAAAAATAAAACAGACTTCTCTAAGTGGGATTTAAACTACACAAACACACACAGTCATTACAGTATCTACTCATAGCAGTCCATAGCACATCTGATGAAGTTCAAAACATTTCATCTCTCGGTCTAAACATAACCCGTCTGAGTTATAAAGGGGCTACCACCTGCTTTGGAGACAAAAGAGGGAAAAGCTAATGATGTAGGGTTTTTGGGGTTTGTTGTTGCTTTTTTTTTTTTTTTTTTTTAAATCAGAATCAGTAGCTCGGTCATGTCAACGAAAGTTTATTGGGTTTAAAATTTTGTCCAGTGACTCTACAAACACATAAAATTACACACCTGAGCTCATACCCCCTTCAAGGACTGGTTTGGCTTTGACTCGCTTGTTTAAGTTTAAAACTTGAGTTAAACCTTGTCGGGGACAGAAGCGGCAAACAGTATAACATGGTCACAGCCTACGTTAGGGGACTTGCAATTTTAGCCACAATAGCCCGGGACGGCTACAGGTTCTTTCTTCAAACACAGGCCACACACGATTTCATCTGGTGGGACCTCTATCGGGTATGGATTAAATTCTGTAGCCACTACGACCAGTTATGGTTAAAACTGGTGGCCACCAAGAAATGTAAAATGCTTAGGAAATGGCCACTAGGTGGAGCACTTGGGTATGAACATCACAGATGTATGGCCTCTTCAGCTCTAAAAAAAAAATAAATAAAAAAAATAATAAAATAAAAAATAAAAATTGGCATTAATAAAAGGTGATATCTATTGGACTGTCTCCAGAGGCTGGTCTGAGCACAAGCAGTTGTGGGAAATGCATCGTTTAAAATCTGGGCTTGTTCAGATATCCAAAGCTACTTGAAGAAATTTGCTTTGTTTAAAACAACAAAACCAAACAAAAAAAAAAAAAGAAGAAGAAAAAAAAAAAAAAAACACCCACACACAAATGGATAAAAGGTGTACATGTAGTGAACAGGTTCCAGGTTTGGGAAATTCATACTCAATATAGTCCTACATTCTCTGGATGCTCATTGAAAGAGAAAAAGGAATCAATCATCGCAGACGTGTAAAATACCGGAAAATGGCATCTAATCTTTTTTTTTTTCTGGGGGGGACACAATGACACAAAAACAAAAAACCAAACTGGTGACTAATCCAGCACTGCACATACATGACAATGTCTGATTTAAACACAAAAAAATTGCATTTAAAAAAAAAAAAAAAAAAATCAGCTGTCTCATACATTTCATCAACTGCTGCATGGAATCTAAACTATCGAATCAACACACATGCACACGCAGGGAAAAGAAAGAAAAAAAAAACCCAAACAAAATCAGGACACAAGTACTTAAAACATGAAAAAGAGGGTGAAGCTCTGCAAGAATAACAGGGTATGAACACTATCCATGTGATTCCATCAGTCTAACACATCTCCATTCCCCAAGCTCTTGGCATAGTTCTCAATTACTCGCTCATCCCTCAAAATACTTGAGACATTGTTTGATAAAGAGTTGCCATTTATATGGGAGACGAAAGGAGACTAAAAGAAGGTGGGAGGTGACCTCTAATGCCTGGAGGCCAGCGGTGGTTTTAAAATGGTCCAGAACAAAGGACGGATTGTGAGTGCGCTCGTGTCTGTCTCTAGGTGGGGACTGTACCCTTACACAGCTGCAGCACCCTTCTCCTTCTTCTCTCCATCTTCATGCCAAGTGAGACGCTCCTCATAGAAAGCGATGACGATCTGGGGACACTTGTGATTGGCCTCCTTCGCAAGAACAAGGTCCGCCTCGTCTGAGTCTTTCCTGTGGAGAAGGAGTGAGTTTATTTTAGAGTCATGGTGCAAATCCAGCGTTGCGCCTGCACACCTTACAAAAACGCACAGAAAGACGCTCCATGTTACTTATTACATGTTACTATGTGTGTCATTTCCACGCTGCAAAATGGGTCCATTCACCTAATCTCAGGTGGCAGTTGAGTTTAAGGCACTGTTTCTAATCAAACAAATAAACCAATACACAACTTGTTCTACACACCACTCTAATATGTGCTTTTAGAGTGTAACTATGGGGATTTATGCATTTACCCACGAGAGCATCAAGTTAAGGAACTGACGTGAACCCAGAACTGCACCCATTATATATATGGCATCGTATTTCTACATTGGTTATGTTTTGTCACTATTGCACTGTACTGCCATCTACTGGATTTGAGCACAGCCCCCCCTTCCATCAGCTCTCACCGACAATGAGGTCCCTATAATGTCTCTTCAAGACACATACCTTCGGGCAATTTAGGGTGGCCAATTTGCCTAACGTGCATGTCTTTGGACTGTGTGGGAATCCAGAGCACCTGGAGGAAACCCACGCGGACACGGGGAGAACATGCAAACTCCACAAAGAAAGGCACCCTGGGGCTCGAACCCAGGACCTTCTTGCTGTGAGGCGACAGTGCTAAGCACTTAGCCACCGTGCCACTGAGCGCAGGCTTTAGCCAAGGCCAAATGCCATACCGTGCAACCTCAGCGAAATGAAACTAAATTCTTCAATCCACCCTAGGAGTTGTATCCAGTCCAAAATTTGATGGGTTCTCCTGAGGTCCATACTACGCCCTGCCACCAAATTTCATGAAAAATCAAGCTGGAAGTTTTTGCTGAATCCTGCTTACAGTCAAACAAACCGCACTGAAAAGGTAACCTCCTTGGCGAGGCAATAATCACGCACAGGAAAATTTTGAAAAATGACCAAATCAACATACACACATTATATGGCCAAAGGTTTTGTGGAGATTTAGATTTAAATCACCATTGCTTTTGTAAGAACCTCCACTCTTCTGGGAAGGCTTTCCACTCCACTGCATTTTGGAGCGTGGCTGCAGGGATGTGTTCATTCAGCTACAGGAGCATTAATGAAATCAGGCACTAGTGTTGGGCGTGGAGGCTCCTGTTTCCAGTTCATCCCAAAGGTTTTCTGTGGAGTTGAGGTGCAGGCTACTCAAGTTCTTCCACACCAACCTCAAGCTCTTATTTCCAGTGAAGGCAAATTTCAATGCCACAGCATGCAAAGACATTTTATACAATTGCGTATTTCCTACAGCAGTACAGTTCGCGGCAACAGTTCAGGGGAAAACCACGTATGGGTTTGACGGACAGGTGCTCACATGTTTATGGCCACGGCTGGACATGGGCATGGAGTAACTGGCAGTCCTGTAGAAACCAGCCTGGTTTTTTGGGGGGTTTTTAGCCAGTGAAATTAAAACCTCACTGAAACTTCATAACTTGCGTGTATTTTCTTTACACTTCTGAATAATGATCTGACGCTTCAACACAGGCAATATGTTTAACGAGAGAGAGTATTGAAGCTCTACACACCGGTAATGAACTTCAAGGTTTGTATGACACGAAGAACTTCAACTGTACAATAAATAAAGATCACAGCTTCATTTTTAGATGCTGCTGTTTAAATGGGTTTTACGAGACACTCAAAGGCAACATCTAGGTTCTGCATACTAGTTATGAAAACTATGCTAAAAATGCATCATGACAAAAACACCAGTAGCCTTTGTAGTGTTTTTCTACAAGATTTAAAAATCCCAAGTTCTCTCTAATACGAGAGGTAAAACCAAGACAATGATTACAGTTTCATTTTTCTGGAAATTCAGTGCAGTTGCTCTTTAGAGCCCCACCAGAGGGAAATACTACTGCAATTACAGATCATTAATGATCAGTTACACACACCAGGGTGCTAGGGATTGCGAGGAATATGCCCTTAAAATTTGAAGTACTAAATATTGTACTTGTATATAATTTAACAGTAATGACAAACAAGTGCTGCTCAACTAGCACAGGATTCTGCAGCTTATGTGCATTTCATGATTTGCTATGGAGCCATTCAACAGGTAGAAGTGTTTTCTGGATGCAGTTTTGCATCTTGTTTCAAGACATGGAAACACAGACACGGAAGCCTTCACCAGGGCATCATGGCAAATGTGTAGTCGTGTGCGTGCGTAGACAGGAGTTTGAATATGTATCCATTATTCAAATAATACAGTCTCAACTGAACATACGACTCGTGTTCAGTATGACACACTGTTCATTGTTGAGGTTTAATATTGTGGAATGGGCTACGATGGTGAGCTAAAAATTGCACACAAATCTTTCATGGCGTTCGATCGCTGCACGTTGTGCGTAAACATGCTTTAAGATATTCGAGTCCACTTCTGAGCTTACATTATCCACACAAACACACAGCAAATTCTAGCATTACTGAACAGGCTAGCTTATTGTTTATTTTTTTAATTTTTACTTTTGAGGGAGGGGGAAAAGAAGCCACATGAAGCCTAACTAACTGATCACATGACCATAACATGTCTGAAGGCATTGTTTCTCAGAAATGCTAGCCAGCTTTAACAAAGGCACGATATTTTTAAATTTTCCACAAAGCAACTGCGAATGCTCCATGTTTCCACCGAGTGATGCCACGTGATTAAAGCTGGGTTTTCTCCTCTCGCAATAACTCTTAAAGTGTGCAGTTATATCAGAAGGGTAGCATTTCCATGTTTGCTCATCATTCCACATCATGCAGCTTAAATGTCATAAATGTCTGCATTTCAATTTTGTAAAAGACAGACATCGCTCATGTGAATGGAAAAACCTTGTGATGTCAGCTTTCCCCCCCAAATTCTTTCAAGCCTTCATCACTTGCTTTTACATCATGATTTTAAATTGTGCATTAAAGCAGGTTAATGAAAAGTTATGTTTTATTGATCATATGTAAACTCAACTAAAACTTAGCCATTAGTCACCTGGAGTGTCTTTAGTCTGAATTTAATTCTTTAAAAAAAAAAAGGGGCGGGGGGGTTCCCCTTCTTTTTCAAAATATCTACCATCATGCCATTTCAGATGGGATATAACCTTAGGTTGTTTCTATTCATCATTTCAAACACAGTACAACGATATTTCTTCTTATTTTACACAAAGGTAACTGATGTATCGGATTCAGACTAAAATTATATCAAGACTCGTGTGATAATTAAATTACTTCAACTCTTACATCTAGGCTAAATAAATGTGTGCGCACATATCGGCAATGTGTTTCACACCTCACTTCACCAAGGAGTCGTTTTCACCTATAAATAACGACTGTGAAGGCTCAGTGGGTGATCAGAAACCACACTAATAGCAGCACAATAAGAGGTAAACCGATGACGTATTCGCCTCAACAACAGGTGACGACGTTCTGCCCGAGACCTGCTGAGAAAACATTGACTCATTGTATTACCATGCGGTGGTTCAGTGGGTGTAGCATGCAACATGTTCGTCGCGAAACTGTCTGGCACTCACCACTTCATTAAGAACATAAGGTCCCCACAAGAGTCAGTCGCACCGATGATCTTCTCTGGCTCCAGGCCTCTCTCAAAGCCTCTAGCAACTAGGATCTCATCCTGAGCAAGGCAGAGCACAAAACGTTTCTTAGGACAAAACAAAAAGTTTCTAAGATTTGCTGCTGTCCTTGACATAATCTACACTGAAACGAATTAGCCGATAGTACAGCCCTTCCCCAAACAGCAGCATGTAGGCTAAACAAACACCATCTGCCCCAGTCACCTCTTTTTTCCGTTTCTGTTTGCTGCCGCCCTCGTCTTCTTCGTCTGAGTTTTTCCTCTTGCTGCCGGTGTCTTTGGTGCGAGACGGAGTTGCACTGGAGGATTTGGTCCCGCTGCTTGGAGTGCTCGCTCCGCTGCCGCCCTTTTTGTACGTCTTCATGAACTCGGCAATGAGGTCTGGACAGTCGAGGTTTTTCTCAGGCTCCCACGTGTTGTGTTTGCTAAGAACAACAAATCGGCACAGCGCAAATATTAGCTTGTACGTCTGCGAACAAGCGATAAACGCCGTGCATGTGCACGGCAGAGCAGCACCTACAACAGGAAAAGAATGTACATGTGAGCGTTGTGACAACTTACTCTGTAAAACCTTTCCATTTAAGATAGTACTCCACTCGGCCCTTTACAACCCTCCTGTCCAAGACCTTCTCCACCACGTATTCCTCCTCGTCCGAGGACGCGGACCCCTCACCTTCGCGGTTCTGATTCTTCTTTCCCATGACTGCTTAAAAACGACTTTGACGCCCACAAATAACAGTGACTGGGTGAGGCAGGGAAAGGATCCCTCTGCAACAAAACAAGGCTGCAATGTTTAGAAACAAGCACAGAATCACCAGCCACTCAAATGCAATCTTTTAGTGCAAGTATTCAGTGACCTGTATGGGGCTAGTCAATGAGAGCCTTTATTAAATCAAATTTAATACGGATTTAATTTTATTTATTTTCCTTTACAGATGCTCAAATATCAGCTTTGCTGATTCCTGTACTTAGCAACTTTGAATTGTTTTCACATCCTAGAAACTGACAGTGGCAAATAAATAAATAAATAATTAAAAGAGGGGGGGATCACAATAAAGCAATCTGCTTCATTCCCCTGCCTTGTTTTCATAACGCCATTCCCAGACAGTAATTATTAGTCAAGCGCGGCGACTTGCATAACTTAAGATATTAAGTGCAAATTAATATGCATTGTGTACATTATACTTACACATCGTGATGCGCAATAAGATGCCATGTCATGCTGCTTACACGTCAGTTTTTCTCTTTTCATACTCGCCGACAGGAACATTTTATTGTCGACTTTTGTTAACGTGACGTTTCTTTACCAGTTTCAAAGAAAAATCACATCTAGTTGAGGCAAATCTTAAAACGGCTTCCTGTTGACTTTGTTCCCTACACAGTGTACAACATAACGGAGTAGGATTCCCTTCCCGTCCCCAGCGCTCTCAGTAACGGTCTAGGACAACGTGAGACTCCGTACAAAATTTTAGACCATCTGATCAAGTTTGTGCTCAAACCCCTCTGCATTTTCAACAAGTTTATCCGTTTAACTTGCACTAAACCCACTTGTCATGGCATCATCCCATCAACAACTCGCGCATGCTCAGACATTTGCTCCACATGGAAAATGTTACATTACATGACATACACCTGGTTTTGTTTGGAATGGATTTTGACAGGCATTTTGTGCCTGTTAAAGTCCCCACCATCCACCAGACAAAGTTTCTTCCATGGGCTGACGCAGGTGATGCGGGAGGAAGAAAACAACGAGACACTCGCTCAGCCGGGATGCGGACATCCCGTCATGCGTCAGGGTTTGAGCTTAGCTCTTAAACAGAGAAGAAGTGCTGTGCAGTGAGTTACATCCTTCAGTGATTACCTTAGGACCTATTTCAAAGCAAGCCAACCGGGTCAGACGTTCTTAATGCTGTTTAAACCTGCAGCCCACACGTCACACCTGGAAAAGCAAAATCACAAGAGAATTTAGACATGTTTTCAAGCTGGTTTTATACTTTACACCTGAACATTGGCACAAGGTGGTGTTGAACAGCAACTCTGTGCGTGTGTGCGTGCGTTTTCATCTGGGTGCCTCAGTTTTCCCTCCAAAAATCTCAGATTCAGACCAGTAGTTCAGACCATTTGCTGGAAACAGAAGTATTGCAGAACTTTTGGCACCCTCTAGCTTCTTTCACAGCCTTGTGTTTGTTTGGAAATCCGTCTTAACGTTTCATGTTGAGCAGTTTCCTAATAAAACGGATGGATTTCCAACAACACCCAGACAAACGCAATCCCAATTGAGAATTTAAACCAAACAGTCAAAAAACAAACAAAAAAAACCCAAAAATAAACCCCACCACCCTCCTGATGCAAATCAGCTGTTCATAATACACTTGGACAGAAACATTTCCCCCAAAACACTCAGGTAATTCACGGAAATGTGTTGTCCACACAAGCTCAGAGCTCCTCACCTGGCTGGAATCCGTTTGAACTCAGTATAAAAATACTATAATGCTTAAACACACCGTTTTAGAACACCTTTTTAAAAACAAAAAACAAAAACGCCCGCCACTTTCTAGCATAAAACTAATTAGTCAACCAGGCCGCACAGAGCTAACTTTAGTTTAAAGCCTGCAGTGTATTTAACTCTATATTAGTACCCAGGAGACGTTCACTAAACTACGAAGAACTCCCTGGTGCAAGTTTGGTCAAGGTCCAAGTGGTTATCTGAACGCCACCAAGTTGCAAAAATGCCCATTTAGAAAGCACCTAGAGTGTAACCCGGCTAACAGAGCGCGGTCATGCTAGCGCAGGAAGATGGAAACCGCCATCAGTCCGAGGAGCACAGCTAGCAATATCGGCTAGTTAGCGCATTAATTAGCAAGTGTGTCCGGGGTTGGTTGGTTTGTTTGTTTGTTTGTTTGAACAGCGTCGTGCTGAATGATATCCCTTCCACTGCTATAATGCACCGTTTGTTGCAACGAGCTAAATATCACGCCACTCGGTCTCTTAGAAACACGAGATATCCGAGCCGCGTCTTCTTGGAAAACATGAGAAGTCCCAGACGCGTTTGCTAGTCCTGCCCTAGCTAGCACCTAGCCCGCACTAGGATGAACAGGAGCCCACAAGTAAACAAGACTTCACTCGGGAATTCGGATAGGCTCAATAAATACCTACAGAGGCGAAAGTATTGGAGCTACAGAGGACGGACAGCGCGTCTTTCGGGCATTGGGGCTCAGCTTGGTTGTTAGCATGCTAGCAAAGATGTGTGTTAAAGGCAGCCTCGTTGATGCCGCGGCTCAGTCGAGGTCTTCCTACAGAAACCCCCCCCAATCTCACGAGTTAGCTTGGTCTGGCAAGACGGAATGCACTAATCAGGTCGGATCTCATTCCTAATACGTAGTGATTGCAGCATTATATAAAATAAAGGCCTAGTAAGAAAACACCACCTTTTAAGCAGCAGCTTCGAAATGCACGAATAATAAACTACGACTCGTACATCACCTAAAGCCAGGTCTACATTAACCACAGGTCAGCTGCAGGCTGTGGGAGTTATATTGCATGCAAACTGCTTAATTAGTTGTTTCTAGAAGAAAAACTCACACAGAGGTCTTCTTCGGTGCTCCTAAAGGCAAAACTCCTCCACGCGAGTCCCTCCACATACGTACACACACGCGCATACAGCACCGGCCTCTGCGCGCCAAAAACGCACAATGGGGCGCAGGGCACGGGGGCTGAGTGCCAAATCCCACCCTCTTCCCTACAGAAGGGCACTACGTAGGACTCAAAGTAACGGCTTCTGACGATTTATATACCGCCCTAAGTTTCCTTAAGGGAGCGGTTTGGGATGCAACTTTTTCCCCGACTCGCATTCTTGTGCCAAATCTTACACATTAGGCAAATCTATAGAGACTATCTATAATAATGTGTGTTTACAATAGTTAAAAGGATTCATCTTGTGCGCCGGAGGGCATTATGTTTCCTTATTATGTTAATCCTATTTAGGGCATAGCCTGTTTATTATTATTATTATTATTATTGTTGTTGTTGTTGTTACACATTCAGTGTGAGCATGCAGTACTGACAAATAGGACATGAGCCTTAATTTCAGTTCAAAATCATCATTTAATCCATGGTCTTTACACATTGCCTTGCACGTCTGAAAGAGCCAAGTTTGGTTGCATTCGTGCTAAGCCATTTACTTTAAATGACGTTTATACAGACCAATCATATAGTAGAGAAATTTGACGTAGGTTTGAGCGCGAATCCTGAACCAATCGCAGGCTAGGGAAGGCGGAGCATGTGAAATACGGTTCGTTTTTCTGTGATCCCGCCCCCATAAGTGGTGTGTTTGTGCTTTACGCTATGTCGAAAGAGGTCAGTTTAATCACAAGTTGAAACGAATGCTAAGGAGGAATATGTTAGATCTGTGGTGTTATGTAGATTTTATTGTAATTTTAATCGTAAGCACCCTGGGGGTAAATTCAGTTGCGCGTGATGCTCTTAACGTGCTTATCCGGATGCTAGCGGTGCCGCCATCTTGGTTTTCTTGCCCACGAAGTTCCTACTCGAAATTATAAGCTGTGGGCGTGCTCATATGCAAATTCCCAGTGTCCAACTCGTACTTAATAATAATAATAATAATAACAACAAGAATGCTATTGCAAGTGTCACAGCAGAACTGTCGCTGCCTCGGAAGGTTGAGTAAAAAAGACGCTCTAAGTCCAAAAATGATCTTCAAGAAGTTTATTCAGTTCAATGCAAAAAGCGGTACAAAGGTGATCCTCTCAATGCTCCAATGAAGACAATGAAAAGACACAGACTCTCTGAAATTCCCCCAATATATAGACCCTTAGTTTTCCCCTAAAACACAACATATACGTCCATTTCAATACTTTTCTGTTCGCCGTCATTATTTTCTAACCTTTGCATTATGCCTTCTTTCCAGCCAATGGCACGCCAGCATTATTTTCCTAGCTTTCTTACTTGACCGAGTTGTGTCTGGGCAATCTGCAGGCCTGATCACTCACGTGGCTGTGTGTGCGTATGTTTTGGTGAAACTCACAGGTTCTCTCCAATTCCATTGAAAATCTGCTGACTGTGACTGTGCCTACGTGTCCTGTTTTGGACAATTTTGGGTCCTGCTCCTCTTCCCTTGAGAAGATCATTTTGTTTTGTCTTTGTCAGGAATATGATGCGGTGCCATTGGCTGGGTTTTATCTGACTCCACTCTCATGCTGAGTGTGTACGAGACTGTGTTTTGTACAGGGTGCAGGTGTGTCAGAGAATGTGTGTCAAAGGCCATGGAACATTTCAACAGGCAGTTTGAGTGTGTATGAAAATGCGTCTTGTGCGGGGTGCAGATTTTCGCTACCACACAAGCAAAAGCATGAGCTAAAATTTCAGTTCAAAAATTTTTTTTTTATTCGGTGCCCTGCATGTCTGGAAGACACACGTTTGGTTGCATAGGCGCCATTTGTAGGCGGTAGCCCTTTACTTTAAATGACGTTAATATAGACCAATCATGTGTTAAAAGAAAGCGGCGTCCCGTTCGAGCGCGAATCGGGAACCAATCACCGTCCGCGGAAGGCGGAGCCCGGGTATTTTATTTAACGTGCTGCGGCAGTGCGTTTTCTGCGGTTTTATCTTCTACTGTGTTGAGCTGTGCGCCATGTCGACAGAGGTGAGATTACGCAAAATTGGCGCTTGTGCTAAAGACGAGTATGTTAGATATGCAGCGTTATGTAGGTTTTTATTATAGTTATTTAAACTTTAACCATATTGGTGGTAAATGCAGATGAAGGTAGCTCTTGACATATTTAGCCCGGTGCTAGCCAGGCCGCCATCTTGGTTTTCTTGGTAGGCCGCACGAGCCTTACCTGAGCAGCATGGTTACTACTAGAAACCGTTAGCTTTGTGTTTTCAAAAGCTATACGACTGACACGGGCTATCCACTTTGGGAAATGTTGTGTCTGGCTTGCTGTGTTTTGTGCTACTAGTCGTTGTGTAGCTACTTGGCTATCGCGTGCCTCTGTTCAACATGGCGGATGTGTTGTCTTACCGATTTGGCCGCGTAATGGCCGTAAATGCCGTCTATTGGATGTTTTACAGGTGTTTTCTGTCGCCAAATCAATTCACCGTGTTGTTTTTCCAGGGCCAGATACGGGAACCGGAGCAGCTCCGGAAGTTGTTCATCGGAGGCCTGAGCTTTGAGACAACAGACGACAGCCTGCGCGCTTATTTTGAGCAATGGGGCTCGTTAACAGACTGTGTGGTGGGTGTCTCCAATGTGCATCTAGTTTCCAGTGTTTCAGTACTTTAGATCTTGTACTGTTGCAGTGTGTAATTGTGATCATGAGGGTTTTAATGGTTAAAGGCTATAAGCTCAGTGTGAGTTAGTAAATTCAGCTCGTTTTTTCATCACCCCCACAGGTTATGAGAGACCCAAACTCCAAGCGCTCTCGAGGCTTCGGTTTTGTAACGTACTCCAGTGTGGATGAAGTCGATGCTGCCATGAAGGCACGTCCTCACAAAGTCGACGGTCGTCTCGTAGAACCCAAACGTGCCGTGTCTAGAGAGGTTGGTGCTCATACTCATAATTTCCATACTCTGTCCGGATGAGAAGTATTGGGACAGTGGCTTGATCTGCTCCTGCTCTTAAATGTGTCCATTCGTGTGTTTCAGGATTCCAACAAACCTTTTGCACACACCACAGTGAAAAAGATCTTTGTGGGTGGCATTAAGGAGGACACAGAAGAAGGCCATCTACGGGACTACTTCCAGGAATTCGGAAAGATCGAGGCGATTGAGATAATGGTCGATCATAAGACTGGCAACAAGAGAGGCTTTGCGTTTGTTACGTTCGATGACCATGATGCTGTGGATCGTATCGTTAGTAAGTGGGGTTTTTTGTTTGTTTGTTTGTTTTTTTCCAACACATTTGTAAGTTGAAAGGCTGTGGCGCAGTGTGCTCTTTGGTTCGATGTGCGTTTTCTCCTCGCAGTTCAAAAGTACCACACGATAAACGGCCATAATTCAGAAGTGAGAAAGGCGGTGTCCAAGCAAGAGATGCAGAATTCATCAATGAGCATGAGGGGTAAGGTTTATCCTGTCATGTCATGCAGGTGCATAAGCCATGCTCTTGATCTTCCTTAAGCACACCTTTTTATCTTTGTGTAGGGCGTGGGGGTGGAAACTTTGGTGGACGATATGGCGACAACGACTTTGGAGGAGGCAGAGATGGATTCAGAGACGGATTCAGAGGTAGCTGTTGCTACTTTGTTTTTATGCTTGCACTTAATTGTGAAATGGGAATGAGTTCTGGGTGCAAAATGGATGTTTAGCCATCACCCTGGGGCTGTACATGATGCTCGGTGCTGTAATGTGCCAGTTTAGGTGAAGAGAAACTGGTGCTATTTCTAATGCTGTTTACTTTGTAATCAGGAGGCAGAGGTGGATACGGAGGTGGGGATAGCTACAATAACGGCTTTGGAAGTGATGGTATGTAACCTTTCATAATTCTTCACTGGACTACTTTCCCCCCCATTTTCTTTTCCTTGTGCCACTTGATTACTGGTTGTAACTTTTTACTGTAAATGAAAGGGTTGGTGTGTATACCTAATGACTTGATTTTGTTACACAGGTGGCTATGGTGGTGGTTACGGAGGCAGCCGCGGTGGAGGATATGGTGGAGGTGGACAAGGTTATGGAAACGGTGGTGGAGGATATGGTGGTGGAGGATACGGTGGTGGTTCTGGCGGAGGCAATGGTTATGACAACTATAACAGCAGCAGTGGAAACTTTGGTGGTAGGTTTAGGTTTTGAGTGCTGGTGCTATTTGTGCACCATTTGGCATGCCTTATTCTCTTACTGTGAAATCTTATCTTATGCACAGGTAACTTTGGAGGAGGAGGAGGTGGTGGCGGTGGCGGTGGTGGCAGCTACAATGACTTTGGAAACTACAACAACCAGCAATCAAATTTTGGCCCCATGAAGGGAAACTTTGGTGGTGGAGGTGGCAGGAATAGTGGCCCATATAGTGGTGAGTTTAGTACCAAGGTGTGTGTTGTAAAAAATTTTTGGGCAGTATTTTCTTACCTGACCTTTCTTGCTCAGGTGGATATGGGGGTAGCTCCGGAGGAGGTGGAGGCTACGGCGGTGGATCTGGTGGAGGATATGGAGGAAGTTCTGGAGGCAGGCGATATTAAGTCCTTTTCAGGTTTGTATCTTAAGCCTTGACACCCCCCCACCCCTTAATTGTAGCACCCTACTTAGTCGGTCAAGATTAAAGCGCACGAAACCCTGTTCTTTTGACTTTACAAAAATCTGTGGAAGCCTAAGAGGCAGTGTGTAGCTTAACGTTGTTGTTCATATTCAACAGGACTCAGTACTTAGGAGAGGAGACAGGAGAGCGAGAGGGCTGACAGGGCAGCGGCAGGTTTACTCCCTAGATCTGCTCAGCTGTTCAGAAGAGATGTACAGTAGTGCCGTCACAAGCAGAACGGCCTTTTCCGTGTGTGATTGTGATGTCGAGTTTTTTTACATTTTTATTTTCTTTATGGAATGCATTCCATATTAGGTTTTGTAGAAGTACTTTATTCCGCTATTCTAATTATGTGTAACTCAAAGAAATCAAGATGAAATAAAGAGACTTCCGTTTTTAAAAAAAAAAAAAATGTCCTCTTTTTAGTCACTGGGGTTGGTGGGGGATATCCGTGGGTATCATGGATGCATTTTTGTCTAGCCCAGACAGTAAAGAATTGCAGACATCAAGGGACATGTTCTCTGAAACCATCTGTAGAACAAATGGTGGCCACCTGCTGGTTAGGTTGGCTAAGGTGAAGCAGGTTAGTTTGTATGACTGTCAAGACTAGCCATGGAGACAAAATGTGAGGAGTAGGAAGACCTTCCCCGTCAGACGAATCAGGGAGCATTTGAGTACAGGTCATCTCTGAAAGACTAGGAGAGAGCGACAGAATGGCTTTATTGCCACAAGTAGGTAAGAACAGACTTCTCCATTACCACTGGACACAACTCATTTTATTCATTGTAGATGCAGTACAGTATTCTGAACTTTGTTACCTTCCTGTAATCACGACAATGGAGCTTGAATGAACTTTACGTTAAGTATAATGTAGCCTGATTCCTGCCTATATTTTAATATATAACCAAGAAGCATGCGTGGTGTTGGCTTTTGCTTCTGCTGGCTGACTATTTGGTCTCTGCTTTTTTTTTTTTTCCCCCACTCTAGGAGTGTGTATGGAATATGATCCCGCGTCAAGGGTTGCCTGTTTTTCTGCAGGCAGTGTAAAGGTAATAAACCTTACTTTTGCTCTTGATGCTTAAAATGCCGATTTTTAAATAATCACCCGTCTTTATCTGTTGTAGGACCAAAGACCTTTTTGGAAGAGGGGAAACTTTTAAATGTTTTTACTGTGAAATAAAGATTTTATTTTTTAATGTGTCTCATGACTTTTTTTTTTTTTTTTTTTTTTTCTTTTCTTCATAAAGTCTGTTCTGTCATTTGCACTGTACTGTAATCTAGTTTGCTTTAAAGAGGCACCCTGAGACTAAGATACTCTAGGTGTTTGCTCTAAAACAGGAAGAAAATTTCTACTTTACATGTAGTGGTTGTTCCAAACTGACTGATTATGCCAAGAGTGTAGTGCCTTCGGGAGGTTTTATTATAATGAAAGCACGAGCTAAACTTAGCCTTGCTGCATATGCATGTATTTTGGTCGAAGCTTGAAATGTGCTATGTGAACCCTTGGGTGCTGTAATTTCTGGCGTTACTGATGTTACCAGGGAAGTGCTGAATTGGATTTTCAAGTTTTCTAGATCAGTTTTTGAAGGGGCTTTTTCTGTCTGTTAGCAGCTCCCTCAAACACTTGCCTGATGGCTTCGTATCCGAGTAAATAGCAAGTACTTGGGCCAACCCAACTGTGCCGTCTTTATTTTTGGATAAAGGTAGCCATGTTGTAATAAAGGTAGCAGTACTATAGTAATTACCCCTTATTTGCTGGATCTAATGATGAGCACTGTGGCTCCTTTAAGCATGGCCTAATGAATTGAATGATTGGGCTGTTCCTAATATCAAAAGGTGTGTATCGTTACAAATTCAATATCTAGGTTTGCAACCTGTCTTATTTTCCTTTAGTGGGATTCCTGACTTATTGCTGGGAGGTGTAGCTACTGTTGGCTGATACTGATTCCCCTGTTAGGGTGGGGGTGTGTGTACACACTGGAGACCAAAATTAGAGAAACTTTAATTTCTTGAATATCAGTCACTACATAGTCCTATTTGGAAATTATTCAAACAGGTGTAAAAGAGCAGAATTGAAACTCATGAGTTTCATAAATTCAGAAGTACAGTATAAGAGCTTAAATGAGACTTGAAAAAGGATGCTAATCAAAATTGGAGAACAGCAATGACTGGAGCATGAAGGATCACAACTAAATTCTCTGAAGGTTACAACGGTCAAAAGGTAACGAAGTGTACAGGCCGGTCCCTTGAATGAGTTCAGCACATCTGCGGCCACAGGATATCACTAGTCTCTCACACAGCTCTGGTAGTGTCCTCCACAGTTCAGTGATTAGTGGGTTTCTTAGCCATAACTTTGTCACCAAGGATTTTCCAGAGGTTTTCTATTGGGTTTAGATCAGGACTCTGG
>JAQLOM010000015.1:16638955-16657382 GCA_030068315.1 Chrysichthys thysi
CATGATATTTACTTCTTTATTTCTTTATTTCCAACCTAAGGCAGCATGTTTTACGGCAAATTAACATATGACTCCCAAAAATTAATTTGAAATGAAAATTAAATAAAGCACTTTGTTTAGTTTGCAAGTCGAGTGTCTGCACTATTACGAACGCATGTGGGGGTGGGCAGGGCTGCCTTGTATTATACTGTACGAAACAATGCCTTTGATTGACAGGGGTATAAACCAATCATCGGGTAGAGAACGTGCTCATCGCGCATGAGCACAAAATCGAGAACCAATCATAGGCTACAGGAGGCGGTTACTGGCTATGTTCCTTAAAGTACGATCGCGGTGTGCGCGCGCGTGTGTTTTTTTTTCCTCTTTACGCTTTCGGCAGCTTGTGTGTTTCGTCAAACAGTCAGAGTAAATCCCAGTATGCCGAAGGAGGTAAATATATAACAAAATAATGCTTATATGCAGAGGTGGTTAATATTTTAACCCATCCGTTAATGGGTGTTCTTTTAAATCCGAGATGTTGTACGTTCTGTGCTGCTGTTTGTCTGTGTAGCTGACTAGCTTCCCCAGCACGGCCATCTTGTGTCTGTTTTTAGGCCGCATAGACACTGAAACGGTAGCTAGCTAGATAAGTAGGCAGTTAATGTAGCTTTTTTGTTTGTAAATAATAAATTTATTATTGAGGAATAGTTCTGGTTGTATTTGTGAATATCGTAGTGTCCTGGTTGTTGCAGGTACTGTGCTCTTTTATTAGCCAGCGCTCGCGTTGGTAGCCATCATGGCCGCCATGCTTTTCACTTCTCCGCGTCTTCGTGCACATTCCTGAGACCCTTAACCTTTCCTTTCTTGTTAGGGATTTTATTAAGAATAGTTAGTTTAACGCAAACTGTTGTCTTTCAGGAACAGTCGCGAGAACCGGAGCAGCTCCGGAAGTTGTTCATCGGAGGCCTGAGCTTCGAGACAACAGACGACAGCCTGCGCGCTTATTTTGAGCAATGGGGCACGTTAACAGACTGTGTGGTGGGTGCCCACATTTTTGGTTTGGATTATAGCTTTTATATTTTCGAGCTTTTTAACGCTCGTATGGTACAGTATGTCGTCTTGAGTTGTAGTTTAAAGGAAGTTTAATGCAAGTCTTTGTGCTCATTGTTTGTTTCTTTTCAAGGTTATGAGAGACCCAAACTCCAAGCGCTCCAGAGGCTTCGGTTTTGTCACCTACTCCTGTGTGGACGAAGTTGATGCCGCCATGAATGCTCGTCCTCACAAAGTGGACGGCCGCCTCGTAGAACCCAAACGAGCCGTGTCCAGAGAGGCAAGTGCTCATGCGCAGAGCTTTTATTGTGTAACTGAAAATCAACATGTTTTGCATTGGAATATAGCACTTGCCCTGGGACAGTGGTGGCTCAGTGGGGCGGGGACATTGGTGGTTCAGCGGGACAGTGGTGGTTCAGTGGGGCGGAGACAGTGGTGGTTCAGTGGGGCGGAGACATTGGTGGTTCAGTGGGACAGTGGCAGCTCAGTGGGGCGGAGACATTGGTGGTTCAGCGGGACAGTGGTGGTTCAGTGGGGCGGAGACATTGGTGGTTCAGTGGGACAGTGGCAGCTCAGTGGGGTGGAGACATTGGTGGTTCAGTGGGACAGTGGCAGCTCAGTGGGGTGGAGACATTGGTGGTTCAGTGGGACAGTGGCAGCTCAGTGGGGCGGAGACATTGGTGGTTCGGTGGGACAGTGGGCGGAGAGATGTTGGTGGGACAGTCGGGTGAAGAGCGTGGTAGCTCAGTGGTTAAGATTTTGGCCTACTGGTCGGAAGGTTGAGTTCAAATCCAAGCACCCCAAAGCTGCCACTGCTGGGCCCTTGAGCAAGGCCCTTAACCATCAACTGCTCAGTTGTATAAACAAGATTGTTAGTAAGGCGTTCTGCATAAGGGCATCTGCGAAATGCCACTAATGTAATACTTGTGGCTTGATCTATTTCTAAGTGTGTCTGTGCTTTCATTTCAGGATTCCAACAAACCTTTTGCACACACCACAGTGAAAAAGATCTTTGTGGGTGGCATTAAAGAAGATACGGAAGAGGAACATCTACGGGAATACTTCGAGAAATCCGGAAAGATCGAAGCGATTGAAATAATGGTTGATCATAAGACTGGCAACAAAAGAGGCTTTGCGTTTGTTACGTTCGAGGATCATGATTCTGTGGACCGTATCGTTAGTAAGTGTCTCTACAACTGCTACTACTTCTACAGGCTGATTTGTTGCAAGACGTGGCAGCTGAGACTTTGACTTTTTTTGGTGGTGTTTTTTTTTTTTTTTTTTTTTTTTTCCCCCCCCCTACCTAGTTCAGAAGTATCATACAATAAACGGCCATAATTCAGAAGTGAGAAAGGCTCTCTCTAAACAAGAAATGCAGAATTCGTCAATGAACATGAGAGGTAAGATGAGCTGGTTTCAAGTTGCATCTTGTAAGTACACAAGCCATTGATTTTATTTTTTTATTGGTATTATTAATTATTATTTTAAGGATCTGGTTGGTTTTTTTCCTGTGACGTTGTGTAGGGCGTGGAGGTGGAAACTTTGGTGGTCGGTATGGCGGCAATGACTTTGGAGGAGGCAGAGATGGATTCAGAGACGGATTCAGAGGTATGTGTTAGAACTACATCATGACGACCAGATCATTCAGAGGTTTATTTGTGTCATGCCCCCCCCCCCCCCATTAATTTTTATTTATTTATTTCAACATAAAGTACACAATGGTAGAATGTAATGGTGTTCTGTTGATTCTTGTATTGTAAAGTAAGGTGATTATACTGTGGCCCAAACACTACAGATGGTTAACTTTAGGGTCTATGGGGAAGCCAGTGATCTCTGTACATAAGTACTGTATTGGTAATGGGCGTTAACCTCAGCTTGGACTGATCTGAATGCTATTACTGTGTTATCAGGAGGCAGAGGTGGCAGCGGTGGATATGGTGGTGGAGATGGCTACAACAGTGGATTTGGAGGAGATGGTATGTGACTTTGTCCATGTTTCTTGTGGTGTTCTTGATCTTGAATGAAAACGAATGATCAAGTATATCCTATGTGAATCTGGTATTTTAATTAAACTGTTACACAGGTGGCTATGGTGGTGGCGGTCCTGGCTATGGAGGCAACCGTGGTGGAGGATACGGGAGTGGGGGACCAGGCTATGGTAGTTATGGCGGAGGTGGATACGGAGGTGGTGGCGGCGGCGGATATGGTAGTGGTGGCGGCAACAACTACGACAATTATAACAACAATGGAAACTTTGGAGGTGGTAAGTTTACGGTTTAAATATTCAGAGCCCTTTTTTTTATATTTTATTGGCAGCTGATTTCATTTTCCTGATTTGTGAATTATTTGTCTTGTGCACAGGTAACTTTGGAGGCAGCAGCGGAGGCGGCGGCGGTGGCGGCTACAATGATTTTGGAAGCTACAACAGCCAGCAGTCAAATTACGGCCCCATGAAAGGAAATTTTGGCGGCGGAGGTGGCAGGAATAGCGGCCCATATGGTGAGTTTAGAACGAAACTTCACCTGAGAAATTTCCTCAGAATTCTCAGTCTTGAGCTAACACCCCCCCCCCCCCCCTTTCCCCCCAGGTGGATATGGGGCTAGCTCAGGAGGAGGTGGAGGTTATGGTGGAGGCTCTGGTGGTAGACGATATTAAGTCCTTTAAAGGTTTGTGTCTTCAGTATTTTTACATTTGCAACTGTGTTTTGAGATGTCCATTAGGCAAAGTGTCTTCTACTTGGTTGACAAATATTTGTACAAAAATCTGTGGAAGCCTTAGAGGCAGTGTGTAGCTTAACGTTGTTGTTCATATCCAACAGGACTCAGTACTTAGGAGAGGAGACAGGAGAGCAAGTGGAATGACAGGGCAGCGGCAGGTTTACTCCCTAGATCTGCTCAGCCGTTCAGAAGAGCTGTACAGTAGTGCTGTTTGTGAGGGATTTTTGTGTTTGTGTATGGATGTGATGTCAGGCTTTTTATATTTTTCTTTATGGGATGCATTCCATGTGAAGCTTTGTGTAGAATTACTTTAAACCAGGGTCCTAATTATGTGTACCACCAATCAAAATCAAGAAATAAAGCAACATCCAGTTTTGTTTTTAAGTGTACTGTTGTAGTCACTGGGGATTATTGGGGGCTTGAGTTGTATAGTCAGGCATAGCATTATGGAGAAGACTTTGCTGGCTATACATCTCAAGTGCTTGTGCTGTAATGGCAGATGCACAGTCCAGGCAAGGGAAACTTGCAGACTATTTTATAAAAAAAAAAAATATATATAAAAAAAAAGGGAAATGTTTTGCAGCAGTTTTGAAACGCAAGATCTTTGCCAAGCCATCTGTAGAACAAACGGTGGCCACCTGCTGGTTAGATTGGCCAAGACGAAGCAAGTTAGCTTGTATGACTACCATGACTAGCCATGGAATCAAGCTGAGAGAGGAGTAGGAAGACCTTCGCCATCAGAAGAATCAGGGAGCATTTGAGTACAGGTCGTCTCTGAAAGACTAGGAGAGAGCGACAGAATGGCTTTATTGCCACAAGTAGGTAAGAACAGACTTCTCCATTACCACTGGACACAACTCATTTTATTCATTGTAGATGCAGTACAGTATTCTGAACTTTGCATTCAGTGTCCTAATTAAAAAAAAAAAAACAGGAAAGTAACTACAGAGAAGAATGAACTGGTTCAAATGTACGTTGCTTAACAGTGTACCTTACTTCTGTCCCTTCAGATTAATGCATGCAGTTTTGTTGTCTGTGTATTGACTGGCAGATTTCTTTTGCTTTGCCTTCTAGGGTTTTTGATGCAAAGGATTTCTAATCCTGAATGGATGATGTCTGCCTGTTTTCTGCAGGCACTGTGAAGGTAATCATCTTCTCGTCATCTGTGATGCTTGAGATTTAATTAAGTTCATGCTGAAGTTTTATTGTCATGTTTTGTTTGTTTTAGGACCAAAGAGCTGATGTGGAAGTTGACTCTCTGTTGTTTTTATTTATTTATTTATTTTTAACTATGTAATTAACTGGTTTTTACTTTGTACAATAAAACTTTTAGTGATAAAACACACGATTCCTGTGAGTTAATGCTCAGTTATATTTACATAGTATCATGAGAGCATTGTGGACCACTTTATTTCTGGTGAAGAAAGTAGTCAGCATGCTGTGCAATCTATGGCAGCGGCCCTTAGGATGTTTTTGGCTTTGCTACATTGATGAAAGAATAATGTTTAGCGCACATCTAATGTGTTTGAGACATCCAAGCCATCCAGCTTTTAGCCGTGTACTCAGTACCTGTAAGACCCGCATTTATTCCCCATCCAATGAATTGTTCCTTTGCAGAAGGTAAAGGTTACCGTCGTTACTTTGTTGGAGCGAATAGTCCTCCAGAGAATACGGGTGTCCTTCCTCATCCCTTAACTGGGAGAATACTTTAGCGTAAAGCTCAGAGAGGCGGCACTTCAGCATGGTGAGATTTTGTTGGAACTCTAGCCTCTCTCGTGCTAGATGCTCCCTGCGGGCCTTCAGCTGACCCAGCTCGTCCTCCAGGTGCACAATGTTTTCCAGCTTCCTCTTCCGGCAGTTCTGCGCCGCCACTTTATTCTTGCCACGGCGTCGGATGTCGCGCACGAGTGTGAGCTGGGCATCGCTTAGCGCGTGTCTGCTCAGGAGCTCGTTGAAGTCATCTACAGGCAGGTTGACGATTTTATCGAGCGGAAAAGGGATCTGGAGTGTGATTGCTCTCCGCTCGTCCCTGGTGAGTGGGCCAGAGATGCCAGTCTCTTTTGTTTTGGGGTGTGCTGACTGGAAAGAGGCTGTTCTTGGTGTGCTTGCGTGGTTTGCATGCGGTTCATGCAATGTTGCAGGAAAAAGCTGCTGTTTCATGGCTACGTGCTGATGTGAATGAGGCATGTGCTGCTGGGCGTGTCGTGTGTTTGGTGCAATTGGCAAGTAGGAATGCCCAGAGTAGGAGCCAAACGTGTGTGAATAATCCACAGGAGCGTTTACGTTTGGTCTCATGTGACCTGGGTCCCCAGTGCAGTCTACATCACCGTCAGTGTAGCCGTTTCTTGGTAAATATGTAAGTGCCCCATGGACTTCGTTCTCGGGTGAGGTAAGTGGTGGGCTCGAGCCCAAAGAAAGGCCAGAGTCTGACTCGATATCGTCTGGGTGCCCGTTGCAGTTTCGGCCCTGTCCCTGATTAGTGTTCATGTTCATGGGATCCAAGAGGCTCATGAGTGGGGGGTGAAGAGGTGGTGGATTTGGTGGTAATCTGGTCGTCTGGCATCCACCATGTCCATAGTGCATCTCCATGTTTGGGTTCAAGCGTGGGTATGGGGACATCGCCTCTGCATACCCGGCTTCAAAAGCAGCAGCTGGACTTGCCTGACAGGTGGGTGGGTTAGGTTCTGCCAGGTTCATCCCACAACCCCCATAATGCGCCATCGGCTCCATGGAGAGATATGGCCCAGCCTCGAATGGATTTTCATTGGGGACCTCGAATTCCTGCAACGCAATGACAAAACGTGTAACCATTCATGTCCTTACTCTGGTCATTTTCCCCCCAGCTTTACTTCACGTGACGCTCCTGATTTCACCTCGTCCATATTTGCATCTCAAAGTCATTGTCCTTTAGCTTCTCACTGTAGAATACAAGGGGAACGGCTTAAACCGAAGGGGCCTTTTCAGAAGTCGCCTGCAGGTTACAGATCACAACATCAGCCCACCTGCACGAACGTGCCACCCGGAGCTTATGCAGGGCTCGCTTAGGTCTGCTCAGGTTTCAGATAGAAACAGATGGCCATTGTGCTGCGCAGGGGGCTGCTGGCAACCTACTGCACTCACCCTCGTTCTATCTGTCTTTATCCTTGCGTCACTCAATTGGCCTATTGTTGCACATCTTAACGGAATCGCTGCATTTAGGAGGAATTCAGCTTTAGCTAAATGTTACAGGGCTTGATTTTTCATTAAGATAGAACATTGTTTTTAATGGGATAAAGAAATAGTGTTCTATCAGGAAATAGTACAAAATGGGCATTTTGATCAATCTGGACAGTCCCTGGTCATTCATTTTTATATATATAAATAATCTAACCTTTATCTTTTCTTTTCTTTTTTTTTTTTCCTGACCTTTCTCACGAAACCAATAAAACCCCGAACAGAAACATAATGCCTTACACTGACCTGCAGTTCTGTGATTGCCATTAGTTCCTGCCAGGTCCACTCCATCTCTGATTGTTGAGGAGAATAATTGGCCCAGACCCTGCCACTCGCACTGAATCTGTGAGTGCTGGACATCGACACTCCCCCATGAAGTCTGTTAGAGTTTACTGGTCCCTAAGGACACAAATGATAAAAAGAAATTACACCATGATTCTTCTGAGCAACTTCACAAAGAACATATGCCCCAACATATTAACTTCATGGTTCGTGCCTGCATGGTCTGTTACATGCTTCACAATGAACAACACATGCGATTAGCATGGCGATCTGTCTCCAAATTATGCTCTTAAGGACTGATGAATTTATAATGACTCACCTCACAACTGAAACTAATGGGAAGAGCGCTGTTTATGGTTGAACACATTCAGGAAAGGCCCTCGCTGCAGCGTCTAAGGCTTTCTCTGGAATACATATCCAGAATACGGTTCAGTTCAACTGTGTGCAAAACAGTAGTAGCTACCACAAAGATATGAATTATTTATTTATTTAGTTATTGTGAAGAGTATATATCCATATCCACGCGTTTACGCAAAACGTTCGGGCAAAATTATTTGCATAATTATGTCATCTTGGGTCTGTGCACTCATTTCAATACCATGTTTTTCCCCGAAGGAGCATCACAAGTATTAATTTCTCTCACGCCGCACGTGTCCGGTTTTCCCAAAGTGATACCTGAAGTAGATGGTAGTACATTACATTATATTACAGACATTTAGCAGGCGCTCTTATCCAGAGCGAGTACAAGTGCAAAAGTCGGGTACAAGAATAGAAGAACTTCTAGGCAAAAAAGTTTACGTGCCAAGTGAATAAGTGCCAGGGTAACATCTAGTGTAGTATTCTGTAGAAGGACCAGTCAGCTTTAGGAACCGAGGAAAGTGAATCTCGTGCACGCTTCCGTCTGAAGAGTTCTGATTCGGAAAACCTGGGAACCCGAACCCGAGGGTTCTTAATAATCCAGAGGAACACGTGAATATGGAACCTTTTTCAGAATACCAGCAAACCGGGTCATATTTAATAGACTTAATGACTAATATCTGATAAAGCATTGTTCGCCTTTTTAGTTATAGGTCCGTGTTCTTTATTTTGTCCCTACAGAAATTTATGGTGTATAATTCTTGCGGTGAAGTTTTTAATTAGAATGACAATGCAGGGACGAAAAAGATACCTATAAATATCTGTGTACACAATGCATGTTGTGAGAATAAGAACGCTTGAACTTTTTAAGAGTTATTTGAATAATTAAGGTTTGTTTGTTGGGTTTTTTTTTTTTTTTTTTTTACTTTTTTTTTTTATTTTTTTTTAAAAATATTACATTGGAAATATAAACCAAATAAAACTTTATGGGTCTAGGCTGATTAGAACCTGAAACAATTCTGTGCGTTGTGAAAGAGTTACAGGGATCTGTCCCATTGTTTCTTATTGCCACTAACAAGCAGTAGTTTAAGAAAAAAGAAATAAAAACTGTGACTTCATGGAAATCATCATGAATTGTACACATATAATTGTATACATATATACACATATATATACACACACACACACACACACACACACACACACACACACACACACACACACAAAGAAATATATATATATATCATTCTTTGTAAATTGTTTAATAAAAGTTTCGTGAACTTAAGTTTAGTTATTATTGGAACTACTGTAACTATACACTTCAGTTAAGTCAGGAGGTGAGGTGTGTGCAGTTAGTTTGCTTATTAGTGCTAGGTTTATGAGAAATCATATAGGTAAAGTTTTTTAAGAAAGACAAAGAGAAATCAGCTCTCGGGCTTCAGAGTGAATTTAGTAAATGAAAGGAAAAACTGTTGTTGTTTTTTTATTTTTTGCACCCTGCATATCATATACAGCAAATTGAAGATTTATTTATTAAAGTGTTTTGTCTCAGACTTTTTGTTTGGGGGGGGGGGGGGGGGTTAGTCTGTACGCAGGACTAAGGGGACACAAGACAAAAACCAACTGTATGTAAAATTAGAAAATTAAAATTCAGTCAGTTCCAAAATTGGACATATATATATATATATCTCATTGGCTCATCCCACATTCTCTAAACGTCGGAGCGTGCAGAGTTCCGTTGGGTTGTATTCACCCTATCAGCTGAGCTTTTGAGGAGTAATGTCAAAACCTGATAAGACAATCTTTTGGGAACCAGGCGGCTGTACAGAAACGCTACCATGGGGCCTAACCACAGAGTTATTATTTAAAAGCATGTGGACTGGAAATTTGTAATATTATTATTATTATTATTATTATTATTATTATTATTATTATTATTATTATTATTATGATATCTGAGCTTCCAGAAGATCTTCACAGTGGTTTTTTTTCCTGGCAAGCACCGAGTCAGAATTTGTCATTTTTGTTCCAAAATGAGAAACGGCCCCGAACACGAGCACCCTCTGATACTGTAACTGTACAACTGTTAAAGGATGTATCCGATGGTGTGATATCAAAATGCAACAAAGATCTTTTTTTTTTTCCCCACCTTATGTTGAATATAGTAAAACTGAAACTGTTACATCCTGCATTTAGCACATTGTCTGTAGCATTTCCTTAGACCGGTTCACCAAAGTATGGTCGTACATCTGCCACAGAGTAGCCCTGTTTCAACATCCTGAGATCCTGATATCACACGCAAGGTCCTACTGAAATCTACAAACTGCTAGTCACAAGTCGCAACACCAAGCCCAGACTAGGGAGTCAGTAATTACAGAAAGTGTACATTTATAAGTCACGATCTCATTCAGTATCACTTATAAATTCATATTCTCAAAAAAATAAAATAAAATACATAAATAAATAAACCACAGACTTTCTAATTCAAATGTTCTAGATTATATACATTTTGAATAAACTGTATAGTCCATATGATGGACGTCTCCATGTCAGATATTTTCCTCCCCAGTCCTAGGGCACTAACTCCCCATATTGTGTTTGTATTTCCCCTATTTTCACTTTGTCCACAAAAAGTCTTGGTGTAACGTAAAACGAAGAAGAGTTTCAGAAACCTGTCTTTCCGTTACTCGACTAAAAAGAAAACCCACACCACATACAATCAAAGTCAATCTACAGCACGACATAAAGCAGATTAAAAAGATGAACGTGCCTATTCTCAGGGTAACTCAATGCAGTAATCCATGCCCTGCTGTGTGAAAGACTTCATTAAAGCATATACATCACTAGAGAACACGGCCTCTGCATGCATATCAGTTCAGTTCAACTCTTCTGGAGAGGTAACATACCTTAGTAGCATTTCTTTGGACCCTCGAGTTCAGGTGAAATATCTCGTGCTATCATATTATCCCACCAGCCAAGTTCAGCCGAAGTTCAGAGCTTCACAAATCAGTCGTTAATTGTTTGGTATTCATTTTTTGTTTCCTTAAACTGATAGCGCTGAAGTTGAGCAGTACATGTGAGCGACCTCTGTCTGTCTGTCTGTCTCTCTCTCTCTCTGTTTCACACTCTCTCACTCTCTCTCTCTCTCTCTCTCTCTGTTTCACTCTCACTCTCTTTCTCTCTCTTCTGATTTGGCTGTTACTTGCATAAATGGGATGGGTCTGTGGGTGATGTAAGCAGCTTTCCTGTAAAGCTCCCACACAGTTTTGCCCTCTTCGTGTCCTTAGTGCAACTCTCACACTTTGACCTCCTAAATTTATGTTTCCCACAAAACAACCACAAACAGTTATGTCACGAATGTAAGAGTCTGTCGCTAGCCACCCGGCACCCCCACCCCCCTTCCCGTTTCCCCTGTCCAAAATAAAGACTCTGGGGCATCTCAAGCCATCATGAGGGTAATTAATTGACACGTGATCACCGACTATTTAGACGTCTTACATGTGCTTTGGGGTGAGGTGAGAGGGGAGGGAGGGTGAGGGGGGATCAAAAATGAAGCTTACCTAAAGTAATGGCATGAAGAAAACCCACCAAGCCACCAAGAGGGGATGTGGTTAGGGAACGGAGAACACATGCTGAAGCACCTGGAACTAAATCTGGCTCTGCTGCGAGGACCTGTGTGAAGACGGGGTAAGATGGAGTGGAGGGGAAGGGGAAGGGGAAAGGTGTGGGGGGGCGGCTTTCTGACTTGGGTTAGTACGGATGGAATGTACACCTCTGACAGGTAAGAAAGGCCACATTGTTCCTATATCTGGCAGCCACGAAGGGAGAGAGAGTGGAGGTGGAGGGACCGAGAGCATGTCTTTACATAGCTAGTGACCGTCTGAGTCCTTGGCCTCTTCCCACAGTGCCAAGTCCGCAAGCTTGAACTACTTGTCTCGGTATTAATAAATAAATAAATAAATAAATAAATCGCAGATTAGGATGAGATTCGAGATCTGCGACTCGCGATCGTTCGCCCGAAAGGCTAAATTTCATTTGACCAGTGCCACTGAGCCGTTTGCCTTATCGTGTTACGGACCTCTCAATAACACTGTGGACAGAGACAGCTGTATTACACCACTTAAGAGCATTCAGGTGTGCTGCCATCCGCAATCATTAGCTACACACAAAGGTGTCTGTTTATGCCAAAGACTGCTCATGTAGCTGAAGTGGAACTTAAATAGGGTAAGGCAGGCAGCAGCCAATTGGTTTGTTACTTCATCTAACGTTGCACTGCCATTAGAGACTGCTAAGCCCTGAACAGGCACTCCGCCCAAGTTCAAGTAAGCCCCGTGATATTAATATTAATAGATTTAAAGATCTTAAACGTACTATAGAAGAATCCAGGAAGTAAGAAAACGGGAGATGTAGTAATAAGTCTTCGAAAGAAAGAGTGGTCTCAAAGCGAACTTGGCTAGATGTACACTCAGGGAGTTTAGTACAGCAACGGAGACGCTTTGAGACTGAGCCGGTTAATATGTGAAAAGGAGGAACTAGAGGAATTCCAAGAAATATTAAACAATTAAAAAAAAAAAAAAAAAACCCAGCAGTGCGTGACCTCATACTGAAACCCACAGCTTTAACTGCGTTTTAACTGGCTTTAGAGTCATTCTTTCATTTTGAATCCTGAATGCTGCAGAAGCAGAAGCAGACGAGTTTCACTGTTAGAGGTGTTGTCATAGGAAAATAATCAACGACAGACAGCTTTTATGTCGCTTTCACTTCTACTGTGAAATAGTGAATAATAATGAGGATTTCCCAATAACACCGCATCCTGGTGTTTAGTGTTTTATTCCGCTTACACCACAACGATTTCCTAATGATTACCATTTTGTCTTCTGCTGCTTTATCCTGTTCAGGGTTGTATGTGTGTGTGTGTGTGTGGGGGGGGTGCTGGAGCCAATCCCAGCTGACTTCGGGCGAGAGGCGGGGTCCACCCTGGGCAGGTCACCAATCCACTGCAGGGCGACACAACGAGACAGACAACCATTCACACTCGCATTCACACCTATGGGCAATTTAGAGCAGCCAGTTAGCCTAATGTGGGGCGGTGGTAGCTCAGGGGGTTAAGACGTTGGGCTACTGATCGGAAGGTTGGGAGTTCAAATCCAAGCACTGCCAAGCTGCCACTGCTGGGTCCTTGAGCAAGGCCCTTAACCTGCAATTGCTCAGTTGTATAAATAAAAATATAAGTGTAAGTCGCTCTGGATAAGAGCGTCTGCCAAATGACTGTAATGTAATGTAATGTAATGTAATGTAATCCCCTCTGTGCATGTCTTTGGGCTGTGGGAGGAAACCGGAGTACCCGGAGGAAACCCACGTGGACACGGGGAGAACATGCAAGCTCCACACAGAAAGGCACCCAGGTCGACCTGGGGAATTGAACTCTGCACCTTCTTGCTGTGAGGCGACAGCGCTAACCACCACACCACACCATTTTTTTTCATCCTTTTACATTACATTACATTACATTACATTATTGTCATTTGGCAGACGCTCTTATCCAGAGCGACTTAACCCCCTGAGCTACCACTGCCCTTTTATAGTTACATTTAAAGTTTTGCAACATATCTGCAAAATAAATGACTGACAACATATATATATATATATATATATATGTATGTATGTATGTATGTATGTATGTATGAAATGTAGTTTCTTCAGGTCCACATAACAATGCAGTAGCACGGCACACAGGACTACATAAGGTGCAAATGGAACCCAGTTCAAAAATGTGCCATAAACAGACAAGACGGTATTGAATGGAAGAACCAAATAAAACAAATGAAATGGATGAAAAAAACTACTGGGTTTTAGCAGTGCAGTATTTGTGCCTTGAGCTAACGCTGTAGTGAACCAGGTCAATCACAGGCAGTGGACAGAAAGTAACCACCAGGTAAAAAATACTCAGCTAAGAGGTAATAAATCATCGAGTGAAAAACTACTTGAGTAATTACTTTACAAATCTCTTTTTTTTTTGTCTACGTCTGAAAACATACTATTAATGTTCTTTCTTAAGTTATACTAACATGAACACCGCCTCCTTTATGCATAATATACCGTATAAAGAAAGATAACATTAGCTCCCTGGCTAAGTCAGCTCTTGGGTTTGTTAGCTAGCTAGCAAGCTCCTGTTACTATATACTTGTGTTTAGCTACATTGTTAGCTATCTATCAAAGATACCATTACATATTAGTCCTAGTTTTACCTCTAGGCTGTAGCAGGATATTGTAAACCCCAATGAATTGATGTCTTATCTTTAATACATAGCATCCATGTGGTAAGATATGTGTAATATCTGGCTTGCTCATCTAACTCACTCAGCTAGTGGCTAATGGCTTATCTGTGAACGTTTCCACAGGTTGGATGTTAAGCTGTAAACGTTGATGGATCTCCACAGGGTTCAGCTCACATCATTCGCTGGTCATTTTCATCCCATGATCTTAAAAGCACTTAAAACACTTGAAGACACTTGATAAATCGGACCAGGGATGCTCGTCAGTCTCCATTGTCTCAGACACTGGTGCTAAGCATTTGGGACTTGAAGTTTAGATTATGATCAGGAAACTGCTCTATTTGTAATTGGGCAATTGAGCAGTTTGAATATTTGCGCATGCTGTTGTTTAACTGGCTTTAAGGCTTTTGGGTTTGAATTTGTTGCTATTTTTTACTCAACAATAATTGAAGTGCAGATGAACATTGTCGAAACGTCAGTACGATTTAATTATACTAAACTAGAAGTTCTATTACACTGAACCTTACTCAAGTATAGTAAAGAGAATATGTGTATATGTCGGTTTTTGCTTTCCACCCGTGTTCCGTGGGTTCATATCAAGATACGAGACCTAGTCATTTGATGAAGCAAATAAATACCGAAAGGGGGGAAAAAACGGAAAAAAAAATTCAAAAGCAAATTGTATGTTTCACTGTTTGCAAATAAGTTCTCCACTATTTTGGAAAATGAGGTTTCTAAAATGTGTAAGCTTCGAGAATTGGTGGGAGTGTATAAATTTGATACCATAAATCTGAGCCCAAAATAGCGTTTTACAAATCTCTTATTGTGGCCTTAACGCACCGCAGTGATGGATGTAGGTGGCTGACATCGTTCACAGGAGTGCGTGCCTGCCAGTAATCAGAGAGATGGGACTTCCCGAGGCCCGATTCCTAGCACCCACCCACCCTATTCACCCACCTACAAACACACACATAAAGCCAGCTCGCTATTACAGCGACCACAGTGGTTTGGGATTCGGCTCATTCCAAGCTAAACACCCACTCCGGCTTACTTCAGGTCACGGGGTATCCTGCCTCGTTTTCTTTCTTTCTTTTTTTTTTTTTTTTTTGCCCTCATTTTACTCATCTACATAATACACCATAATATCTTTATATATATTTATGTACTGTACCATACATAGGTTTATATTCTCCTCCACAAGTCACCATGTCCTGCTGCACCCTGTGGCCTTATGGTTCACTTACTTCTCTTATCCTCGTCTTATCCCAGAGCTGACCACGGGAATTCACACACCCTTGCAGTGACCCCGACAAACTATTCCTCATCCTTCCATGCACGTCGTATTAACGATACCACATTTTATGTATGTTGTGTAATGGTCTTGTGTGCACCTAAATATGTGTGCGGCCTGAGAGAAAATTTCACAAATAGATGTGATCGAACGTGCTGCTTTTTCGAATGCATGGAAAAAACCTTCTGAGCTAATTACAATGAGAGCATTTGTTTCCTTGGTTTGTGGTCATGTTGGGAAAGTTCATCCTAGCCTTGTGCTGGGAAAAATGGAAAATATGTGCATGTGTGTTCAAGTTTATTTCATTTATTTCCTAGGCAATAATAATTCCGAGTGTAAGATAATATGTGTAATGCGAAGAAGACGTTTCCACCGCCATTCAATCTCCCATATTTCATGGCTTGCCTTTTTAAACTTACTATATTTAATTTCTCATGGAGAAACACGCCTGAGTTGTGTGTACGTGTTTACAGTGAGTCAAGTTGGGCAAAGGTGCTAAAAATACATATATACAACAAAAAAAATGACTCATTTAAATAATTACTCAGGTTAAAAAAAAAACTGAAGTAAAGGCAGGCCCATAAGTATTTGGACAGCGACACAATTTTCGTGACTCTGCCTCTGCGCACCACTACGACAGATTTGAAACCAAGCAATCCAGATGTTCCTAAATAGTGTGGGATTTCAGATTTCAGGAACATTGTAGGATTTTAGCTTTAATTTGAGGTGTTTAACAAAAATAAAGCCTTATAACTGTTTATGAATTCCAGCCATTTGTTACATAGTGCCTCCATTTTCACAGGCTCAAAAGTAATCGAACAATCGACCGATAAGCCGTTTCAGGGCCACTTTTGGCCCGTTCAGTCATAATTTCATGACAAATTAAAGACATAAAAAGGTCTGAATTTGCACTTGGGATCTGTTCATGGGACTTCTCAATACAATGGCCAAAAAGGTGCTGATACAAATGAAGGAAGTCATCATTAGACCATAAAAGCAAACAAACAGACCAATCAGAAGGCCCACAGGAACTTTAGGAGTGGCCAAATCAACAAGTGGTACATTCGTAAAAAGAAGGAATCTACTGGGGAGCTCGGCAACACCAAAAAACCTGGAAGACCATGGAATATAACTAGAGTGGATGAGTGTAAAATTCTTTCCTTGGCAATAAATAAATAAACAAACAAACAAACAAACAAATAAATATTCACAACACCTAGCCAAGTCAAGAACACTCTGCAGGAGGTAGGCCTATCACTGTCCAAGTCTGCAATCATGAGACGCCTTGATGATTGTAAATACAGAGGGTTTACCACAAGATTTAAACCACTTCTAGGACTTGAGAACAGAAAAGCTAGATTGGACTTTTCAGGAAAGCCTGCCCAGTTCTGGAACAAGATTCTTTGGACAGATGAAACCATGATTAACTTGTACCAGAATCATGGGAAGGGAAAAGCATGGAAACAGAAAGGAAGAGCTCATGATCCAAAGCATACCGCATCATCTGTCAAACAGGGTGGACACGGACATGTATGGCTGGCAGTGGAACTGGGTCACTGGTGTTTTTTGATGATGTGACTGTTGCTAGAAGGGGCAGGATGCATTCTCTAATGTACAGAGCTATACTTTCTGCTCTGATTCAGTCAAATGCTGAAAAAATGATTTTTTCATACTTCACAGTACATATGGATACTGACCTAAATCATACCATGAAAGCAACCCAAGACCTTCTTAAGGCAAATCAATTAAATGGTCCTAAATGACCAGGTCAGTCAAGCCAGTTGAGCATGTTGATTGTTTGCTAAAACCAAAACTGATGGGAGAAGGTCCAGAAAACCAGCAGCAACTGAAGGTATCTGCAGTAAAGGCCTGGCAAAGCATCTCAAGGGAGGGAACTCAGCATTTGATGTTGTCCATGGGTTCCAGACTTCAGGCAGTCATCGACTGCAAACGATTTGCATCCAAGAATTTAAAATGCTGTTTATAATTATGTTACTTTGTCCAGTTACTTGTGAGCCTGGGAAAATGGAAGGATTCTGTATGAACGACTGTAAGGACTACATGGTTAATGCAGGAGTTTGGTTAGACCCCTTGAATTAAAGCTGACAGCCTAGGCCTTAATCACATCTTGATAAAGATGACAGGAAGAAATGATGGAAATCGCGTCACGGTTCCATTACTTACGGATATGGTCGTATGTATCGAAACGTATAAAGTTTCTCAAGCGATATCTTGTCGAATCGTTCCTCCTTCCCTTGCTTTGTTTGCTTAGTGATCTGACAACATGGCAGGTTTTGGTAAAGTCCAGTGTGGGGAATTTGTAATGTGACCGAATGTGAAAAATGCCCTTTTAATGCGTAATGATTTATTTATGGCTGCACAAAAAAAAAAGACAATTTGAATTTGCTGTGCAAATGTGTTTCAAAGTGGTGCTTCCCATGATCACTTTGACTAGTGCTATGCACTCTGAACAGATAAGACCTATGAAACTCGCCGCCTTTGGACCGTTGAATGTCGCTAGTCCTGTAACCAGCCGCTGGTCCGATGAACCGCCTTCGGCTAAATAATTTCCAGAAATGCACGTGATGTAAAATATACATAAGACATAACAGAGGATCTGCTACGGATAATTTGGCCCACGGTCCACCAGTTAAGGTCATGTGATGTCCAGGATTATACGGGGTTTGTTTTTCCTTTTGCAAACGTAAAGATCAAAAGTATTAGGCGAAAGCAAAACTCAATGAAATGACAGATGCGTTAAAAAAATACCACATTTAAGTACAGCAGCGGTAATATTACTGGGTAGTTTTCCATTTTTTAGGTCTGAGTGTATAATTTTATGTACACCATTGTGCATCCGTGCGTGCTGGGATGGACAGAGTGGCCGAGTGATAGTATGGGCAGCTCTTCTCTCCCCCTTCTCAAGCCAGAAACCACAGCAGTTAGCTTGAGCACCTAGTAAAGCTCTTATCAGCGCTCAACACAGCTTCCGCCACCCAACATCCCCCTTTCCTCTGTCTTCTCTCCTTTTACTGCTACACACACACACACACACACACACACACACACACACACACACAGGAACTACACACACACAGGAACCCACACACACACAGGAACGCACACACACACAGGAACGCACACACACACAGGAACGCACACACACAGGAACGCACACACACAGGTACGCACACACAGCAACGCACACACACACAGGAACGCACACACACACACACAGGAACGCGCACACACACACAGGAACT
>JAQLOM010000015.1:16734952-16747446 GCA_030068315.1 Chrysichthys thysi
ATAAAGGTGAGGGGGGAACATGCGCTGATAAAGACCGTATTTGATGCGTGAAATCTGCTGCTCGTTCCCGAATGTTATTTTATTTTTTCCAAATACAATTTAGGTTAACCTGATGCGAATGGTATACAAATAAGCAATATATGCGTGTAGAAAATATCCGAATCGGAGTTCGAGATACTGGGGATTGTCTTGATGGTCGCATTCCCACGCTCCACCTGCTTACTGGGGAACACTCTGCCCGGGTTTAAACAGACGAGGAGACTTCTCGGTAAGCTACCCGCGACACCGCACAGCGACGAATCCAAACGATCAACTCCTTAAACGACCCCTCGGCCCATTCGGTGTATTTTGTCGCACGCACCCTGTCGCGTCTCGCATACCCACGGAGACGTTCCGAAACAAAATAAAGCTTGCAAGGAGGTAGCGGAGAGCGCTGGTGCAGTGTACGCCACTAGGACACGTAGCTTTTTTTTTTTTTTTTTTGCGAATCTGAGAACGGGGCTAGCAAATAAAAACCTCGTGTAAATCAACCCATTTGAACTAGCTAGCTTGAGAAGCTACGTGGAGCTCCAAACGTTTCTCTTCGGAGTAAAATACAGTGGAAACTTGGACTGCGAGAATAATTCGTTCCGGAGATATCTATATTGTATATCAAAGCGGGTTTCCCCGTAAGAAATAATGGAAACTCAGATAATTCGTTCCACAACCCACAGATATTTATATAAAAACGATTAATACAAAATATCAAGTAAAAATGCATAAAACTGTCATGAATTTGCTTGTGTGCAGCGCACCTGTTCTGAGCACTCCCAATAGCGGCACATGTCCGAGAACTCACGCGCTAAAGACTACTTCCTGGTTTTCCTCCGCAACGCCAAGGCGTGTCACATGGGTGGCGACACGTGTACTGGATTGGGACTGATTGCAGGAGCTATAAAAAGACTCACGCAAGCACGCCAAGGTCGCGGAGCATCAGTTGCCATTTCCCGCGCTCTTGCCAAGCCTTACTATTCCCATGTTTGCTTTCTCCGGTTCTGATTAAGTTTCTGTTTCTTGTTATTCAACCCCACCACACCTGACGACAACAACATAACCTGCACTTTACCTTTAGAAAGACTGGTGGCTGGTGTGAGGGAGAGGGGAGAGGACTTACACTACAACTCACAGAATCACTGCAGTCTGTCGCTCACTGGGATCTTTTACTTTTTGTGTGATTTTAACAAGGAAACTATCCAATGATCGCTGCTTCTGCCTCCTTTTGAGGATTTGGTGGAAACGCGACATTGCATCGTCAAACAGATTCATCGCTCGCACTGCTACAGCCTTATTCAGGTGGGGCTTTTCTACAAACCTTTGCACTCTTTCCCACATTTTACACATCTCCCTGAACTCATTTGAAGTGAGGGATCACTCAGTCTTTTTCTACGCTAGCGTGGATGTTGACTATACGAGTGAGCCACAATCTGAGAGAGAGAGAAGCTGTGATCACGTGAGGCTCGGCAGACGAAGCGTACTAATACTACTAGTATTACAAGACCTCGCTCGTACACCAAGTCAAAATTTATTACAATTTTTTGCTCGTCTTGTAAAACACTCCCACACCAAGTTACTCGCAATCCAAGTTTCCACTGTAGTAATAATAATACCAATTTAAAAAAAAAAAAAAAAAAAACACCACAACATTAGCTCGTGTACACCTGCGCGAGAGAAACCGACACGCCTAACCGCGGACTTGTCTTTTGCTAGGGTGAACGCAGGGACCCTGTGTACCTCAACACGCAGAAATCCACACGGGTAAACGTTTGTGAGAGAAAACCCAGACCAAAACAAAAACCGAACAGGATAATCCCACTCCAGTAAATTTTTCTGTGTGTGTCTGAAGAAGAAATCACCACGCCTAACAGCGGACGCGTCAGCCGATGACTTGCGATGCGATCCCGTTCTTCATGCAGGGAATTTCAGACTTGTTTATTATATCTGTCCTGACGCACTTAACTAGCCAACTAGCCACTTTTTCGCCTGCACGGTTTAAACTGCACCTTAATCTTACTCCAGGATATATAACGTTACCAGGTTTAAATTACTGACAAAAACGTGTCCCGCACTGGAGCTGAACTTCCAGCTGACGCGACAGCCCTTTAGTATGAACGAAAACGTGAGAAGAGATGCAGAAATTGAAAACATAATGATGCGACCGTCCGAGTAGCCCTGAAGTCCACGTGCTTATATGAGCGCGCGCGTGCACACACACACACACTGCTCAACTCTGAACACAGCCACACACACACACACACACACACACACACAACCGTTTAAAGAGAATACAGCTCGGGTCCTAAAGGACAGGAAAAAAAAAAAAAAAACCCTAAAGATGGGGAGATGTGCATCGTTATTCCAGCGCGGGTGAAAATCATGCACTGCTGGGGTTTTGTTTCTTTTGGTTTCATGGCAATTCATAATTCATGTGAAGACGCGTCGCGTCCCGTCCCCCTCAATTCCACAGTGTGCACCCATGAATAAGTGTTTGGGGGGAGGAAAGAAGAAGAAGAAAAAAAAAAGCTTGATGTTCCCTGAATCCCTTTTAAACCTACAAGCTCACAGTCGACCTGCGGACACGGGACGGGTTGTAGCGTGCATGCGTCCGTGCGTCAACCGCTGAGAGGATGAAGGTCCACCTTCACCTTCTCTCCGCTGCTCAGCATGCCGACGGTGGGGTAGAATCCTCCAGCCGGCACCACCACCTCCCTCCTCCCGATGATCTTCCCGTTGCGGGTGAAGAACACCTAGAGGGCGACAGCGAGTCACATTTCTACAGCCACATCTGTGAGACACAGGCTCGTCCAGCAGCTGCTTCTCATAGCACACAAAGCTTGGTCATAAACGCCGTGTACTTTTCAGGAATTAGAAGGATGCAACACTTGGCCCGGATAGCCGTCGGCTTTTTATTATTATTTTTTTTGTTGTTGTTGTCTTCGTTGTTATTTACAAAAGATTTCATTGCTCGCTGGACAATCCCGAGTCTAAACGAACGCCACGTATGGATTCTGGACGGTTGTGTATGTTCTCAGGCGCGCACCGGGGGATGCGTGAACATTGGCGCAGAAGTGGCCCAAAGGGCGCTGGGAGCCCTCTGTGATTTGCGGAGGCGGAGCCAAAATTCTTTATGGTTACGTTAGGAGCGAAATCCCCCCCGATTAATGCGTTCACGCCTGGACAAACCTGAGCACCAAAAAAACCAAACAAACAAAACAAAACAAAAAACCCCAAAAAAGATCTGGCCTTTTTTTAAGAGAGGGAACACTGCCGAGTTAAAACACGCACGCCGCCTAATAAAAACGGGCTGTGCAATATTTCAGTTTTGCGACCGCTTAATGTTGATGTTCTTCCAAGACAAATGACTGTCCATCAGGCCTCGTTTTTGTGGAAAAGAAATATGGCTGATTAAGGTTTTGACACCGCCGCTGCGCTTCGTGACGAAAGAGTTACGGGTCACGCGCGGGCATCGAGAGCACAGGAACGCGAGCCTGAACGCTACAGTGACGAACGTAACACACGTCAAGCACGTGTAAATGTGGAGAACGCGCGGGACTCCGTACAGTACGGACATGATCGACCCGGGGAAGCAGTGCTCCTCGTCCTCACTGAGAATAATGTAAAATATGACTAAGGGTCTATGACGCTTTTACGCTGGGGATAAAGCTGGAAAGGTGAAGACTGCTCACCATGACCTTCCTGCCTTCCTGCTCTTGCTCTGCGTCGTCTCCCTCGTCTTCCTCGTCCTCGTCGTTTAGATACAGGACGTTCTGAACGCGGTTCTGCTTGGGATTCTCGGCTACGTCCTGTCCATCGTCGACGTCATCTGATGGGGAAAAGAAAGGAAGGGGGGAAAAACCACAGAAAAAGAACATGTTCACACTCGTGACAGGACGATTTCGGGGGACACTTTAGGGGAAAGTTTTTAGGAGAATAATCAACAACGGGTCGAAGCTTGGAGATCGTTTTCCAATAATCTTCGATAGAAGTGTTTTATTTATCTTATTCCAGAGCAATTTCCCAACAAATACAATTTTTTGCTTTATCAATTAAAGAGGACCGCATGTGGTATTATCCATGCACAGTCGCGCTGGGAAACGTCCGTGGAACAAGGGACAAACAGATGTTCCTTCACCAGCTTCTCATCGCATTGTTCTGATACTGGAGACTCCTTCCAAAAAAAAAAAAATGCTAAATTTACCTCACCTTACTTCACCAGATCAACAATTGTACCTTCATTTTGTTCGTTTGTTTTTTTTTTTTTTTTTAAATCCGTTCATGTCGAGTCGAGAGTCCACCATACAAGTCCTTGTTGGTACTTTTACTACAGAAAGAATAACGTACTAGAATTAGCACATGAACATGAGCCTTGTAGCCGGAGTTCTTCTCCGAGTCCCTACTATAGAAGGTCACTCGAACTCCTGACCAATCAGCGGCGGTTTTAAGAACTTAACGTCAAGATTTTCCACCTTCCTTATACAGGTGCTCCCCTAGTTTCAGTGGCCCCACTTACGATTTTTCAAAGTCACGATGATTATGGCGATATGCTAAAACATTTAAATGTTCTTTTAATGTTTGAATTAACATTTTTTTTTAAAAATTATATATTTTATATCCAGGGTCCCGCGAAAGCCAAAAAATTCCGCGAATCAAAATTTGAAAATCCACAATGCCCTGAACCCGCGATTGGTGAACCGCGATATTGCAGGGGTTCACTGTGCTGTAATCTGAAACGAACGATAATCATATACTAAGGAGTTTGAAGCACCAGGAAGTGTCCACACAGACAAAACGATATAATGAGGGGTGTCTATTTACTTTTGAGATGTCTGTAGATGTACAGTTTACCTAAAAGCAACTGGAGGCTAAATACCCTCCTCACTGGGGGACACAAGCTTATGTATTTACTCTGAAATGGTTCCCACAGCTAAGCTACATCTTAAAAGGTAGATTTATTCTGATCAGAGAAAGTGGATTTTAATCTGGTGACGTTTTTTTCCCCGACAAGCTTGACTGGGTTGCTTAAAATGAATTTTGATTCTAACTTACTGACATGGCACGGCAATGGTAATATGACTGCGAATGAATAAATGGGCCCAGTAAGATTGATTTTTTTTTTTTTTCCTCGCACAGAGTGGGCAAATCAGTTATCGGAACATACAGGACGAGAAGACTACATGACCAGGCAGAAACATAAAGCAACATAAAGCAGTCATGTAACTTGCTAGCAAGCCACACAATCACCTAGAGGTTAAAAAAAAAAAAAAAAAAAAAAAACTTGTTTGTTGGCATCTGCATGTTTGTGTCAGAATTTGACCACCTTTGTGTCCTAGCTTATCCTCCATATAGCTACGGTCGGCCACGAGTCGTGTTCTCTGTAAATCAGGACCCTTGTAGGAGATCTCACCTTCATAGTCACGAGGGAACATGATCCCACACCCCATAATGTCCCCTTCAAAGCAACGTGGGCCGAACGGATCTCCGACTCCACTTCCATGGAAGATCTTCCCATCATCTGTAGGAAACAACCCACGCAAATCGTTCAAGGAGCTAACAACAATGGCAATGATACATTTTGTAACGCACCCAACGCAGCCTTCGATATTTGATACAAAACACAATTTTACACTCGGCGGGAAAAATGCTGACTCTAGTAGTCTCTGAAACCTCAACAGGATTTGTCATCTACCATTTGTCTTTTGATGTTTAAACCTCTCTGGAAAAGAAAAGAAAAAAAAAGGCAAGCATGAATAATTTCTTTGCACAGCTATTACTTGGCATGGATCTAGGCCTAGAAGTATAATTTAGTGGTAATGACAAAGACAGATTACACTGACCGTCAGAAGGCTTTAAATTTTACTTTATGCACCGGTACTAGCAGGGGTGTACAACTAGCCTATTTATTCTGAGAGAAACAGGACTTTACTGACGGCTCAGACATGGCAGACTCAAGTGCCCTCAAGGCTTCAAGCTTCCCAGGCATATACATTTACGACATTTGGCAGACGTTCCTCTGTAAAGCAACTTGCTGAACTGTCTACAAGGAAAACGAGTCCCTTCGCTAGTGCACCCTGGCCCAAAACTTAAGATACCAACAAGCTGTGGCACTTCAAGGAACTGTGCTCAAATCAGAGCTCGGTACATTTTCATTCAACTGGCAAGTACGCTTCATCATCTGGACGCCACTCCTGATGCCTGCTTTTCCCACATTGTGACGGGTGGGGGGGTCAAGTCTGGTACACTTGGGATTTGAACACTACCACAGGGTAGGGGGTGACTGGTGACTTCTCAGCTTTGTTGACCGGTATGCAGCGTTACCTAGTAACCAGTGGAGGCGACGCGGAAGCGGACTGACATGAGTGAACTTTGAAAGACAGAGGACAAGTCAGACTGATTATTCAGGATCACTTGACAGGGTTCGAAATGGTATCTACAGGAAGACCAACCAACAGCAAGTCTTAAGCAGCAACCATTAAGATTCTTCAGCATGAAGTGGTCTAATAATCCTGATGCCGCACAAGAAGCGCATCCAGAACCAACCCTGACGTCTGATCAAACGTTACCCCAAGAATTTGTGCGCTTTTGGAACAAGTGATCACAGAGCTAATGGTGTTTACTTGCATTTCCAAGAGTACACAGCAGCTCTGTCGGGCGACGTCACGTCATATGTACCCGTCATGTTAACGACACGTATTTAGTACCCTGAGGCTTACCGTGCTCATCAAAGTGTTCTAGCGCAACTCTCGAATAAGGTTTTGAAACCTGGAACTGGAAAGGCTTCACAGAGAAAATGCAGATGCAAAGCAGGGTCCACACCTGTTTCGTTTAAGAAGACCTGCTCTAACCCTAAAGACCTAATCTACAATGAAAAGATCCTTGCGTTGCTAGAACATTCCACTCATGCTCCGGTCTTAATGATCCCAGAACATCCCTATGCTCTCGATGCAAAAACAGGCCAAAACAGAAAAGATCTGAACGTCTTCTTCGCTGCTTTGTATGTTTAATCTTTCTGATAGAGAGCAAAAAAAAAAGATGGCAAGACAGAGACAACAACATGGAAATATGAAGTGGGAAAAAAAACCCCAAAAAACCAACACTGAAAAGGTAGAATGCAGATAAAAAGCCCACTGCACCGTGTGGCTGGTAAATATTTGTGAAGTTGTCATGGGACCCGTTCCTGGCTCAGGATCTTGCTTAAACAATCTCTATCTGAATATGGGAGGGTGATGGAGACAGTGTATCATTAAGACTCCAATGCGGGCCCCCTGCCACACTACTAGACCACGAACACAGAAAACACTGCAACCAGTGTGAGGAAGCAGAAGATAGCTAAAAATAGATAGGGGGGCATAGGTGCGTTGTCTCAGCCTGCTGGAACACTTTTGGACTTTTTGGCACCTGAGCTGACAGGAAACAACACACCAGCAAGCGCAGATGCTTTTCCTCGTACTTCAGGCCTTTTCTCGGAGCCCTGTCTGGAAAAGATGAGAGAAGATATCTCCACCGGGATGCTGCCGCTTCCGCAAAACAACTTGAGGCGGAGGACCAGATATAAAGAGTCGGTTGTGCCCTCAGAAGATTACTCGATTCAACTCCAGTTATAGCCAGCCAAGAACGGTATTGTATTCGTCTCCGCAAGACAGTTTAATGGCACAACGTCCTGGCAACAGTCTGGCAAATGACCCACTTGACAAAATCAAATCAGGCAAAGTATTATACCAGATAGGGGAACCTCACCCTTTGCATGAACTTTACCCTACCATTCATTCGATGACTTTTGGGTTGCTCCTTCTCAAAGGAAATCCTCAAACGGCCAACCCAAACAGCTTGTCCGATGGGCGGGGGACAAATCCTATATCCGTTATTTTTTTGTTGTTGTTCTGAACAGACCGAAAACCATTTGCGATAAAGCCCAGTGAGGGTTCAGTGTATAGGACCACACCTGGCACTAGCATCAGGTGTGATCGCTCAAAGGCCGATGAGTCACGGATGGGGGCTTCGTATAGATTGCGGCGTCTTAATGACCCACGACCCCCCTCACCTGGCCCGCTGCTCAAGTCTTGCCAAAGCTTATTCAGGAGACGTGCACCGTAAACATGGCACTCCTTTAGGTCTTGATAACGAACGGCAGTGGTCTGATGGGTCCGATAAGCAGAGAGGTTTTTCTTCGGAGCGTAGGGTAGAATAATAGTGGAGATGCAGGGATGGTGCGATAAGCCGAGTGCAGGCATGACGGGGAAAATTTACGTTACAGCGTGGGTGGAATTTTGTTAGTTAAGGCAATAAAAATAGTGCTGTCAGAAGGTCAACAGTCTCGGTTCCGCGTGTGCACTGGGCATTTCGAGTGGTGAGGATCTACGAAAGGAATGCATGCGTGTGCCCTCAACAAAAATGACACCAAGGACTGCCAGGAGAGAAGGTAAATGACTCGAAGCAAAGTTCTGGCAGCATGACAGATGGAGGCCAACTCCATCTGATACGCTGCAGGTAGAGTTCGGTCAGATGGAAGTCGGAGAATTCGGATAGTCTTAAGAAGCTCCGTTTCGCCGATAATCATGCTCCATCTCGGATCCTCATTTCCTGAAGCCCATTATCAGAGCTCAGGCCATGACTGAGCAGCAGACACAGAGCGCACAGATCCTGAGATACAACGGGAGAGTCCCTGCTGCGGCTCCTGGCCACGCTCAGAAAGCCCTGGAGAAACATTCCACGTGTTTCACGGACAAGCAGGGGCAAAGAGAAATGGGCACACAACAGAGCGGATTTACAACTTTAGATGAAGATGCGTACAAATATAGGGTGACGGTGGATGCGGAGACATGCCTCGGATCTTCCTCGTCATTGACGGATCGACGCAGCAGTGAATCAGTCGCCCATCCACCTGCCCCGGGACAGCGCCCGGATCGTCTTTATAGAGAAAATGAAACCGAAGCAGACCGGGACACCGAGAGACACATGCAGAGACGCACACAAACAGCCAGAGACCAAGACACACACACACGCACAAAATGACCGACGGTCCCAAACAAGCACATGCACACAAAGAGAAACCAACCACACGCGGACGTACGCAAATAAAGACAAACACAGGGTCACGTCCAAAGACGGACACGCGAAGACACAGACGCAAGGTATGCAGACAGAGAAACGGACACGCACCCTGAAACGAAAAGAACACGCATCAACAAAAACGAACCCACACACTCTCGGACAAAGACGCACACACACTCGCACACACCTACAGCCAAAAACACAGATACAGGCAGACATACACGCTGGCGCGTACACCCGGAGACCAGACGTGTGCTTTTAATTCTTAGAAAATTCTGAACAGGCCTGGACAGAGCTGCTACACAGGAACGAACGCAGAAAACGTCTAAAAGCAAATAGCGGTGAAAAAGGAATGATCTCTCAGAATGCAGCGTCTCACTCACGGCCCAGTGACTCTCACAGTTACTGGATCTGAGCTCACAATGTTCCGGTCACCAACACAGAACCTTAATCATAGACAGATTAAGTGATATGTGGGTGCGGTGCACGAACACACACACACACAAAAACTCATTGCATGGTCATACTGAATGAAGCAGTGAGAGCGTATTTGCAAGAAAAGGCAGTCTGCGGTCATCCTGTGTGTATCAGGATTTTAAATGAAGGAGGAATATGGATCAAATTTCTAATAAGTCTCATACACTAGTCATATCTTTCCACGAGGAACCCAGGAAGGGGTTTATCGCGACTAATAAACTGATTTGCATTGTATGGACCATGCAGGTAACCCGGAGAACACTTAGTTATGATATGTGTGGGTTTTCAGCAGACTAATTTACAAAATTCTCGATCACCCACAGAGAAAGTTGACTTTTCTTATTTATTTATTTATTCATTTGTGTGTGTGTGTGTCTCACCTGCGTGATATGCTACTGAGCCTCGGCTCCAGCCTGGATGTCTGTTCTTGGGGTAGTCCTGGAGAAACGCACACACACAGAATACAACAACGAAGACATTAGATGACTGTTGCATCTCTATTTAAACAAAAGCAGAAATAGCACACCCAATACACATGTTCTCATAAGAACAGATGTGCTTGCTGATGACCTGGTCATCGTGTCTCTTGTTATTCGGTCAGATCATTCACATGGACCCATTATACAAGAATCTGTGGATTGGTGCGATTGGATCCTTCTTAAACCCGAAACAAAAGAGTAACGAGTATCTCATCCAGGCAGTTAGAAACCTGGGCAACAGTAATTCACATCACTGACGTTGAAACAGTCCAGACCTGGAAGTGTTTGGGCACAGTGTTTGATGAGAAGTCGAAATTTACTGCAAACACAGAAGTCATTGTTTAAAAATATATAAATAAATAAATAAATAAACTGAAAGATCCCAGCGGCGTCTCTGCTATCTACGAAACCCGAATTCCTTTGCAGTACGCCAAAGATCACTGACCATGTTTTGCTCTTCGTTTATTGAAAGCGTTTTACCTTTTTCTTTTGTCTGTTGGTTTAAATCACTCTGTCTCAAGGATAAGACCCGGCTGCGGGGTAAAATAAACGTTAGCTCCACTGGACAATTACTGGGCAAAATCAGAGATCTCAAGGGCGGCTTTAGTCTGAACGAGTCCCCAAAAAAAGCTCTTACAATTATTGATGATCCAACTGTTGGTGTTAGGAATGCGCTCGAGAGTACCAGGATGTAAAACAAACAGGAGGAAGTTTGGCTTTATTTCGGAAGCTGTGAGAACGGTGAACCGAAATCCCACCAGAGACGGTAGGTCTACCCTGACTGGTGGGCCACTATTATATTGAAATTTAATGATGCTTGTGTATGCATGTACGCTCGGGTAAGCATATATACATAAATCTAGGAGGGTTTTTTTTTTTTTGTATGAATGTATGTAAAGTGTATGTATAGATGGGTATGTTTATGAGTATGTATATGCATATTGTTGTATGTCTGTATCACGGTATTAAATGTGAACTGATTGCTAACCTTTGGCCTAAAATTGCCCCTTGGGGGGGGCAATAAATAAATAGGGCATTTAGGGGATAAATTAAGTATTTTGAATTGAATGCTTAAAAAAAAAAAAAAAAAAAAAAAAAAAAAAAAAAAAAAAAAAAAAAAAACCCTGATAGCAACAAAACGCTAAAGCACTATGTTAAATACTGTATATGGATTTATATACAAAGGGTTACTTAAAATATTCCCCAAGCTACGATTCGATACAACTTACGATTTTTTTCGAAGTTATGATGACGATTTTTGACGAAAAATTGTAAAACATTTAGAAAATATTTAAGATTCGTGGGCAGGCATCGCTGACAGGCCAGAGTAACATATGAGGCGTATGAGGTGCGAGACTTTCGGACGATGCCTGGATGTACGCGTCACTCGCCTTGCGTGATGCCTCACTCTCTCCCGCAGCTCACGGACTTACCTTGTGTATCGGTGTACTGTACAGTACATTACTGTGTGTGGGTTTTTTTTTTGTGTGCTTCAAGAGCTAATTTTAATTCAAAAGCACGTCTTCTAAACGCCCCAGCATGTCTCCTACAGGAAAAGACTCCTGGTTAAGCCAGACTAAGCAGTGGTTCGACATATGATATTTTCTACTTATGATGGGGATATCGGAGCGCATCTCCATGGTAACCTGAGGACTACCTGTAAATAGGATTGAAAAATTATATTCCTGGGCAAGTCGCACAGGGGGTCATTATATATCATATGATGAACAAGTAGTGAAAGCGTTTCGAAAAGTTCTCTGAGAAAATGGTTTATTAATCAGTGTTCAAATGGAAAAGCTACAGAGCCATAGTAATGATCTTAAAAAGCCCTGTCAGTGAAATTTATTTTGATAACCTGCAGGTGGAAAGACCATGGAACTACTGTGGCACCTTGCATTGCGAGCATAATCCGTTCCGGAGACGTGCTAGTAATCCAAATCACTCGCATATCAAAGCGGGTTTCCCCATAAGAAATAATGGAAATTCAGATAATTCGTTCCACAACCCACAAATATAAATTATATATATATATATATATATATATATATATATATAAATGACCAAATATAATACAAAATATAAAGTAAAAATACATAAAACTGTCATGAATTTGCTCATGTGCAGCATGCCTATTCTGAGCACTTTCAATAGTGGCACATGTCAGAGAACTCGTGCGCTAAAGACTACTTCCTGGTTATCCTCCACAACGCCACGGCGCATCGCATGGGTGGCGACAGGTGTACCAGATTGGGACTGATTGCAGGATCTATAAAAAGATTTGTGCAAGGACGCCAAGCATTAGTGCATTAGTGGCCATTTCCCGCACTCTTGCCAAACCTTACTATTCCCATGTTTGCTTTCTCCGGTTCTGACTAAATTTCTGTTTCTTGTTATTCAACCCCACCACACCGGACAACAACAAAATAACCTGCACTTTACCTTTAAAAAGACTCG
>JAQLOM010000015.1:16747546-16760553 GCA_030068315.1 Chrysichthys thysi
TTCTACGCTAGCGCGGATGTTGACTATACGAGTGAGCCACAATCCCGCAGTGAGTGAGAGAGAGACGTTGTGATCACTTGAGGCTCAGCAGACGAAGCGTACGCATACCACTCGTATTGCAAGACCTCGCTCGTTCATCCAGTCAAAATTTATTTACATTTTTTGCTCATCTTGCGAAACACCAAGTTACTGGCAATCCAAGGTTCCACTGTATAACTAACCGACTCGAGTCAGAAGTCAAAGTCTGGGGATGATGAAGGTATGAGAGAAACCAGCAGTCACTAGAAAAGAGTTGCAGGATGACTTGAAAGCAGCAGGAACAACACTTACAGACAGAACAATAAGCAATGAACACAGCACTGCGATCGTCTCACCCCATAAAAGAAGCACAGATGTGTGCCCCTGATATTTACGCAATCTGCATTTAGATCAATCAAAATACTTTTGGAATAAAATAAATATTTCTTTGGCAATAATTTAGCTCGTCATGTTTCTATTAAGGTTTTAAGCTTGTAAGCTTGGACTTCTGGGCAAGTATAACTTTTCCATTTGCCCGGTGTGCAAGTTAATGGCTTTATGGTTCGTCCACCTTTAAGTGCTTTCACATAGCAGCACAGGATGCGTCTCTTGTATATAACAGTCCCAATGCCAGCAGGAAACGCTCAGAGCGTGCCGAATTTTTTATTATTATTATTATTTTTTTTTTTTTGATAAGATCGAAGATTGAATCAGAGTTAATGATCGGAAATGTGTTTTTGCATTTTTGCGCCTCTACAAGCGAAGCACCTGCACGACTACTCCACGCCTGTTATTCATTCCTGAAATGTTTTTGCTTCTTCCTAATGGCTCGATTCACAAATGAGGCGTTCATTGCTTAATGTTGATGCTTTTATCAGGTTCAAGAGATAAAAAAAAAACAAAACAAAACAAAACAAAAAACCAACACATTACCTCTTCTGCCCTCGAGTGTGTAAAATCAATCAGAGGATCTCACTGACACAATGGTGAACACGTACATTTCTCAACCGGCTCTAAATAACACTACTTCATTTTCAAACATTAGGGATAACCATCTGGTTTAGCTTCATTTCTCATTCGCCATTGTCAGTACCGTTCAACGTTGTTATAATGAGAAATCCGATGGAGAAGTAATGTAGGAGTTGGTGCAAATGCAGGATTGCAAATCCCTGGATGCGATGCAGCCGAGTTATAGCACAGACTCGGCTAGTTAGCATGAAACTGAAGCTTTCGAAGATGATATGTTTGAGCAAACTGAGCCGGACGAATTAAAAGACTAAAGCACTGCTGCATCGCTCTCTTTAGGTACAGAGGAAGCAGGAACGAATCTCACCTGAACCAATCTGAACAAATAGTCAGATGGGATTGTGGGTAATGTAGGAAGCCGTTAATACAAATAAAAATAGATCAAAGTGTCAGTGAAAGAGGTTTAAGGGACAAAAAACTATTTTGTTACACACACACACACAAAAAACAAACCTCTGATGCACTTAATACACCGATCAGCTACCACATTAAAACCACTGAGAGGTGAAGTGAATAATATTGATTATCTTATTATAATGGCACCTGCCAAGGGGTGAGACATATTAGTCAGCAAATGAACCGTCAGTTCTCAAAGTTGACGTGTGAAGCAAGGAAAACGAACAAGTGTAAGGATCTGAGTGACTTTGACAAGGGCCAAACTGTGATGGCTAGATGACTGGGTCAGGGCATCTCCAAAACTGCAGGTCTTGTGGGGTGTTCGTGGTATCAAGTGGTTAGTACCTACCAAAAGTGGTCCAAGGAAGGACAACTGGTTAACCACTAACAGCGTCATGGGCTCACAAGGCTCATTGATGCATGTGGGGAATGAAGGCTTCCCTGTCTGGTCCCACAGAAGAGCTACTGTACCAAAAGCTGTTGAAAAAGCTAATGCTGGTTATGATAGAAAGGTGTCAGGACACACAGTGTATGCGGCTGTGTAGCTGCAACCTGGTCCGAGTGTCCATGCTAAGCCCTGTCCACCACCGAAAGCATCAGAACTGGGCCGCGGACCAATGGAGGAAGTCGGCGCCACGTTCTGATGAAGCACGTGTTCTTTTACGTCATGTGGATGACCGGGTGCGTGTGCGTCACGTCCCTGTGGGAAAGCTAGCACCAGGATGCACTATGGGAAGAAGGCAAGTTGACAGTGTGATGCTCTGGACAGTGTTCTGCTGGGAAACCTCGGGTCCTGGCATTCACATTGGAAGTTACTTTGAGATGTACCACCAACCAAAACATTGTTGCAGACCAAATACACCCCTTCATGGCAACTGCCTCTTTCAGCAGGATAACGCACCCTGTAACGCTGCAAAAATTTGTTCAAGAGTTCAAGGTGTTGTCTTGGCCTCCAAATTCCCCAGATCTCAATCTAATAGAACATCTGGGGGGATGTGCTGGACAAACAAGACTGGACTTACAGGACTTATAGGACTTAAAGGATCTGCTAACGTCTCGGTGCCAGATACCACGGCACACCTTCAGAGGTCTTGCTGAGTCCACGCTTTGACGGGTCAGAGCTGTTTCTTTGGCACAAGGTTGACTTGCACAGATTCAGGCGGGTATTGATCGGTGAATATGCAAGTTCTCCGTTTTCACAAAGCAGGAACAATGCTTGAAAGGGAACAAAGAAAGAACGAACGAAAGAAAAGGAAGGAGGAGAAGAGACAGCAGAATGTGTCTTACACGTTCCTCTTCAGCCAAATCCTCATTTTCTGCTCTGTAACCACAAGACCTGCTTTTTTGTAAACTCGTCTCCAGGATTACGCAGAAACTGTTTTGGTTCAGGCTCAGAAAAGTATGTGGCCGACGGCAGTGCTGCGCTGAGAGCTGGATGTCGTTTGATCTGTTTATCTAATTAGGAAAATAGAGGGGATGAGAAAGCAGCGGAGCAAAAGCTGATGGATTTACTGTCTCAGTAAAAAAGCCACAGAACCAGTCTTAGCAAGATGGATGATATGCTTAAGTATCCATCCCCTTATTTTCATCGCACGGTTCCAGTTACAAACTAACTCGGTGTAAGCATTCCGTGGGGCATTAGGATTAGCGCACGACACTGAACAAAAGAACATTTGCAAAGAGAGGATTGAGATGATGACACATCAGATGAACACGCAACGACCGAAGGCCGTCTTGGAAGATTTTACATGTCAAAATAAATCATTATAGTATGTGATTGCATTCTGCAGAAGCGTTCCTCCATGAGGAACATCCACGCATTCCATACATTGGTATGATTTGCATCAGTGCTTTGTATCTACACGGTCACCTAACAATAATACGACCAAAAAAGGAACATTATCATGTCAATCATGGAGGTAGCATATGAAAACACAACTTGGACTTGTAGAAATGGTCTCGATTAACCCTTTCCAATGAACTAGAGACAGTTGTCTTATCCAAAGAACACAAACAGTCGGGCTTCCAAAGAACACAAACAGTCGTGCTAGTGTCACTGACTCAATCTTATCTGATCCTTTTTTTTGGGGGAGGGGGGAGTAATCTGTGTTATTTGAGCTGCCTGCATTTCCACACTGTGGCAAAATCAACAAGTCGCTGAGAGGCTGTTGATGGAGGTTGATGCCCATCTCCTAACAAATTTAGCACGGAGATAAGTGGGGAAGGGAGGCAGGTAGGGTACGGGCTCGAAGGCCACCATAACGAGGGTAAGATGCGTGTGTTGAGAGATTCCTTTGTGCCAACCTCTCGTCACTGTCGAATTAAGAAATATGAAATAGTTTGCTGGGAGAAAATTTCCTGGTCTGCGCTGGCCTTGGGAACAGATTAAGTACTGTGTTTCTGAAAAGTCTTGGAGTTCAACTCAAAGGAAGGAAAGGAAATGGACGGTTCGGGTCAGGAAGGCCGTAGGGTAATAAGAGATGGAGCCTGGCGCACTAGTCCACACCGCCGCCCCTCATTACCTCTACGCAGACCTTTGTCCCTGCATCTTAGCTACAAATGAGATGCTGTCGGGTGGGGGAGTCGGGGGCGAGATCAAGTTCAGGATCAAAATCAACGCTCTACGGCCTTGTCAGTACGACAGAAAGGGATTTCTCGCAGTGAGGCTCGCAGAAATGAACCACAATGAACAAATCATTTAAAGTATGTGTCTTGGGCTAATTGGTTCTGGAGGAACTGTTTATTTCTACTGCGACATTGCTTGAGGGTGGGTCAAGGGTGGGACAGGTGGGGCTATTCGTTTTTATTTGTGGTTGCCTGGCGGACAAGTAGGTTCAACAATTAGAGACGTCTCACGTAGGCCGAAGAGTGATTGGGCTGATGGTAGAATGATTTTTACTAAGCGGATTAATTAGCGTGCACGGATGACAGAAAATCTTTTCAGAATCAGGAGCATGCAGGGACATGGAAACACTGACGAAAGGGCGCAAAAAAAAAAAAATCCTAATATTAAGCACAACAAGCAGTCACCTTGGTTTCCATGCAACCAAAACATGGAACTGGGCAGGCAGATGGTGGTATAGCTAAGTAAGTTATCATTTGTCCATGCCTGCAAGTGCTGTTGTATAGACAAGAAGTATGTCACTCTACGTAAAGCATGGATATGGTAGTGAGGAGGGCAAGATCAAACTAATCTCAAATCAAGTGCGAGCAATCTTTTCCTTCACCGGGCCTTCAGCGTTCACCGGACATTCACACAGATTGGCACTTAAACTGGAAAATTCAGACACTCTAAAGAAGTCTTTCAGACTCTTGGATATCAAGAGCTGCAGAATGCTTAGTGAACCGCAATGGACTGAAATGGACAATGTCAGGGGTCGCCAACTGGTGAACCACGGGCGGGATCCTGACCTAGCAAAGCAGTTTAGCGGACTGAACAGTGTACAGGGAAAATAGTGAATGCAGTTTAGTGACTATTGAACATAACTGGCATCTTTAAAGTTGCCTGTGTCTGTAGGTGATTTTGAAGCAGGCTGTTCTTACATGGCTGACAAACTGAGAATTAGATTCCTCTTCAGTCCACCAGTCCAGGGGGTCAAAGGACAAATGAAAATGCCAGCTATGACTGTCTCTAGGCCATATGAACATCAATGCTATCCTTATCGAAGCTTGTCTTATCGGACTTGCCAACCCCGAAGAGGAATAATGACAGTCCAGCAGAGGAGGGCTTAAGGAAAAAATGCAGACCATTTTTAATATAATACTTTTACAAACCACTTTTCTAAGCTGGAAACGGTTTTTTTTTTTTTTTTTTTTTTTTTTTTTAAGTTGAAGGATGGGAATAATGTAAGCAAAGCACCAGAAGTGACATGGGGGAGGGGGCAGGGCTTCCAAAGACTGTGTTATGTTGAATAAACTAAAAAAGTCAGAATTTCCAACCTTCAACAAGGAAATGAACAAAAATAAATACATAAACCTTAGCCCCTGAACTTGCAAGTCCCATTTGGAAAATGTAGGTCTCCCCAAGCACCACGTTCAACATATGACATCATGTCAACATGGCCACTAACGATGCCAACAGGAAGTAAACCATCACATCACTACTTTAAGCAAGTTTATAGTAGTAGTTACTTTACATTCACGTAACTACATCACGTAATTACATCATGAAGTCAAGATCACCAATATTAGCTGGCTAGCATGTTCGTAACAAACAATACGAAGATTACGTAGGGCGTCCGTGTTTAACCCCCCACTTTGGAGCCCGGTTGCCCCTAGCTTGACGTTCTGACGTTCTTGACGTTCTTGACGTTCTGAATTCCCACTTCCAAGTCAGTATAGTAGGGTTCAAAAACACCTACGCAACTGTCGGTACTTCGGCGCGATAACTAAAACAGCCGAGCACTCCCATGTTTAAACAAGGAGCTTCTACGCAAAACGCGTGAAGGTTGGCAGGTCCGTCATATTAGCAGCTCGTACGCATGCCTGTGATGATCTCTCAGACACAGGATGCTGTGCGACGCTTGACGTCCAATGCAAGTAAACAGTAATTAAGCAGCCCTGCAATTACTTGCTTTACCACCTTTGTTGCCCTTTGCTGTATAATAAAGTACAGATGCTTAAAGGCTGCAATGTTCCACTGGAAGTTACGACACCTTTGATAAACCTTCCTACCACAACCCCGCCTGACTTATCCGTTTTTCCCCCCCTTGGAGGACAGCGGAGTCAGTGGCCTTGCTCAATCCTTCAGTTGACAAGCATGTTTACTGTCTGCGGTTGCAGACCTGAGAGTAATTAGCCCAGCACCGTCCACGGCCACCCTGAAACGAGAGGCAGGAAGACACGGCGGCCATCAGAATGATCGAGGTTTAACTAAGAAGGAAGAGTGAAGCAGAACTGTTTCTATGTAAAAGACAACAGTGAGGGGTGTCGGCGATTTTACTGGGAGAGTGATTTATTCATTTGTTGCCGCGTCGTTTAGACGAGCCCTTTGATTACGCTTGGACCCCGAACTCCATGGAAAAATTCTCCGCTCCAAGCACAGACTTCAAGTGTTGCGCAGACGGTGCCGAGTGTTCTTTTCCCCAGCTCGTCTCATGTGGCGGAAAGAGCAAGAGGTGATTTGTCACGAGGCTGCTCCACATTTACGTGCTCCGCCTCAGGGCAGGTGAAAATGGATGTTGCTCCATGTGTGGTTCCATTGTACAGGGCTCATATTGGCAAAGAGGCACCAAGCAGTTCACCTGGCCTCACCATAGATTCTGAACTGTGTAAAATTTCCACATTTAAGAGACAAATGTTACATAGATGTGTTAATTATAAAGCTCTGAATAAGGTCATTTTCCAACCCTAGGCAGTACAAACCCTCGGTGAAAAAAAGGTTCACTCACAAATCACCCAATAAAAATAGAGAGGAGGGAAGAAAAAAAAAAAAAACTTGCTGAATTTTTGATATTTTCAAGTACAGGAAGTTGTGAAAATTACTTACATGTGTTTCGCTTTTGCCTGCATCTTACCCACAAGTAAAATTCTAGGATTTTAAAATCTGGTCGCCCCAAATGTTCCTACTCTTAAACCAGTGCTCAAATAACAGCTGATTCATTCAGCGAGTTTTGGTTTTTTTGTGTTGTGATGTGAGAGCAGTCTTTTGTTCATTCTTAATAACTTCCTCACGGCAAACTATTTGAGAGTTTTCAGTGTTGGTCCAAATAAATAAATAAATAAACAAACAAATAATCATGTTACTGTTACATCGTTAGACATGTTAATGAGGCACATACAAAAACATCAAATACAATACGTCAAACTTTTGGAGCCTAAAATAACTTCTGACTCTATATTCAGGCTGTATGCTGCAAGGGGTTGTTGACGGCAAAACGCAAGGAAAGAAACATGGAGAGGAGGTTTGTTAATAAAAGCGTAAATTAGACGCATTTCACCTTTTGCACTCGGATGGATCGCGACTAGGGTTAATGTTAATCATGTACAAAGGTTCAGAAGTGATAGGAAGAGCTTAATGAGGAAGGCAGGAAGGAAAAGGAAAGGGAAAAAAAAGGAAGAAAGGAAGAAGACATGGTGGGGAAACGGAACTAAGGAGCACGAGAGTGAGAAAGGAAGGAAGAATGAAATCAGGGGGGGGGGTTCCTCGTCAAGGATGCTTCTTTGGAAAAGCCAGTCGGGTCCCTCGGCGTTCAGGCAGGCGTGTGTCATTCAAAAGGTCCCGCCTTGGACGTGTGCAAAGGATTGTGGGTGCTTTAAGCATGCCGAGGCTACGCGCATGCATCCTTGAAAATGTTCTGAACAGAGGATTCTGTAGAATTCGAAGGACCCTAGACGTCGGAAGAGTCCTTGGGCGGGATTCGAGGACACGCGATCCTTGAAATGCAGGGAGGACAGAAGAACCGTGTGAACCAGGGAAACAAGAAAGGAGAAGAGGAAGGATGTAGGGAGGAAGTAAGGAAGGAAGGTGAGCGGGAGAATGGAAGGAAGTAAAGAAGGAGAGAGGAAGGTAGGATGGCCGGAAAGACAGCGAGAGGAAAAAAAAAAGAGGTAAAGATGGAAGGAACAAAGGGGAGGATGGATGGAAAGTTAGGGGAAGATAGGAGAGGAAAAAAATGGAAGAACCTTCCAGTTTAGGCCACTTCACCTTCTGTGCTGAACCCCTATAAAGTGTATTATAGACCAAAAAAAACAAAGCAAATCTGACCAAAACCTTGTTTTTCAGAAGTAGGATTCCACATCAGCCACAATGCTAAGTTTTAAAACACTGTTAATACAACAGCAAATGTAAACAACACTGTGGACGTTACTTACTCTTCGAGCGAGGCCCAATGCGATGTAGCACTTCTCTCCAGGGTCCACAATCTCCACCTCGAAGTAGTGGCTCCGTGTACAGAGCGGCTGGCGAGCCTGAGCGAGTCCCACGTCCATGATGCTCTTTCCCTTTCCTACGTACTCCAGTAGCTGAGAAGGCACAACCCAGCACCGTTACTCAACACCCAAAGTCACCAAAGACAATGCCTGTTTTAATAATACAGCTACTGATATCTACTGCACAGCTACTGAGCGACTGACTACCGAGCCCGGGGGCAGCTGGCTTTGAAACAATGTCACAGATGTTCATTATTACATGATATTCCTTTTATATAAATATAGAAGTCGGTGTCAGGCCTCATAAATTTACAAGAATAAATCTCAAACGTCCGAAAGAACCCATTGTTACAGAGCTGCTCGCAACTGGCAACCAGTCGACCAATGGACAAAGGAACTAAATACCAGCAGCTGCGAAACGACTCCGGGTTTCCACAGACTCCAGCCCCGTCTCCGTCGGCTGTGTTTACTGGACAGTTAGTGTTTGTGTAACAGGGGTGTAATGAAGTGTAGAGGCTGTATTAAAGCCAGTCCTTCGTTACAATCACTGTCAAGAAAATTGGCAGAATCGCCAAAGCTCGACGCTGTGAAGCTCCTGATCGTACTCAAACCCACTTAAACGCTCTCCTGGAGCGTGAAACAGATCTGTGTTTGGTTCGCGTTTGCAAAGGAATGCCAAAGTAACCGGCTGAGTCATTGAAAAAAGAAAAAAGAAAAAACCAGGCGTGGCAGCCATGAGACAGGAGGAGGTGGTGTCTATGACTGTGGCTAGCGTCATTTCAGATATTTACCACGGTGGACTTAATACATTGTGAGGAGAAGTCCCAAATTCTGGCATCTTTACGATCTTTCACGAACTTACTTGAGTGGTTTCCCTGTTATCAATACAACAGGGTGGAAAATGATCCATTTTAACCTGCGCACTCTTGAAACATGTACTCTTAAGCAATCAAATGGTCATACATACTTTTAAAACCTTAGATTTGCATTTAGACCTTCAACTAGACTTAACTAGTTAACGCATGATCAATGATCGTTTACGTGCTGATCAGAATTTGCACTCTTTTCTTTTTATTTCGTCCATGTGCCTGCTATGACAGCGTGCGAATCTCACATCATTTCTGAAAGCGCGACGACGATGCGGGTGAACAGGAGTTGAGGGAAGAACCCCGGGGCACTATGACTCAGAAAAAACAAGACCAGAGGAATGGCACCGCATACACAGCTCTTCGATATCCATCACTAAACTATTAAGCTTTATGAACGAAATCCCTTCCTGTCCGTGTTCTCGGGAAATACGTTCCCACCAAAGATTCTACAGCGGAGCAAGATGGATCACTTACGCAAGAAGTGGATGCCATTTTGATAAGCCCACCGTAACTTCTGTTTTGGCAAACAACGGCTACCGCCACCTCTTGGAAAACATGCGCTAAACTGTTCTTCAAGCAGTTATGAGGAGGTTAATTCTTGTCAATACTATCTGAGATAACAAATCGATGTCTGAAGTCAATCGCGATCCACGATGTTAATCGATATCCGAGGCTTCAATCAAATGGGGCGAATTTTGCAGTGTAGCTGCATGTAGTCGAACTTACGTCAATTGGGCTCCAGTTATTGAGAAAAAAATCAGACATCTATTGATGTCGTCTTAACACAGGATGTCATAATTTCTCATAATGTAAACAAGGCTAATACATCAAAACAAGGAACAACAAGACGGTTTCAGAAAAATGCAGCAAGTTTCCCACGGTATCTGGCCTCCTGGACGAAAGGCCAGCTTACCAAAATGGTGCCCATAGTGTCCAACTTCCATACTTCCTAATTATCAACGTATTTTCCAGCAAGTAATCCATCTTGCGCCTAGTGCTTTAGAATCTTTTTTTCCCCACTGTGGAGATTCCAGAGCATGAGAACATTTCTAAAGGTTATTCTGAAGGTTTGCTTCATAGCTAGCATGGATGCCATCCAATTCGGGAAGCTCGGTCAAACCGTAGTCGGTTTAGTCCAGGACAGTCGCTCGGGTTTGGAGACATCCCTGTAAATCTGCAACCCTACCTTCAATGCACTCGTTTATGGTATCGTTATCCACGTGTGCGCAAATACGGATAAGCCTCCAAACCACAGTGTGGATCTTAAGTATGAGCGCCCCTCGAAGACATATATACATACAAAGACTTGCATAAAATACTGCATCTGCATAAACTGCATAAAACACAGGTGGTCCTCAGGCTACGATGGAGATGCGTTCTGTTATCCCCATCGTAAGTGGAAAATGTCGAACCACTGCTTAGCCAGGAGTCTTTTCCAGTAGGAGACATGCTGGGGCATTTAGAAGACATGCTCTTGAATTAAAATTAGCTCTTGAAGCACACACACACACAAAAAAAGAAAACAGGCGGCAACGCACTGTACAGTACACCGATACACAAGTTAACTCTCGAGTTGCGGGAGAGAATGAAGCATCACGCAAGGCGAGTGATGCATACATCCGGGCATCGTCCATATAGAACGTCACACGCTGTTACTCTGGCCTGCCAACAATGCCTGCACGCGAATTTTAAATATTTTCTAAATATTTCACCATTTTTAGCGCATCGCAATAGTCATCATAACGTCAAAAGCTCGTGAGTCAAGCCATCGTGACTAGGGGAGCACCTGTACCTCCATAAACTGGGAAATATTTGGGGAAAGAAAAGAACACACACATTGAAGTAAGATTCTCAGGGCATATACCGATCTTAATTACGCCAATATTTCATTAAGTTATCCTGTTTTCTTTACTAATACCAGGTTAAACCAGTACAGATTCCAATAGCTAACATTACAGACAATGCGACAAGTCAAATTCATCCTAATGGGATTATATTATTATATGTTACACTTGGGATTAATTAATTGCCAACTACCTATGGACATGACGAGCAAACTTCCAGAGACTGAATGATGTTTTCTGAAAAGAAGGAAGGGGGAGAAAAAAAAAGGATAGTCCAAACAACAAAAGTTCATTTTCTCACGGATGAATTACTTACTTTCATCAGTTGACTTCATTTTTTTTTTTTAAGTTAAAATTTCTGGCTTTCACTTTGAACTATGTACAATTTTGACCCATTATCTTTTACCCTAGTATAATTTCACAGGATTTTTCCCAGCCTTGAATGTTTTTGACTCGACTCGTCAGTTAATTCCCTCATGAGCTCAAAATGTGAGAAGAAACGCGAGAAACCGTATAAAATGTGGCGCGGGGGAGGACTGCACAACTGCCCAGGACACTCGGCCCATCTTTTATTCTTTCCTCGGCAGAACAAAGGCGCTGGATCCAACCCACAACACAGCAGCGTAATGACTTTCAGATTTTAAACACTCTTCATTAATTGCCCCAAAGTTTCCATTCACAATGTCAAAATCACCATATGCCCAAGCAATGGAAACAATCCCCCAACACCACTTACAGCCCTTGGTATCCTTGTTTACCCCTGAGAGTGACTGCTGCTCAGACGTACGAAGCAGGAAGAAAGAAAATAAAACAGAAACATGCTAGGACAAAATCCTGAACTTTCCTTGAAGTGGTTTTTATTATTTTTATTATTATTTATTGGATTATTCATGCACACAAGTTTGACACTGCCCTTTTCGCCAGTGTCTTTCCTTGCATTCAGTTAAATCTGCTGAAGCTCAATAAACTTCCTTGTTTATAACAGAGACAAGTGACCTTTTAATGTTTAACCATTAATGATATTTACTAAAAGTTCATGGCTATTAATAAGAATTCGCCGTGGTTATACCTCGCGTCAGAAGGTCCTGGGTTCGAGCCCCGGGTTCGGCACGGTGCCTTTCTGTGTGGAGTTTGCATGTTCCCCCCGTGTCCACGTGGGTTTCTTCCGGGTACTCCGGTTTCCCACACAGTCCAAAGACATGCACGTTAGGCGAATTGGCTACCCTAAATTGCCCGTAGGTATGAGTGTGTGGCCAGGAGAGGATTGGTCATTGTCTGGCCTAGAAAGGAGACCTCTGAAATCTCCAGATGTCTCGAAGAGACATATGGGGACCTCATCATGTGCGAGAGCTGATGGAAAGGGGGGGGGCCTTGTGCTGAAGTGTCGTTTTTAATAATGACCCCTTTTCACTCGCGCCATGGACTCTGAATGGATGACACACAAGGACGGAATCTTATTCAAACATTTATTTTCGCTCAGCTTTTTTCCTGGTTTGTTTTCATTCACTTTGCCAATCAGACCAGGAAAACCTGAAAACCTTAAAAAAAAAAAAAAAAAAAAAACTTCAAGTTTGTAAAACATTATTGTAATAATCGGATGAGATGACTTATTATTATTATTATTATTATTATTAATAATAATAACAACATCATGACTGGATAAACAGCAAATGAGTACAGTGGCCCTTCGACTCGCGAATGCATCGGATGGTGAACAAATCGGCGCACGAACTAAATTCCCGATTTTGCACTGACCGACAAACAAATCCTCCACCGATGCACAGACAGTCAACCTACACTTCATGGCACAAACATTAAGTTCCGGTCAAGCACTCGTTCAGCGCATTTTTTTTCCGTTGAGAGTAAGAAGCCTAAGCGTATAACAGTTGAAATGAAGAAAGAAATAATTGCAAAACATGAGAAGCGCCACCGTATCCCTCCGCCACCGTCCACCTACGCCAGCGACTACGTCTCCACCGCAAAG
>JAQLOM010000015.1:16949817-16960665 GCA_030068315.1 Chrysichthys thysi
TGTGGGGGGGGGGGGTGTAAATTTAAATATGCAAATAGCTTCACTCTGATCGCCTGCCTGAATCCGTGAGCGTGGGTGACGGTTAGAGGATGTTAGCCAATCAGAGCAAAGGATATTTACACACGTTATGTTTACATAACATACAAAGAAATAAAATCAAGATTAATCTTGAAAAACCATTTACAGTTTTAACCCATTAGCTTCCGTGGTCCCCATTTGGCGATCATATATTGAATGGCATAAAAAAATAGATGGCATGTGGCACGATCCCAATTTGGGACTTTGACTAAAAATTTAAATTTCAGAAAAACTGACAGTCATATTTCTTGAAAGTAGATGTTTTTGTTACTATTTGGATGTAAATTAATAGAAATACATGAAAATTTTCCGGAAAAAAATAAATAAATAAATAAATAAATAAACAAATAACCGGCAGTTAATGGGTTAAGTAAAATAAATAAATAAATAAATAAAATACAAACAACCCAAAGAAAAAAAGAAAAACGTCATCCTGCTCCCATTTAGCATTGTTAAGTCTGTAACTTTCATGTGTACGACGTAGCTATTGATCCAATGCTCACGATCCGGATGACGCCTCGTCACAGCGTATCGTGACTTAACGCATCGCTCTATGGATATTACATCCATGTGGTGTGCGGTTATAGGAAAATAATCAGCACCCGAGTGAATCAGGTTACCCTGAGGTTTACCTTTATAGTTACATTTAATGTTGGGGGATGTAGTTAGTTCCTGCGACAGCGGGTTTAAACGCGTTATGATTTAGTCAAACGAAAAAACAAAAAATTGTCAGTCGTGTTGCTGAAAGACCCCTAAAACATTCAACAGCAGCTTTTCCTGTTTGTTTGTTTGCTTAGGGATGATAATTTCAGTACAACGTAATGACCTCTTTGACATGTCAGGAATAATTACGTCCACCCTGATACACGACCTGAGCTGATGAGGAAGTGGGGGCGGAGTAACGGGAATTGACAGCCGTCACTCAAGGTCATCAGGAGCAGATGGACCAGTGACCTCACTGGCATTAGTGCGGCATCTGTTCGAGCGATTCAGCCCAGCGCTGAGCGGAGACACCGCAGAAGCACTTACTGCGCTCTAATGGACACTTCAGTCGCCACGCTGTAGGCACGCTCATAAATGAAACCACTAACGCATCAGACGCCGGGCCGATAATCTCTCGACGAGGCAAAACATACCCACAGGAACGAAGGATGCGTCTCGAACTGCATTCTTGCATATTTAACACGGCGTGAGCTCTAACGCAGAGCAACAGGACATTCGTACAGGAGGACATGCTTTAATAACATATTGAATATTTCTCATTAAAACCTAATATACAATATTTCGTAAAAATGTTTTAAATATTTCTAGATAGAGTGCCACTTATTTACTAAAATATTTCTTACAAACTTAAAGCTTTCTTTGGTATTTTCATATCAGTAGGTGTTCGTATTAATTTAGCAAAAACGTACCTTTCCTACAAATAATGCTGCTTATGGATTTAGTTATAAAAATGTTTTTTTCTTAAATAATTTTTAGAATGTAAATATTTCGAAATAAAATTCACAAAAGAGTAAATATTTGTAAAAATTTTTTTTTAAATATATGTACTATTAGTTTAGAGAATGTGCATATGCAAGCAAGCCTTGTAATAAAAACAATTATAGAATCTAAAAATAATTTTCCAAATTGTTGTAAATAAAATATTTCTGTTATATCTGTTAAACACTAATAGTTTTTTTTTAAATAGCATGTTCAAGTCGAATTAGTCATGCCAGATGCAAAATCATAAGACATTGTTAAAAATATATTTCTAAGTAAAATAAAACATGAAATTACATGAAATGTTCCGATTTTTTTTTTTAAGTAAAATCTAGAATCTAACGTACAACTGCATATATTATATATTTCTTAAAATATTTCTTACCATCTACAAAAAGGTGCATTTTCAAATTGCAAAAAAACCCAAAAGTGTTTTATACGATTCTAAATATTTCTAATGCAATTTCTGCTCGTTTTGTTTTTCAATGTTTTGAACTGCAATTGTGGATTTTCAAACAGGACAAATGGTTACATAACGCGTAAAATATCCAACACCAATAGTTTTTATTTAATTAAAAAAAAATTTTATTAAAAGGATACACCTAATCATAAAATGCTTTCATTTACACAATAACACACCATTTATTTGATTTATTTTATATTAAAAATTTTTTTTTTTAATTCCTTATGGGTATTTTGTACCTGCTAGGGTGCATCAACTTTATTTCAACACCAAGCAGTGCATTATGGGATTTTATGAGTGTTAATTTTCCCGCATTATGCTTTCACACAAATTTTTTTTATCACATTTCTGACTCGACAAAAATTCACGAGACACCTCCTTTATCCTGACTGGCTGAAAGTTAGTGGGCCGCATCATTTGTTTTCTTTGTTTCCATCTTTGATCCTGGAGTGCCACCGAGATGAAAGTTTTTATACATTTAATGCAAGAACGAGATTAAATAACAAAACTGGACACCTGATATTACAAGTGTTAGGATTTCGAAATTGCAGATGCCACCTTTAATGACACCCACAGCGTATAACACTACATCCATCCCATAAGCAGAGGCCAAGTGGTAGGAAGGAAAGCGATGCTTTCAGTCATCCTCAAACTAACTGCCCTATAACGCGATCTGAAGAACATGACGTAATCCGTCACGCTTTATTCCGGGCGCCTGAGGTAGCACGTCTCACCTTGTCCAGCTTCGCCTCGATCTCCACCACTTCGGTCTCCACCTCATCGATGTTCGCCCTGAGAAACACAAAACAGCACGAAGTTACTGCACTGCTCCAGAAATGCTTCTGTAGGCCTCTTTACTCTGATAAATACATCATAGTTCATAAAAAGTGCTGTTTTGAGGGACAGCATTTCTTTCTTTTTCTTACTCTTGCTTCATGGTAGGTTCTCTCCCAGGACAAGAGGAACCATGTGTGATATCACTGTATGGTGATTGGTCAAACAAATGAGCCAATGAAACTAAATGTTCTTGTTCCCTTGGTTTTCGAAGGTTCTGACAACCTGTTACGGAATAATAATCTACACCAACGTGTTCGTAGACGCATTCTCACGTGATCACTAACTACGTTCCATCACGAATTCTCCTCTCTATAAAATGAAAACTTTTATAAGAATTTATATGGTACATAAGTACTGTAACACATCCTGGTCTCCCCCTTCCTCCAGCAGGACGCCAGCGTGATCCGAACCCCGAGACATCCGACGACTCGTAAGGCAGCCTGAACTTGTGACTTAATCGTTACCTACACACAAAAGACGGCGGTGACGTGGCGTTCTTGTGAAAAGTAAAACTGTTCAAGCGTCCTGAACCTCGGGAAGGTGTTGTCAGTGTTGCTAAGAACTGAAGTTATTTTCAGTCAGATCCCTGCGTGTGAGGTGATGGGATCAGATGGAGCTTCGCATCACTGCACGGCAGCATGAGATAGAGAGACGTAAAGAAATCTTATACATAAATAAACGATTCATTCAGTACTGTCTCGGAGCATATAATCGGCAAGATGTTTAAAAATGTACTGATAAAAAAGGAATCTAATAGGAAGATCTGGCGAAGTGGAAATGTAATAACGCGTCAAGATCCTCAGCATCAGTCATATGAGGATGAGTCACAGTGACCTTTAATCGCACGCGCCCACCCTGCTGGCACCGAACCTGAGAAAGAGTCGGAGGGTTTAGACATTTCAGCTCTCTCAGACAAGAACGTTCGACTCGTTGTTTGACTGAAAGAGATCTAGAAAACTAAACGGCTTTCTAATTTGTAATTTTTAACATAATCTTAGGAAGTCTTTTGTAAAAGGTTTTCCAAAACCTTCCGAAAAAAGTCCAGGGTTGGGAACTGAAGCTCAGGTCCAAATTAGACCCGAATCCTAAATCTCAAGAGCACTGGGTACCTGTAAAAAAGTTAAGTTCTTGATGACATGACGAGAGCGAGAGAGAGAGAGAGTGTGTGAGAGGGAGAGAGAGAGAGAAAGAGAGAGAGGCTAGTGAGTGAACACCTGCTAGAACTACTGCAACGTGCTTCACAGATTTTCCACAACTGGAACGTCTATATCCGGATAAAACGTAGAACATGTCATTATTTAATAAGGCTCTTTCCATGCCTCGGACGAAAGGGTTCCTGGGACTACAATTATCCGTCGTTCTTTCCAGGAGAAACTCAAGAACTTTGAACGTTATTGAAAAGGTTCCTGCAATGGAAATCTTCCGCTTTTAACCTTAACGACCAACTTTCCTCACACATATTATTCATAAAGTCTCTGTCAGGACTCGACTCTTTTCTTCTTCTTCTTCTTTTCTGATAAATGCTGAAACATTTCCTGGGGGTGGACTCAGACTTCTGGAGCCGAGCGTAGCGGGTGAATCTGGCAGTCGGGGAAGTCAAACATCAGTGAGGCACACACCCACTGCGAGGCAGTCAACTCATCTACGCGCTGTCTGCCAACTAACGGAGGGCTGCGTGTGTGTTGGCGTGGGTGTGTTTCCCTGAAAGACTGATGAGAGACACAGAGAGAGAGAAATGCCGCCTGCCAGTAATTCGACACAGACAAAACAGAGAGGAGACGAACTGCGCCTGGGTAACCGTGTGCCAAACCTCCAAGTCTGCATGTCTGAGACGAAAAGGGAGATTTTTTTATTTTTTTTGTCCAGATGTAGACGAGTGTTTATTTAGACCGAATATGCATACGGCCTGCCGTTTATCCCGTGGAAATCTCCCTCTTTTGGATTTGGGAATGAACTCTTACTCACTCGGTCACTGACTGTCTCAAACAAACACGCGTACGGACTTTAGAGCGTGTGTATCTCACCTCAAAGCGCGGTATATGATGGAAATCTCAGATGTAGACTGAATGAGCGGGTCTGACGCACTGTGCGTAATTGAAGAAACGCTGCGTCACAGGGCAGCCTATGACACATGAAGGAAAGTTGAGCTATCCGCTAAACGAAGTGCACAAGGTTTTAGCCAGTCAAGCGTCCAAACTGCATTGTGCATGGACGTGGTGGTGTAACGTGTTAGCATGTGTGTGTGTTCTGAGTGGAAAGGCACATGCTTGGAGGACAGCTGCTCAATCTGACCCTCAGGCTCTCTCTCTCTCTGTCTTTCCTTCTGTGTGTCCTGCTTCATTGCACATGGCACTCCAAAGACCTACGGGCACGTCCCCATCTTTCCCCTGGGGTTGTATCCATGGTAACTGATGCTGGCAGGGGGCTGACCTATCTAACCCAACACGCGTCTGTCTACTCTCCGAATACTCACTCTAATTAACACTGACACTTGCTCAATGGATAACTGTGATGTCATCGTTACTTTGACTACACTGTATAATCAGGAGCGGTTGAATTCTGGACTCTGATTGGTCAGACGGTGCCGATTCATTTCTTATGTCCGGAGCCCTGAGAGTAGCACGGCAATCACACGCTTACGTAGGCTAATTTTTAGCGTTACCGCTCTGCGTAAATGGTAGGCAACTGTTGATATACTGATGATACGCTGAGGTTTGTCTGGATGTAACTTGGTTCATGTGATCATTAGCACACGATAATGAGCTTTACTGACTCTTTGGTGCTTTTACGTCTTCGGGGCAACTGAAAAATGTGACGAAGCTGGGCAAGCACTTTGGTACAGTGGTCTCGGGGGATTTACGATCTGTCCATCCATGCAATACAGGATAACAATGGGATTTAAAAAGAGAACAATCCCACGCACACGTCTAGCGTCATCTATTTCCATTCCACTGGAAAGTACAGCCTGTCTGAGGTGCTCCAGCCCAGCTGCTCCACCGTCGCCCCAGCGCTGATGATGGATGTCGTCACTGCGTCCTTGAGCGAGGCACTTAATGCCAGGCTGTTCCAGGGACACGGTGTCCCCTCCGCCAATTTGGGCAAGAATCTTATCCGATCCATACAATATACATAATTCCAACGCTCCTCCTCAACCCATGGCCACATCAAGGGCAAACTCATAAACGGTACTAAGAAGTAACATTTCATCATTTTTTTTACTATTTATTAGTGCTACAAAAATATTATACACGTATCTTACTTTCAAAGTATGTGTTCAGAACAAAAACAGCAGATGCGCTAATGAGCACAAAACTGGCATCTCTATTGTGACTAGGATCTTGGCTAAGGTACTTGCCAAAAACTACCCGCTGAGAGGTTCACTACACGTCAAGAAAGGGGTGCCAATAATAATGAGACATAACTTATGCACATTATTAAAACGCTTCAGAACACTTGGGGCAGAGTTGCACGAATAAGAAAACGCCTTGGCCAGGTTTTTGTTTCGTTTTGGCTCTCATGTGCACGTCCATGTAACTCCGATCCTGCAGGTGGCGCTGTTAAAACGGCAGGAGAAGGCTTGGAATGAATCTGCTCCGGCGTGAATACTTTATAACCAATCGTAATCGTAGGATGTTCATCGTCGGACAATAGAGTAACAATCTGACTGTCGATGTAGTCTGGAATGAACGTCGACCCAATGTTCCCTTTAAGCCAAACACAGCTGGTTGGGTCTCAGTTTTATTTTGAATGTTCTTGCATGTTTAAATCATCACACACATGTTCAGTACAAGGGTTTCAAACACACCTAATGTTCAGTCCAGGTCTGTTCTGGCAGCAGCCTTCCACATACATGGGGTAACGGTGTAACTGTGCTGAGAGAGAGAGAGCGAGAGAAACGGGTGGAGGTCTGGGTTCTCCCTCCTCCCACTGAGTCAGAGCTACATCCTGTCTGAGACACGACACCATTGAGCTGAATATCGATCCCTGTGCTGGTGTAACGGAGTCTTCAGGTTTTGTCTCAGTCAGAAACCGATGATGGATATGTTGTATGGCGATGGAGGGTTTTTTTTCTGGTAAGAATTCCATCAGTTAAGGGTGATTTTTGGTCAGGTGATGTTGATTCATCTTCCATAACAGCAGCACTGACGGTAGGTCAGTAGAGACAGAAGGTTTGTATCAAAATGCTCGTTCTAATATGGGATTATTCCTACACAGAGATTTGTAGCAGAGCCATTTATTTCGCATTTTTGGAAGGAGTCCCCAGTGTCAGCAAGGTTCCCATCATGGGGCGTTCTTCAGGATGGAGAGCTTTGCGGTTTCTAGGGAACATAATATGAAATTTATTTATTTCCTACAAACTAAGTGCTTATTACCTTCAAGAGAGAGCAAAAAAAAAAGAGGCTATCTATAGCTGTTAGAACATTAGAGATAAGTGAAACTAATGCATCTTGTAGGCCATCCATGATATGGAATGTAACTATAAACAGATTTTTTTTAAAAAATGATGTGTTGTTCTATACCATCAAATGTGAAATACCATTTGCCCCTGGTGAAATATTACAGTAGTACTAAGGGTACAAAAAATAACTACCTAAATAAAATAAAAAATACTCCAGGGTGTGCTGTTATGGGAAAATAATCCATTTCAGAGTGGATGCAGGCTGCATCAAACCTGATTAAAAAACAACAACGACAAAAAACCCCCAGAAAACCCCAAACTTTTCTCAATTAATACCAACAGCTGAATTTCCTGGAGGATCAAAGCTTTAGAGAATAAATCCATAAAGCAGCCACCTGGCATGTTTTATGGTGCATTCTCTAAAGCTGGCCTCGTGTTAAGTCATGAGGTCAAACTCGTGACTTTTGCTTCTTAACACACCAGATGGTGCGTTTTTGGAGATATCTTCAGTGATGAACCCCGGGGTCATAGGGTGTTCCGGGGCTTAGATTATGAAATACCCTCACCTGGGCGACCCAGTGGGGGTATTCAGTCCTAGCTACACCATGGATCATCCCTCTTACTCCACAGCCACCTTGACGACTTTTCTCCAGCTTCGCTGATGTTCTTGGTGGCTTTTCTTTCCTGCATCCCCCCGCTTCCAAGAAGACTCCGTCTGACGTAGAGACTTGACGTAGAGCCCCAGCTTGGATTCTGCCCATCAACCCTTATGCCTGGGCAGAATTTCCAGGATGTTTTTTGGGTTTTTTTTTTTGGCTTTTTTGTACGTGCGGAAGATCAGTATGTGAGTCACATCCAAAACGGCATCCTCCATCCTTTATTTACTATAAATCCACTGTAGTCACTTCCTCTCTCAAACATACTGCACACACACACACACACACACCCTAGTGCACTAATGACCTCCCAGAGACACTCAGGCTGTAATTAATTACTCACGCTCTGATGATGATGGACCACTACGCGACTACGGTCAGGGAATCGGCCACAGATAGCAATCGCTTCTGAGTGCATTTACATTTATACACAGGGTCTGCTTAGAAATACCAATACTGATATATCGGTTTCTCTGTGGAGCTAACATTCACCACACTGCTGTTGGGTTCTTGAATTTGATTGGTCGTTAGGTCTAATATGTTATCGTTTCTATAGTAACAACTAACTTAGCATGTTGGACACTCTCCATACAGCACATTAATAGGTTTTACGTGAGGAGACGTTCATTTCGAAATTTTGGAAGGAGTCTCCAGTGTCAGTGGGGGTGGGATTGGTTTCGAACCATCTTCCGGATGGAGGGCTTTGCACGTACTTGGTAACATGACAAGCTGCATTCTTTTGGTGTTATTTACACCTCAGGGTACCTTGCCTGGATGCATAGTTCGGACTTGCAGTCGTAACTGGGGTAAAACGTGCCTCGTATAACCCCATGGCTAGAAATACAACATCTATATTGATTATTCAAAGAGGACAGCATGCAACCAGGGCTAAGGGTCTAGCTTTCCAGCACATCACCATGACCAGCAGATCACTACGGCCAACACTTCAAACCCCACTGATAGGAAAGTGAGCAGATTCAATAGTCGGTGCTGTAAATGCAAGCTGATCCCTTCCCTTTGATCCTTGGCCAACATGGCTCCGCCCACAGTCCCACTCCATCAACTCAGTCAACACCTCCCACAATGCACTGGTGTCTCCACTGACAACTCTTGGCACTAGCTTTCAGGTGGAAACCGATTTTGGCACGAATGCAGGGTCTGTTGGAAAACGCAAAAACCAGTACATGCGGGTGGTATCTTTTCTCACACACCATTCCCACAGGCTGTGGTTTGGGAATTGTTGGTATGCTAAGACCAGCTGGACTCACTTAAGCCTGCCAAACACACGTAGCTCACCACAACTTGGCCGTTAGGTTTAGAATGTAAAGCATCAACAGTCAGAATATAGAAACTTTTGCGAGGGTATAAAAGTGCAAAAGGCTGTAAAAGTCTCACAATGCAGTTCTCTTGGCCGCTTGCGTTCTGACCCATCCCAAGTCCGTTTTCATCCAGAGACTTTGAAAGGGTCTTACTTGATAGGACAGGATCCTATCTGTAGAGTATTTGCCTGGCACGTTCTTCTTTGCCAGGCACCATGGGTGAGGACAATCGCTCAACTAAACCCGCATGTAGATGTTAGGAGATACGGCACGGACGTTAAGCCGAACAGGAATTGTCCGTTAACAAATGGGCACCTCGGGGTTTGCGCCGCACTGTCAATTGTTCAAATGCTACGTTGATTTGCTTTGGGCAGCTGAAATCTTGGCAGAGTAACAAATCTCGCTCCTTAAAGACAGATTAGGACAGCTGCGAATTCTTCCGTTAAACTGGCCTCCTTTCAAATGAAAACAAGGAGCCAAGTATACTTGTTGTGTGAGAGGGAAAAGTTATGTCCGTGCTTCCCCTGGCAGATTGGAAAGCGTTAAATAACGGCAACATGTTTCTGCTCTCCAACCTTGGCATGTGCATCCTGGACGATCAGTCAGAGACAGAAAGACAGGCGTGTCCAAGACTCTTGGAAAGATTAATACCCTTTGGCTATGAGGAACCGGACGCTGCTGGTTAAGCAACACAGTCCTTCTCCCACAGATAACATTCTGCAGACTATTACCCTTCGGGAGTCCGGCTCTCTTATCGCCCGTCACTGGTAAAAACCAGCCGCAGAACTCTAGTGTGTGATAGATGGATCTTTATCAGGGATGTGATGGAAATCTGAAATGGTTATAACATTATGCACTTCAAGTACAGATGATGTTACAAAGCAGTGCTGCCTGGTTAGATTTCTAAACCAGGGTCATTTTACTTCAACCCTTTTCTAGACCTCAAAGTGTACTGTGAGACTAAAGCTTTACCGTTCTGATGAACAGATAAATACAGTTAGACACTGATTAACGTTTGGTCTGAGTAAAAAAAGAAACATAAAATCAGGTCAGACCACGTGTATTGTTCTGGAAAATTCTCCTAGGTCTGGAAACACTGGGTAAATTGGTTCTCTCACAGCTCCAGGGTCTTGGGTTTGATCCCGAGTTACTGTCTGCAGGTTCTCTGGTTGCCTCGCACCTCCCAAAAACGAGGCAGTGGGTGGATTGGCTATGTTAAATTGCCCCTAGGTGTGAACGAGTGTGTGAATGTGTGTACAGCGTGACCTGCGATGGACTGCCGGACAATCCAGGCTGTGCATCCATTGTTCCCAGGATAAACTTCTTCACATGGTGATGATGATATTCATACCCCATTCCGCAGAAGTTACCGGTTCAGTATTGGAACCATTTATCAACCATAAAAGTCATCTCATTCGCCTTGGAAATGTAAAGAAAGATTCTAGAAATGGCACTAAAAAGACTCTGTAGTTATTAGGGTTGCACCGATACCACTTTTTTCCAAACCGATACGAGTATGAGTATTTTTATTTGTGTCCTCGCCGATACCGATACTTCTTAAATTGGATTTCCATGAAAGTGTAATCAATTTGGAGGCAGGTTTAATTTTCTCTT
>JAQLOM010000015.1:16979597-16991082 GCA_030068315.1 Chrysichthys thysi
AAACCCATAATACACTTTAAAAACATGTTTTGAGGCTGAAACGCATTCATTGGATTTACATTCATTTCAATGGGAAACACTGATTCGGGTCGCGAACAAACCGGGTCACAAACCGATTATTTGGTACGAATCAAGTTCGTGAGACTATGATTGTGTCCATTCAAAACTAGCCAATAGTTCTTGTATTTTGAATTTCTAAACCGTCCAAGTTATATTGCTGTTAATAAAACTAAAATATCCAACCCGCAATACATTTCTGAAATCCACAACACATGACGGAAACAAATGGTTCATATTCTACAGAAGCACGCTTTACCTTGTGGCGTACCCGGAGATGCTTTTCTGTTCACCACGGCTGTAAAGAGTGATCATTTTCGCTACCGGACCCTTCCTGTCACCTCAAAGATAAAAATGTTTTCGGTCTACTTCCTCTCTGATGATATCTATATAAATATGCCTGAATCGACTCTATGCTGTTCAACAACACTGTAAATTAGTGAACGATGATTAGCTTGAGCAATTTTATCCATTAAAACAGCAGTTGTCGTCAAAAGTCTGCGATTTATCCTTGCACTCGTTCATCCTCTGAGCTCTACGGGATCATCAAATCATCAGGAGGTGCAATTAAATAACAAACTAGGTCATCAGCCTTGAACGTCCATGAATTGAGGAAAAAACAAAACCACCCGACACTGAGGTGACACTGTGAAAGTGTTGCCAGGCTAGCGATTATCACCGTGATGCTAAACACCAAAAATGACAACCGTAAATCATCTCGCCAAAGCAGCAATCGGGACGCAGTGACCGGAAAAGAGTCGTCATTCGTTCATGTGACCCACATGAAATCCTGCTTAATCACACATTCAGGCTCTCAGAGGACGTGAGACCCGAGCACTTCCCGCACAGGACAGGAATTTAGTCTGTAATTAATTTGTAAGCGCTGCAGGACGTTGAGCAGCATGAATGCACCACGGATTTGTCCTCATCTTCCGGCTAATTCGGCTTCTTTTTGGAAATAAATGGAACGCTTCTCGGTTCACCGCGAGACAAATGAAGATGTGAAATTTACTGACTGTGGAATGCTTTTTGAGGCCACTTTTACGCAAATAAACATGACACAGTATCATATTCAGGGGCAGCACGGTGGTGTGGTGGTTAGCACTGTTGCCTCACAGCGAGGAAGTCCTGGGTTCGATCCCTGGGGTCGACCTGGGTGCCTTTCTGTGTGGAGTTTCCATGTTCTCCCCGTGTCCGTGTGGGTTTCCTCCGGATACTCCGGTTTCCTCCCACAGTCCAAAAACATACACAGAGGAGATTAGGCTAATCGGCTACTCTAAATTGAGTGTGAATGGTTGTCTGTCCTTGTGTGTCGCCTGCGCTGGATTGGTGACCTGCCCAGGGTGTAACCCTGCCTCTTGCCCGAAGTCAGCTGGGATTAGCTTCAGGTTCCCCCCTGCGACCCTGAACAGGATTAAGCGTCAGAAGATGAGTGATGCGTGAGTAGAATTTTTCTTCATCTTGTTGTGCTTTGTCCTTCATGAGAGTGAGTGACTGGTCAGATATGAAGCTGGTGCAACAAAGAAAGACCGTGGATATTACAGGTGGAGTCGCTGATTCTGCAGAAAGATATCTGCTGATATTTGCACGCAACATCCGAACAAATGCCCACCTCCCTTCAGCGCTCCGCCCCCAAATTCATAGACGAGCTTCGCCAAGGCAAGGACACCAATATCGATACCTCCATCTCCCCTTCTTTCCCTTAGCCCCGTTTCTGATTGGCCGGAATAATAATGTGATGCTCGGTCCCAGCCACTTGATTGATTTCACACCATATCTAAAACATTCCTCTTTATCTATGAAGGTCTCCTTATATGTACAGATGCTGTCAGATTGTGTCTCAGATAGTGTTAAAGCGAAATCTTAGAAAGAAAAAAAAAGAAGACTTGCAACACTTTCTGCTGAAATTCCTTGCCAAGACGACTACGTCGGTAAACGCAGAGATGAAATCTATTCACACGAGAAATGCCACGCTTCACTTTCTGTGTGTTCAATCCTTCACCAGAGCGCACGCTGCATCACGGGAGACATGATTAACAATACAAGGCTGCGTGTCAGAAAACACGATGGACGCAGAAGGTCCTCGAGAAACTGATTAAAAAATAATAATGATGACGTGAACCCTTAGAGGTGGTTTCATTAAATGGCGGATGATAAAATAAGAACAGACGCTTGATCATATTCGGTTTGCATCTTCAGGAGCATGTCGAAAGCACTCCTGAGGTATTGGGGTTTTTTTTTTTTTGCAAGAGAAGTAGGTCAAGTGAGGCTGCAGGCTTATTCAGCAGCTTGTTTCAGTTCCTCGGCACACACAACTAGGCTGCTAATACAAATCATTAGATGAAATAAAAGCTACCGCCGTGGTTAAGTCACATCTGGGCATCAGGCCGCAGGACAGACGTAGCATTAAATTCCTTCTTGAATCATGCAAGGTGCAGGCAAAGTGAAGAGTTATCGCTGTACGTCGTCTTGATTTGATTTCATGCCAACCCTTGAGGTTAACAGTGGTGTAGTGGTTAGCACTGTTGCCTCACAGCAAGAAGGTCCTGGGTTCGATCCCTGGTGTTCGACCTGAGTGCTTTCTGTGTGGAGTTTGCACATTCTCCTCGTGGGTTTCCTTCGGGTTCTCTGGTTTCCTCCCATAGTCCGAAGACATGCCCAGAGGGGATTAGGCTAATTGGCCGTAGGTGTGAATGAGAGTGTGAATGGTTGTGTCTCTGTGTGTCGCCATGCGGTGGATTGTTGACCTGCCCAGGGTGTAACCCCGCCTCTCTCTCACCTGAAGTCAGCTGGGATTGGCTCCAGCTCCACCCCCCCGCAACCCTGAACAGGATTAAATGGCAGAATGAGCGAGTGATCCTACTGTATAGTATATCCTTCAACGCCACTTTTGCTCGAACCAAATCCAAGTCTCCACTTGAGACGCACGGCTCACGGCCCTGTTGGGATCCATTATATACACGAGATAATCATTGTACAACCAAATAGATCGGGCAAAAGAATGTCTTGAAACAAAGAAAATACAATTGTTTAAATTAAAAAAAAAAAAAAAAAAAAAGCTAAAATAGAACAAAAATAAAGAGCGTCTCTTATTGATCGAGGGGAAAACTCACAATGTTTACTTTAATCCATCACATTTGTGTGCTTATTATTTCAGAAGGCACTGTACGTGCTTTTCTTTGCTTGCATTTCTCGTACTTCAGCTTGTTTGGGTTGACGTGAACGATCCAACGTGACCATCTAATGTCACCCACAGAAATCTGCAGAGCATCCGAATGCATCGCACCTGCTCGACGACCGACCACAAAGCACGAGCCCACACGGATCGCTAAATACATACACAACAGGGCGAATAAATTGTATGAATTTAGGTATAAAATGCACAGGTGGGTGAAGGTCACCGGGCAAAACCTCACTGTGACAACTCTGCATTTCCGAGTGCGAGTTACAGAGCGGAGGTTGGGGTGGAAGAACATTTGCCTCATGACTTCCTGTGTTTTGTTTTTCTTTTTTTCTGTTCAGTGTGAACCACAGAGAAAGAAACGCATTCCCCCAGTGTATATGTGAGGTGTCTGACGAGTCGGACGGAAAAAAAAAAGAGAGGCACATGTCAAGAGATCGCTTTATCGAGGACTGGCGTACAGAGATAAACTCAAAAAGACGGGGTAAGTCTGTGGATTTTAAATTAAACAAAAAAAAATATATATATATATTTTTAGCTTACTTGAATATATGGGATTTGAATAAGGATGTGAAAAAATTTGCCAAGTTGTAAAAGATTGTTAAGCAGCAGATCTGATCTTAGACTCGAGAGTCAAACAGAAAGCAGATAGCTAGTCAGATTCTCACTGTACAGTCGATAAAGAAAGATGTGATGATACAAATTTGGACAAAAATTCAATCAAAAGCAAGACTGACTATATACACACATTTGCCTTCATTTTACGAAAGAGATCAGAAAACGCTCCGAAGATGAACACCTCCAACAACAGCTCGTGCCCCGACGAGTGGACTGCAGATTTCCAGTTCTACCTGTTCCCCATCACCTACATCCTCGTGATGGTGTTCGGTCTGCTGGGGAATCTGGGCGCCCTCTACGTCTTCATCTTCAAAACGGAGGATAAATCCCCCTCGAGCGTTTACATCATCAGCCTTGCGGTGACCGACACCATTTTCCTGTGCGTCCTCCCGTTCCGCATTCACTACCACCTCAACGGCAACAACTGGGATTTCGGATTGGGGATGTGTCGTCTGACGGGGACGCTCTTCTACTCCAACGTTTACATCAGCATCGCCTTCATGAGCTGCATATGCGTGGACCGCTATCTGGCCACGGTCCATCCCCACGTGTACCTGCGGCTCCGCAACACACGCTGCGCTTTGGCCGTGTCAGGCTGCGTCTGGATGCTTGGAGGTGGGGCCATTTTAGCCGTCGTGATCACGTATCCGGATATGCAGAACAAGGATGGGCAGAAGAGATGCTTCGAGAACTTTTCAAAGGATGAATGGAAGACACACCTGGCTCCATACAGCGTCTTCAGCCTGGTATTCGGTGCCTTGCTTCCTTCAATCATCATCCTGGTGCTCTACCCGGTGGTGGCACGTCGGATCGCGCGAATCAAGACGCGAACGGCGCACAGTGCCCTGAGGATCATCTACACCATCCTGGCCATCACGATTCTCTGCTTCTTGCCCTACCACCTAGTCTACCTGTTGCACCTTCTGTCGCGTACTCAGGTCATCCATAACTGCTTGCTTGCCGAAGGTATCTACAAAGCGAGGCGTGTTACCATGGCACTGGTCAGCCTGAACAGCCTACTCGACCCCGTTCTGTATTACTTCGCCACTAGCCACTGCAAGTGGAAGTGCAACTGGAACTTCAAGCTGCTGAAGCCAAAAAAGAGAAGAGGTGTCTACGCCATCTCGGAGAAGATACCAGTTCAGTGAGAGGACAAACTCGTCACTCCTTACTGGTCGAGATTTCCAAGAATCGACATCGGCAAAGAAACAAACCAGAGAAGAAGAGGGAGGTCTATGGGACTCATTCCGCTTATGAACGGACAGGAAGGATTTCTCTACTGGGGTCGCTGATTGAATTGATCATCTTGAATTGCAGGAAAAAAAATGATTACGATATCCTTGTACAAAACTCTCGCTTATGTATATAGAACACACAAAAAAAAAAAAAAAAAAAAAACCCAGGAAACAGAAGATCGAATCCAATCCCTTTTTTTTCATAACACTTTGTATACTGTCAGTATTTATCATGTTGTTGTCATTGTTATAAGCTGAAAGAAAGAATATGTGAAAAGAAGGGGGGGGGGTATCTAGGGCAGCAGTGTGTCAAATCTAGTTGTCTGGTTTAATGGTTTAGTTCTGGCCAGCAATGCCATTTTTTTTTCTTTTTTTGTTTGCTAGTCAGTCATCGCTAGTGTTTGCGGCAGCAGAGGTAGCGATGCAGCATGTTTACATCCATTCACATCCTACACCAAGAAACGGACGGAGGATGCCCTTGCTTGAAGATGATATACGTCCTGCGGGATGGGCTGTGAAATTCAGCTGTTGCTTCTGACCCAAAAGGCGTGAGAATTGGTGGCGTAAGGGGCTCGACTTTGACAGAAATGGATTTTAAATCCGTGACACTGTAACGGCTCCATTTATAGCCATTAAAATGTCACCGGGTGTTATTTAGGACTCCATTTAACGAGGGGTTTCAATTTCCAAACTGGCAGCTGGACTGTAGGAACATTACGGATGATGACAGAACCGAAAAAGGATGCGTGTTGTTTATTTTTCTTGTTTTTCAGACCGTGCGATCAATCATCTTAAGGTTTTAATTCGAGGCTTAGATATTTAATTCCTGAAGCTGTGAATAAAATGGAAAGGGGGAAAGTGCATAAATAGAATGGAAAGTAGAAAGTGAGCAGCGAGTTTGTCAAAGACAACAGGACAATTTATACCAAGTGTAAAAGTAGACACATGCAGAAGTTACAGAGGTGTATCTCTCTCTCTCTCTCTCTCTCTCTCTCTCTCTCTCTCACACACACACACACACTGGAAGTATCAGATCCTAAAATTAACCTGTGCTGTGTATAGGTGAGAAGGTGTACATAGTTTCTGTGAAATAAAACATTCAGGGAAAGTGAGATTTCTGATTTTTTATTTTATATTATTTATTTTTTTATTTTTAGTTAAGACACTCACAACCCAGAGGGAAGTCCTTTCTTCAGCAGATTAGAAAGAAAACTGCCGAGCTCTTCGTCCTAAAAATAAATAAAAAAATAAAAAGAAAAAAAAAGAAAGAAAAAAAAGAAAAATCATCAGTGTAGGTAGCAAGATGGTTATATAATAATAATAATAATAATAATAACAACAATGATAATAATAATATATTATTACTCATTATATTGCATATTTTATTTTTATTAACTATATTTATTATATAATCACAACTTGTGTATATATATAAAAACTAAAAACTAATACCGCAAAACATGCTTAGTGATCCTGCATTATCAGTACACTATACACTGATAATGAAATGTGTACTTATCCAGAATACATTTTCAAAAAAGAAAAGAGTTGAATAAGCTATTGTTTATTCATGAAAAATGTTTTTCAAAGACCCCCCCCTTTCCTATTGTTTTGCTTTTTTCGCAGCCAAATAAAGCTATGCGTGTGTGAATCGGCGCTGCTGTGACGTTTGTGACGCTAAAATGAGAATGGAGTTGTCTAAAATTAAATCTGGTGCTAAAACTCGTGCTCTGGGTGAGGAACAGTTTGTTATGTGGTTACACTATAAATTCCCCTGGGGTGAATGGTACAGCTCGAGTGTAGCCCGTGTGGAACAGATCTGTTGTCGCACACGCACGCTCAAACAAAACACAAGAACAGAAAAACACACCACAATGGAACAACTAAGAACAATAGTGTGCGCAACTTAAAAATAACCCACCAGACGTTTACTGGTTTAGTTTTTACTGCGATCCCTTCATTACTGCAGCATACGCAACGATATGAGTGTATGTTACGGATTTGGGCGTGTTGCGTTCCTTGCTCTTTTTTGTATCAAATTTAATATGCAGACGTCTCAAAAGTAAACGGACCCCCCCCATTATGTTTTATCTATACGGACACCACCTGGTGCTTCAACCTGTTAATATATGATTATAGTTCATGTCAGATTACAGTAAGTTAATGGTTTAGAGCGACTAGCCATGCGGCAGACACCGGAAGTTGTGTGATTTTCAAAGAGTTTGTATTGTAAACTTTGGGATTCCTCTTGCTACAGTCAACAGAGTACACTTGTACAATTCAAGAACAAAGGAAAGGAATCGACAGCATCCCGCTCAGGTCGACCAGGGCCCTCGGATAGGTGTCTACAGACCGTCGAACGGATTGTTGAAAAAAAGAAAAAAAAAAAAGAAAAATCCCAGTCGTAAGGCCGCTGATGTTGCAGAGCGACTCCAAGTGAGTCCGAGAACTTCTCTGAGGGATCTCCATCAACTTGGCTCCTATGGCAGAGCAGCTAGAAGGAAGTTTCTAGAAATAAATCTTTCAAATATGACGGCGTCTATTTACTTTTCAGATGTCCGTGTGTACGCAAATGAGATCTGCAAAGAGTTGTCTTCAAAACAGTTTGGCTACAAAAGTTTTTAATAATAATAAAAAAATACTAAAAGCACTCGTGTTTCTCTTCGGGTTGTTTTCCATCATTTCAGATTCATTCTTTGACAAAAAGACTTTCACATATTTTAATTATACACATGTAAATACAATTCCTTTACCTCGTGGTGACAAGGAGTCAAAACGGAAGATGTGATCGGCGGTGAGGCGAGCGCATCTACGATTTTATGTTCTATAGAAACTGCGTAGCAAGCATCGAGTGTTTAACATGATGGTAAGAAAACTAGTTATTGGAGTAACAACCTACCACTGCTTTCCCCTCGGAAGTCCTTGGGCATAATTTCAACTTTGGCCTAAGTTTCATAAAATCTGTATTCGGGGTTCAGATTTATTTTTTTGAAACGCAAAAACAATAAACCTGTAATTTCAAACTACGACTAGTAAGTCCTAGGGCCATGCAAGGAAAGGCAGCAAAGATGAAAAATTTTATCTTTCTATTTAAAATAAAAGTATTACAACGTAAACGGCGGTAAACAGTACAAACTATCCCTAAACAAAGCTAACATGTACTGTGATGACCCTTTCTTAGAGAAGTCCAAGGTACAATGTGTGCAGTTTTATAAGGAAACAAGCTCTAAGTTTCACTCAGCACCTTGGAGAAAGTTCACTGTTCTTCTGGAGGCTTTGATGGACTTTTGCTTGCGCCAAACAAACTTTATTTTGCAGTGAAACCCAGTAGCCTGTGAAAAGTGGGCTCTTATGTAACGTGTTGCTGTCTTTACTGACGTACAAACATTTTCTTGTAACATTCTTGAAACATTATTATTATTATTATTATTAGAAAAGTAATTTTCTAATTTATTTTCGAAAATCTAAACTGTTGTACTGACTCAATAATGCAGAATTCATTCAATAAATAATTATGACATAAATAAATAAATAAATAAATAAATAAATGGGTGGGTGGGTGGGTGCCCATGTTGTCTGCGAGGTCCTGTATACAATTCAAATATCCAAAAATTCACACTCTTAAATATGCCAATACGGTGAACCCCCGCAATATCGCGGTTCACCTATCGCAGGTTCGGTGCATCGCAGATTTTCAAATTTTGATTCACGGAATTTTTTGGCTTTCGCGGGACTCTGGAATATAAAACATTAAATATTTTTTTTTTTTAAATGTTAATACAAACATTAAGAGAACATTTAAATCAAAATTAAACAGCATGCACTGTATTTCATCAGCGGATGAATACACAGTGGCGGTGTACGCCACATTCGCTTCAGCTAGTAAACAGGCTGTAAACAGGAAGTGACCTCACCGGCATTAAGTACACATGTAGGATTTTATACGTTGTTAAAATGATGTCTGTTTAAGAGTGTAGAAAGTGTTTAAAAGCATAGGACGTGTTTATAAGAGTGTGGGAAAGGTTAATAAGAGAGTGGAAATGGTTTATAAAGCCTTAATATATATATAAATAATAAAATTAATGTGACGGCGCTACTTCACGAATTTCACCTGTCGCGTGGTGGGGGACGTAACCCCCGCGATAGGCGGATGTTCACTGTATATACTTTGTCCACCTCCGAGCTCCACAGATGCATTGCTAACATGATTGCTCCTTCTTTCCTCTTACACAGAAGTAGGGAATTTTCCAGTTCCAGTTCCGGGGATTTTCAAAGTTACGACTATATTAATAGTTTTTATCCAATCACACGGCAGCCGCGCAAGGCATCAAGACCAGGTTCCAGGTGTTTTTAACAATCTTCAGAGAACTTGCTCCCACTGTAACCACAGATTCTTATACATCGCTGATCGGAGATAACGGAGATAACCCTAACCCCTAACCCTAACCCCTTACCCTAACCCGATGTGATTTTCTGCTTCTGTCGGCGAGTCGCCTTTAGGATTCTTTTGGATGCTTTGCAGCTCACCACAATTCCAAACAGTGTTGATTCGAGTTCCCGTCGACTTCCCGTCAGCTCGAACCAGTCAGGCTGTTCTCCTCTGACCTTTTTCATGAAAAAGAGGTCTCCACCCGTGTGTTGTTTTCATTATTTTTCTCCTGAGCAAGTAATCAAACCAGCTCATCTAGCATTAAGCTCTATGCTAAAGAGATTGCAAGTGGCTGGTGAGTGCATCATGGGAACTGAAATCCAAACGCTAAGAAAGTCCCTTTCTGAATGTGGAAGTAAATACTGCTTGATAACGCATACATTCCCTGTTTACCTTCAAAAGGCCTCTTTCATATCCTCAACTTTAGGAATCTACTCCTTGTGACGTTCAGTTCGCTTCCTTCTCCAAGAAGGTCAGAGTAACCCTTTTTGGAAGCCAGGTTTTTTTTCAGTGCTGGTACAATTTGTTGACTCGGATGGGCCTGAGCATACCCGCTCTGCGTGGATACATGTGTGTGTTAGTGCTTCTCCGTGATGTTTACCTGATAGCTCCAGGAGAGCAGGATCACTTTTAGATTGGGGTCGTCGCCGGACGAAGACACTTTGAGGACTATGGACTCGACGATGACGGTGCCATCGGGAAGGTGCTGCACGGAGTGACCCCTGAGCATGCTAATAAAGTGCGAGGAGGAGAAGAAAAGGGGGTTACTATTAAGGTCAGGTAGAAAACCCACAAAAAATCCACAAAAGGTACGCACTGTACTTCAGCGCGCCGTAATGACATTTAAAAAGTGGAAAGCCATCACAACATGTGGGAGGAAATGAGTCACAGAGTAAACCACTAACTACATTTTCATTTAGAGATGGAAAAAAAGCCCCCCATGTAAAGTGCTTTAAAAAAAAACAAAAACAAAAAACCCAAAACAATCACACACAATCCAACTAAACAACAGCTAAATGATCCAAACAGGAGAAACAGGATGCACTGAAGGACATCAAGAAGAAGCCTGTCGATGCCTGCTGGAAGAAATTGTGGCCAGAAGTGGTCCATGGGTATGAGGGATTTTCTGCCGAAGAAATTCATCACTCTGCGGTTGATAAGGCAGTTAGGCTCGTAAGACAGCTAGGAGCAGAAGACTTTGATGACACGACTTCAGACGACGTCGTTGAGCTGCTCGAGGTCTACTCAAAACCGCTGAGCGACGAAGATCTGGCCGAAATGATCAAGTCAGCGAGCGAGGAGGGGTAAAAACAAGAGGAGGATCGAGCACACAAAGAAGAAGAAGAACAACAACAACAAGGCTCGAGCCCCTCACCACCATTTCACGGTTAGCTAAAGAGCTTAAGTCATTGGTCGAAGAATGGCAAATGATTCGCTCTTTGCAGTTCAGAAACGCTCTTGATGGCATCACGGAAGTGTATAAAAACCTGCCGACTCAAATGAAAAGCCAGCACCAGCGACTGCCTATCACGATGTTCTTTACCAGGAAAAAATAAATGCTTTTAAAACTGTTTTGCATATTTTTTTGTAAATAAAACTCCTCAGTGATATACAGTACAATAGTTGTTGTTCGTATACTGTGTCACCTGTGTTTACTGTACATACAGTACATAATTTCAATGAATCTTACCCAATATCATAGAGAATGGAAAGGGTTTATATAGTACAACTGTGCAGGTATTGGTTATAAGAGTGTGGGAGGGTTTATAAAGGCTTAAAATAGATTTAAAAAAAAACAAAAACAAAAACAAAAAAAACCCCACCACACATAATTACAACTTTGCAGATTTTCACGGCAGGTTCTGGAAATTCCACAATAAGTGAGGGCTCATGGACACACACACACACACACACACACACACACACACACACACACACACACACACACACACACACACACACACA
>JAQLOM010000015.1:16997517-17009014 GCA_030068315.1 Chrysichthys thysi
TCATTAAACAGATTCATCGCTCGCACTGCTACAGCCTTATTCAGGTGGTGCTTTTCTACAAAATTTTGCACTCTTTCTCACATTTTACACATCTCCCTGATCTCATTTGAAGTGAGGGATTCCTCAGGCTTTTTCTACGCTAGCGCAAATGTTACTATACGAGTGAGCCACAATCCCGCAGTGAGTGAGAGAGAGAAGTTGTGATCACGTGAGGCTCTGCAGACGAAGTCAACTAATAAGTCAAAATTTATTAAAAATTTTTGTTCATCTTGCTAAACACTCGCAGACCAAGTTACTCACAGTCCAAGGTTCCACTGTTGCAATAAAAATACATACTCACCCTAAGTGTCTGTCTGGGGTCATATTGTAGTCACCCTGCACAAAGACATAAAAGTTACACTTGATTTAATGTAAACACACACAGGCTGAAGAGAAGAAATAAAAAAAAAGCCAGAAAGACATTAAACAGATAATCATATATGTGAAGTATTGTGCATATTTCAGATGATCGATGATGACGATATTATTGGAAATGTTATTTATAAAGATCTAACCCAGTTGCACCAATTCTATATTGCAGATGAGATATTGATTACTTTCCTACAACAGCACAACCCAATGCGTTTCATCCCTCACTTAATGCACAGATGTGAAAACAGCAGACTTCTCTTGTTACAGCTGTGCGTGAATGCTTTGGCAGACCAAACTGATCCCGATGCTGATTTGTTCAGGCTTGCATGCATATTTTGACAGAGGTTTCGACACCCGCAAAACTCCATAAAAGACACACAGAGAGCTGAACACAATGAACGACTACAGGTGAAAACGTGCCTCCTAAACGCAGTGTGGGCCAAAGCTTCCACGCTAAGGAGTCCTCCTTTTAAAGGGTGCCATTACTTTTGTCCTAACCGAATGGCTAGACTTACTTGTCTTGATGTATGGATTGCTTTTGAGTTGTTCACTTTCAAGTTATTAATAGTGGTAGAATCCTGGCACGTAGTGCTCACCGTGTAGACGACGGACTCGGAGCCGACTTTGATCAGCACCATTGCTGCCCCGAGGACGTGTCCTGCGTAGTACGCTTTGATCTCGAGCTCGTCGTCCACCTGTAAGACAGAACGTTCACAAAAAGGCTGACCTCGGTAACATTTGCAGCATTCCTAACACGTCTTCTTCGAACACACTGTATGCATTAAATCAAATATATTCGTCAAGCGAGCGTGACCTAACGTGACCCAGGCAGTGACTGTTGTTATTTTGTTGGTAAGCCACCTGAACGGTCTGGTGCAGGTTTAGCGGCACCACTTTCTTCATGCAATCTTTGATCATCTGCGAGGTGAAGAAGTTGGTCTCGCCCTTTTTGTCCACCGTGATCTTACGGAAGTCCTCCAGTAGGATGGGGCAGATGGCTTTGGTGGGGTGGGTCATGTAGATCGGGCCCTCATATCCCACCATCTCGCTCATGTAGGGAAGAGCGCCGCAGTGGTCTAGATGGAAATGGCTAAAGGTGGAAGACGAGAGGAATTTAAATCTAACTACAGAGAATTTACTCAATATTACAGCTTAGTCGAATTCTCGACTGGTCACATATTTTCTCTGACAGTAGTTTCGGAAACTCATACGTGCACAAGGACTTGTAGAGCGGATGCGCCACATAAACAAATAAACAAACTAACAAATGTAATTATTGCCACGGTAACGTTTTCTGCGAAAAGATGTTTTCTGAAAGGAGTCTCCAGTGTTAGAGCTATAGTCTTCCACCATGGGAGAGTCTTGAAGTCTTCAGGACGGAGAGATTTGTGATTGAATGCGTGTTTATACCTGTTAGTGACAATGTTATGTGTTAAAAAGAATTGACTTGCTTGGCATCCATTCCACAGTATAAAACAACTATACGTCATCCCTTAAATAATAATTTAAATGGAATCGCTGTCACGTTGCTGTGATGCAGGAATAAACCATGTCTCAGCCATGCTGTTACAGGAAAATAATCAACTTCAGGCTTTTTAACAGGAACTGATTTGCATTTTTATTTCCCTTATACCAGCAGGCCAGTAGTAATAAAACCTTTAAAGATTACTAAGTTTTCCTGCAGCAAGGTTCTGGGTTTTATCCTCGAGCTTGACGGCTATTTTGTTACAGTTAAGGATCTTCATCAGACTCCATTTGATGATTTTGGACCTCATTATACTTAATAATGATCATTACTAAATCATGGGGCAAGTTCAACTGTTATGTTTAATAATAATAATAATAATAATAATAATGATGATACAAGGTGGGACACAAAAAGTAGCCCGCCTTCAGCAACAGGAAGATAAGGTGAACGAGCAAATAAATTGTTTATTAACTTAAAGAAAAGTCATAACAAATGCTGAAAATGGTCCCCGTTCACGTCTTTGCACCTACACACAGAGCGACAGACGGAGAGAAAGGGGCTACGGCTTCCTCCAAAGAATGTGGTCTCGGTAATAGAGGCGGGCTGCTTTTTCATGGCCCACCCTGTATTATTAATAATAATAATAATAATAACAACCCTGTACTACTACTACTAATAATAATCATCATCATACCTTATTATAACACAGTCCAAAAAGTCTGTAAGGCGGCCATTCTGAGTGATGTATGAGAAGTCTGGAAAGCGTCTCTAATGACGGAAAATGAGAAGTTTAAGAGAATAAGACTCAGTTTGGATATTCTGCACTGTTGGACACAAATTGAAACACTTTGTGGCAATGTAAACACATCAATAGGATAATAATAATAATGCTGATGGTGATGATGACGATGATGATGATGGCAGTGTGCTGCTGTTCAGTAACTTACATCATCATTGTATCCCATGTGCATCCCACAATCCAGCATTATGTTCTTGCCTCCTATAGAGAGCAGAATACAGCTGCGCCCGACATCCTGTCCAGCACCTACAAAACAATACAAAACTAAACTAAACTAAACTAAACAAACCATCAGCTCAACAGTTAAAGGCTGTGTCATCAATAACCCCCAGGCACTAACTAGGGTGTACAAATGATGATAAAGAAGCCATTATTCAAGCATCAGCAGACGTCTGCCTTTGTCCCACAGCACTGTTGAATCCCCCAATCTGATTGGTTAAAATGTGTTGATTGTTTTCCTATTACAGCACACCCCACAGAGCTTCAATCCCCACACACACACTGTATCCATAGTACCCTGTGGTGACACTGGATAACGGTACAAGGACAGGGTTCTTACCCAGAGGAGTCACTTTGATGTCTGGCATCTTTAAAAAAAAAAAAAAAAAAAAATATATATATATACAGTATGGAGTTTATATATTCTGAATAACTTTATTGTAGAACTAGTAGCTAGCAAGCTGCTAATGAAACTCTCTGCCTTAATGTGAACAGTGCAAGCAAAGCTGCTTGCTGCACTAACTCTCACCTGACCTACATTTATAACTTAACCTCAACCCTTTTCAGGAACTTCTCTAGCGTAAACCTTTTAGAAATATTTTAGAAAACAGCCATCACATGAACAGAATACAAACACACGAAGCGTCGAAATAATACCAAAAAAATATTGGCGGACATGATGTACAAACGCTGCGACAGCTAGGACAAAATCCGATTGGTTGATTTTAGACACGTGATATCACGGTTCGTTTTAATTGGGTCATAGCTCTCAAACCCGGAAGAATTCAGACACCATATGTGGGATATGTGCTGCCTTTAACACCTGTATTCTAACAAGTCCCGCCTTCTCCTCTGTCATTGGGTAGAATAGTCATTAAGCAAAGAACAGACCAATCAGCGGAGGGATGTAGTTGTCAATCTTGAGGAAGAAGGCGGAATACGTGTAAGAAAAATAATCCAGTGCGGAAGTGAAACCGGTGCTTTATTTTCAACATTATTAGAGGAGCTACTTAGTTTATTAACGTCTATAAATAATTTTGTAAATATAAATACATATACGGTATTTTAGTTCTGACGTTACATGTAATGGTAAATAAGAGTGTCTGGTGTTCAGTATTTTTTGTATTCTGACTCGTTCGTTCCAAATACAGGATTCGTACCGAGATAACTAGAATAACAAGAAATGGCAGATTCTTTCAGTCTACAAAATGTTCTGGACAACTTCAAGTCGTGTCTCAGTGACAATAAGGAAGTCTACATAAAATACTATATATCAGGATGGCGAGAGCTTGTTAGGTATGTGGGGTTCACCACTTTGTTTCCTCTTGTGTATTAGTGTCACGTTATATTCAGTTGTAGAGCATGCAGACTTTCAGACATCCAATAAGTGTTTGTATACTTACATAGGAAAACACATTTCAGATATTATTCGTTCATTCATTCATTCATTCATTTAGCCCTCATCCCTGACCAGTTTCACAGACCCTGCTGTTGAAACACATCCTCACAAGATGAGGCTACCACCACCATGCTTCACTGTGGGAATGGGGAGCAGAGGGTTCTGAGCAGGGTTGGGATTCCACCAATCATATCACTTTGTGCCAGGGTGTATTCCTGCCTCTTGTTGATTAGTCTCTGGATCCACTGCTTACTGAAGATAAATGAAGATATTGCTCATACTATGGTGTGATGTAGACTTTGCATTTCTTTATACAGGACTGAGCAAAAGGAAAAGTCTTGGAAACATGTAAATGAATGTAATAACGCCATGGTGCCTTCAAAAATTATGAAGCCAATGTTTTGAAAAACCATCAACTTCAGTAAACAGTTCACCCTGGGAGCACTGGGTACAACACATGAATAAACCTTAAATTGGAAACCAGTCCATTCCAGGGCACCATGTATATACACACTTGCGGGATACTATCTCTTCATTTTGATTTCAAACTGAAAATGTGACATTTGCTTAATTATTAGAACAGACATAAATCTCTGTATTCATTTCCCTTCTCCTAGCTTTATGAACAGCCTGGGAAGCGTCTTTTCTTTCATCTCCAAAGATGCAGTGAACAAAATTCAGATCCTGGAGAACTTTCTGATGGGCGAGAATGGGACACACTACCTCACCATCCAGTCCATGGTGAAGTACGAGTTGGACAACGAACTGGTGGATATTAACAAACGAGGCAGCCACCCGGAGTCGGGCTGCCGCACGTTGTTGCGTCTGCACCGTGCTCTTCGCTGGCTCCAGCTCTTCTTGGAGAGTCTGCGCACCAGTACCGAGGACAGTAAGACCTCTGTGATGTGCTCAGAGGCCTATAATGCATCATTGGCACAGCACCACCCATGGATCATCCGGAAAGCAGCTGGAATGGCTTTTTGTGCTCTGCCAAGCCGTGACACATTCTTCGATGTGATGAATGCAGGCAGCCACCAGGAGGTGGTCACACTGTTGGGTGAAGCTTTACCTCTTATCTCAGAAGTCTATCAGATCACAGAGGACGTGTATGCAAAAAACAACCTGCTCGACTTACCATAGATGGTTTTGCACTACCCGACGAATTCCATGGTTACTTGATGTTAATGTGTTTTGTATATATGCCTGCTTTTCCTGTAACCATACAACTACACTGGGATATGATCACTGGGATATGATTATAAAACTGAACAAATGTAATTTCATATATTTATTATTGGTTGAAAGGGATATATTGAATGTTTCCGAAACACTATTCTGTGAAATATATTCAACACAGTTACGATATACATTGTTTGAAATGTTAACCATATCTGTCTTAATGTACATTATTTATGCTGCTCCATTCCTGTACACCAGTGATGTGAATTACAGTTCTTTTTAATGAGTCAGATCATTTGACTCCCAAACAATTGATCAACAAAGTTTACCAAAATGCACACTGACAAAGCCTCCATACCGTGGTACTGTATCCAGTTATGTCTATGGTTCATTCTAAAGACGTATTTATTTTAATCTTTAGAATAATTTGCCTCCCCTAACAAACCAACCTCCACATACAGCTGAGAGTCAAATACACGACTCATTCGTGCAAATGAACAGTTTGCAAACTTAGACCAATGGTTTCCACAGAAGCACTGGTTACCACATATAAACAAATGAATAAATGAATGAATATGTAATGGAGTTGCCTACGTGTGAGACAGGAAATGAAAGCTCAACAATTAATTCACAACATTCACTTAAAAGAGCCGACTCTGAGTCGACTCACTCAAAAATGACACGTCAGCGTTGTTTAAGTGTGAATCTATGTAAATCAAATCAGAAAACAGTGAATGGCGTTCATATTTGCATAACTTTATCGACCAAATAGAAAATAAAGCACTCCACAAGCAGTCCCAGATTTGTTTAGTTCTTTTTTAATTGTGTAATATTGGATGTTCACATCATGTATACGAAAATAATATGTATAGTTACAGGTGGACACAAACATTTAAAAAAATTTACCTCACTGAATGAACCTGTGTTTACAGCGTAAGATAATACCTCACGCCTTTAAACAAAGCAGGTTTTGTGAAAATATATAAAGCGAGTTAGACCTAATAATTACACCAGTGTAGCCCAGTGTCTCTATAAACACTTGGCCCTTTCCAACATGGCGAACGCGGTGTCGTCGTGTGGGAGTTAGCAACAGGGCTAACGCCCTGTCTTGCGTGCAGCTGACGCACGTGAGCCGTTACCAAGGAGACGCTACTGTGTTGGCCACCGAAGATGTCCGCGTGCGTAATTTTATCACCCAGAGCCAGAATAAAGCTTCAGGTAAAGTTTTACTCTTTATTTCTTTATACATATTACATATAATGTGTATTATTTCTAGCAAAGCTGAACGCCATTAGTGAAATTCGACTACATTTCATTATTTGTCCCCTTAACTAGCAGGTTTATTAGCTCTAATAATAGTCCACTGCAACTGTGTTAAACCTTTTCATTCTTACCTTTCAGCCTTTTACCCCTTGAGTAGTCTCATGAAAACATGAAGGACCTGTGGGCCTCTTTTCAAAATCTGTTGGTAAAATGATTAAAACCAGGTTTATGTGATACCAGGGAGAATTGACTAGCTGACATCCTAATAAATCAATTACATTTGCAGAAACTCATAAATTAACTTTAGGAAGAACCAGGTGGTCTATAATATCCTACTGAAGACCTCAACATCAGTAAACCACTGGGCAAGATGGTGGCGAAGACACCATGTAATACTGCTGATTCGATTATAGGTACATTTAATGTCGTGGAACGTCCTCAAAAAAAAAAACAACAACCAAAAACCAGTTCATTCCTGTTATCACTTACATTGCAGCAGCTGTAAACAGTCATTTCCTGACTATCCTTTGTTTTTTTATCTCCATTGACGTGAGATAAAAAATAAAGTCACAGGCGCGTGACTGAGAAACCACAGGACCAGGGCCGGATTAACCATATGGGCCAGTGGCCCAGTGTGTAATTCACCAACAAGCGGGGAGGCACCACAAGACCCCCTTTGACCCCCCCCTGCTTGCAACATTTTGCCACTAGCCCCCCCACCCACCGGCTCGCAATATTTTGCCGCCACCACCCACCCCACCCCTCCCCGCTGAATAAGGTTGGGGAACCAGTGAGATTTAGTGCCCAGGGGCATCATGTTATCTTAATACGGGCCTGCGTAGGACACAAACTGTCGTCTTCCATCCTGGAGAGGAAAAAACGTACTGCCTGTTACAAAGCACTGACACTGGAGGCTCCTTCCATAAATGATAACTCAACACCTCATGGAAGTGAGAGCTCAGGGGTTAAGATGTCGGATTACTGATTGGAAAGGTTGTCGGTTCAAATCCCAGCACCGCCAAACTGCCATGGCTGGCCTCTTGAGCAAGGCCCTTAATCCTGAACTGCTCAGCTGTATAAATGAATGAGATGAATGTAATTCGCTCTAGATAAGGGTGTCTGCCAAATGATGGTAATGTAATGTTACAGAAAGATAAAACAATAACTTTTATGTTTGTTAAACTAACTTGGCTCATTTTTGTTTCGCACCATTAAATGCAACTCTACATGGATGAAAAAAAGTGTGTTTTTGGTGTGGTGTTCTGTTTGACCGAAAGCACGATCATGCTATACCTACTGGTCTGATTTTCATGAAGCTTGGTGCAGGATGTAGCTTGGGCTGCAAAAAAACCCCCATTACATTTTGGAGCAGATCCGAGTCACATGGCAGCTCAATGAATTCAGTGAGGATTTCGCTAACATTGTAGGATGTGGCATTTTGCCTTGGTGGTAGTGTGTGCTCAACAGTGCCATACGTCTTAAAATCCAGCAGATGGCGGTAAAGTTTAGTACTGACAAAACATAGCCAATGGAGAAATATGATGATTCCATTGTGGGGGAGAAAATTAGTGTTGCTTTTCTTTTTGTTCCTAACCACTTTGTTTCATTTCCAAGAGGGAAACATGCATGTGATGAGACCAAAATCTGCCAAAGGACGCACCAGACCCAAACTTACCGAGGCCCGTACTGCAGATGATGAGCCTCTACGTGAGAATCGTCCATTTCCCCCCCACCCTCCTTGTCATCCTCCTCGTCCTCCAACCACACCAAACCACAGGTTCGACTCATCTCCGTCCCCCCGTGCTTTCTACAGGCACAATAATCAGAGTTCAGCAGTTGAGAAAGCCCTCGACATCCCGGTGATGTCACTAAACAAATACAAAGTCCTCCCGTCTATTGAGAAGAAACCAGAAGAAGAAGAGTTCAGCGCAGACATGCATGAACAGTCCTTGACGTCTAGGCTGCATGCCCATCATTTCTTCAGGAGCGATCAGGAGCTGGACAGGGTGTCTTGCGGGACCGCCAGGATGACGTCGTGGTGCCAGGAGGGTGAGGCAGGGGTCCTGCTTGCTGTAAGGACACCGTGCGGTCAGAGGTTGATGTGCCAGTTCCAGTCCACAGACACACTCCAGGATGTTGTCGCGACGGCGGAGGACAAATCCGGCAAACGGTACAAACACGTTCTAATCGAGACCATGGAAGTTCCTCGGAGGAGCTTCACTGATCTGAACATGACTCTCTGTCAGTGTGGCATCGTTAATAAATCTGTCTTATGCATCAGCCTCAAAGACGGTCCTTAACATTTCAAAACAGTTTGCTTTTAATAATAAATAATGCTAAAAATTGATTTCATGCACTGTTATAAACAGACATTTGCTTGCACTACATCACAACATCTGCACTGAGCAGCATAAGGACATTTGATCAACAGTTTAATTTTTTAAATCAGGATCACGTCTAGTTATCCGTTAGTTATTTAATAAAACAGTTTTGAATTTTATCAGATACAAACACCCCAGTTTTCTCGGGGTCTAAATCAGCTTTTTTTTTTCTTTTTGGTTAACCAGTCAGATGTCTGTTTAGTATTTTATGGATGGCGTCTCCAGTGTCAATGCTGTACAAGATTAAGAGGTAAAAATGGTTCCTTTAGATTTCCAACACGGAAAAGTCTCATGCATAATGGTTTTTTTTTTGTTTCTTGATTCCATGTTATTAAATGCAACTATAAATGAATGTTTTTAAATAAAAAAATAAAAACAAAAACACTGGTTGCAAATTGCCATAGTATTAAAATAATGAAAATCTTTGGGACATGCCGTTAAAGGTAAATAATTAATTGTAGGGTGGGAACAGTAATTCTGCTTCATCATACCACCCTGTTGTTGATTCTCCAATAACAGCATCCCACCCCAGCCCTTCTTAAATTTCTCTGATAAAATGGTCAAAACAAGGAGGTACTAATAATAATATTCCATCAGGTCCAGGTATATGTATAAACATAAGTACATGCAATTAGAGTTAAATAAAATACAATAAGAGAAAGTTCCAGTAGGCAACAATTTTATTATTATTTTTTGAACGTAACAGTGAATGACTCCAAACAGCTGAATCCAGCAGAACAGAAAAACGCTGAAAACAAAATTTTACAACTAGTCTGTAACCAAGTTCACCTGAATCCAAACACAGCATTCGTAAACCAAACCAAAGTGCGTACTTATTCAAGTAACAAAGCAAAAATATTCATCAAGCATTTGAAGAAATCTTAAAGAAATCACACAAACGTAACTATCCCTGATCATCAGGGATATGTCCGTGAACAAAAAAACTAAAACGCACCACAAAACTCACCGTATGATTCAGCACCTGGTCCTTGGATCCAAAAATTCAAACCCCCCCCCCATCACAAGGTATAAACTTCTCACCAAAACAGGTGGGTTTTTAAACACTCTCTCCATAGTAAGATTTCTCTTTAGGAATGTCCCCCCCCCTCTTATGATTTTTTTTTTTAAAGGAATAAATGTTTCACATTCTTCAAATTCTGATCCTCAAAATGTCAGTCAAAGTGCAACATCAGTAATGCTCCGTTTGGTTGTTTTGGCACCCAGGACACATCAGGATGTGTCAGAGGTCCTTTACGAGACACCGAAAGGTGTTCGTTTCACATTAGAGAACGAACAACAAAACACACACACACCAAAAAAAAACCCCTCGGTAATTAATTAGCTTAATCTACTGAGCGTCAACCAAAAATAAATAAATAAATAAATAAAATAAACCTCAAAAGTGTTAACTATCAGCTAAGGATAAAGTCTTTTTTTTTTTTTTGGCTGCGGTTAACTTTTAAAATGTTTTCCTAAGGGTAAGGCAATGTAAGTGTAAATGTAAACACGTCACTAGCTCAGTGTAAACAGGGACAAATTAAAGTGAGGTAACTCGACTGAAAGAACTCTATGAATCCTAGTGTTATGTTGTTAGACAATGCATTGCCTCTTCTCCATCACTTCACTGTGCAATCTTTTCAATTTCATCAAGGTCCTCAGTGTCCAGCTTGACTATTTTCTTATCTACAAAAGACAAAGAAACAAATCATTCCAATCTGAACCAGACTTTAAGCTGAATTCCGGTGAGAGCTGGCGGACTTACTGAAGTGTTCCTCGATGGCTCGGAGCACGGCCATGCTCTGCTCGCTGTCCACCATGTTGATGGCCAGGCCTCGCTTGCCGAAACGTCCCGTCCTGCCGATCCTGTGCAGGTATGTCTCGTTGTCCGGGTTGCCGTCTTTATCCAGGGGGAGGTCGAAGTTGATCACTACGGAAACCTGCTCTACGTCGATACCTGCAGAGACGAGTCACATGTTTGTTCCTTATTCGCAGCGTAGTGCGCCGTCTGAGGCGTCAGCGGTTGAATACTCGTTGGGCAAAATGCAGAATTTCCCACAGTGAACTCTAAATCCAGTGCACGTCCTAGTCACCCTAGGACTCCTGTAGGTGTAATAATTCCTAGCAGTTCCTTTCAGCTCGATAGTTACAGGGTGCACGTAAACCCTCTTTACCGTTTTAAAAATGTATTACAAAGGCAGTTAATGGGATGTGTTGGTCAGATAGGTTCTATGCACTCGGTGGTTATCAAACGGCAAAAACACAGTATTTATATTCATTAGTGTCACACTTGAGTGAAAAAATTCAACTTCTCAGACCTTCAAAAAATTCAGTATCAATAGATTAATATTTAAACCATTTATATTTGCATTCGTTTGGCA
>JAQLOM010000015.1:17020912-17037444 GCA_030068315.1 Chrysichthys thysi
ACACACACACACACACACACACACACACACACACACACACACACACACACACACACACACACACACACAGGCACTCTATCTCCCTGCCTCTCTGTCTCCCTCTCTCAGTTGTTTTGTGAGAGTGGTTTAATTCAGAGTTTCAACCACCTGTGACAGCTGCTGTTTCCTCTACGCCATTCACACTGACATCACTGAGCAGAACGAGAGAGAGCTGGGAAGAAAAGATAGAAGGGGGGGAAGAAAAGGACTGCTTTTCATGCTGCTTCCTCAAAACCTTGGCAGTATTAGAAGAGGTCTCCTCTATCATCTCAACACCAATGTGAGGTAAGCCTGCTGAGCCTGCTGCTTTGCATGTGGCATTTTTGTGTTGTTTGAAAGTCTCTGCTTCGTTATGTCAGTCATGCTTAAGTGCAAAGAATGCAGAGGGCCATGCAATGAATCAAATCTGGCATGCTCTGTTGGCCCAATCTGCCTAATTTCACTAAGAAGCCAAAAATATTTGAGGGGGGGGAGTGGAAAAAAGTGCAGTCGGATTAATCAGGGACGTCAGCGAAGCTGGCGTGATGTGGATACGCGGCACGGCTCAACAGGTGACTTCTGCGGCATACTCTCGTCCCTCAGTGTGAATGGACGCTGGGGTAGAGGGGTTTATATTAGACAGAAGAGGTCTCTCATTAGCCTGTGCACTAGCTGATTCAGTCAGCTGAGACTCCTGGGAGAGGGACTGAGTCACGCTCGGGGTTTTCCTGGACTCCCCACTCCTCTGCTGTCCTCGTTTTCCCTCCCCCTCTCCTGGGCAGTTTCTCTGTACTTGAGCTCAATTTCATCACAGGGATGCTAATTGAATTTGGCTTGCCATAACCACCGACCTGGCTAAATATAGGTTATGTGGCACGCTGCTCGGTTTATTCGCCTGCTCAGAAAATCTTGATAAGAGCGAAATCAGATTACGAGGCACCTGCTTCATTTCAGACACACTGCGTACAGGACACACGATGGCAGTCTTGGCAAGGTCTGGCCAGGTGGAGCGGTGTACCGCACCGCCGCTGTCCCTTCTTGTTCTTGTCTCAACATAGCGCCATGCCAAAGCCTAATGTAATACAATGCTTCCTCTGTGCATGAGTTATTGCTGGCTGGAAGTTGGACTGGATGGATGATGGAGATGCTGGATGCTGATAACACTCAGGGAGATGTTTAATCTTCAGCTGCCATCGCTCGCCTTACCGTGGGCGAGAGATTAGGTTATGAGAGGTACATTTTGCCTCTGTGCAATTAAGTCAGCTTTTCAGAAGGCTGTCCTCGCAGGAAGAGGAAAAGTATTATATATTGTCCATTAGACCATAGAAAAAGGAAAACAATAAGACAGTCCCAGGAATTGAATGCATAACAGTGTTGCTAAAAGCGTATAGACGGTGTAATTTAGGCCTGACAATAACGCTCCCCAATAGTCCTGCGAAATTAAAAGTCAAATCACATCTTAACGATAATAAGAAACGCTGACGATCTCTCCTGGTTGCCTTTCTCGCTTCCTTTTCTAATTAATTAAGCAAATAGAGCGTTAAGCATTTGAATCTTCTTCAACACCTTGGATTCGCAGGTTAATACGGGTTATACTGCATCTATACGAGACCGCGGTGAAACAAAACAACCTAACAAACTAGAAAAACAACCCTCCCCGATCCAAATACGTATCCACATGCGACGGTACAGTGGTACGGGGTCCTCAATTCAAACCTGAGCTCATATGGAGTTGTCCACGCTTTTCCCATTTCCCTGGGGGATCCCGTCGAGTCCTCTGGATTCCTCCGTCCTAAAAAACAAACCCTGGTGACCTGGTTATGACCTGGCTCCACTGTGACCAGGATACAAGTGAGTATGCATGATAGATAGATAGATAGATAGATAGATAGATAGATAGATAGATAGATAGATAGATAGATAGATAGATAGATAGATAGAGTACTTTATTGATTGCACAGAGAAATTGCTTTGTCACAGCAGAAATTTAAGAACACATCAACTTATAGGACGCAAGAAGACCGCAGGCGAGTAAATCAAATAATAAGCGATGAACAAATAGGTAAGTGAGTGTAGAGCACGCGATCATGATAAAGCGACAGTCAATAGGACGTGTGATGGACCCCCTGCATGAATAAACGCACGCGTACAGGGCAATGCAGAAATCGAAAAATGTTGTGCTAAATGGAAACGTGTCAGCGTGGGACTTTGTTGGTGGTCCGTGTTTTCAGAGTCGTCACCCAGTGCAGCTCTGTGTGTATGCGAGAACACCTGCCGACCTGCAACCATGCCAGGCTTGATCAACAAGGCCAAGCGCAGCGCGCTGCCACTCAGCGTCTCTGACATCACCTCCTGCGTCCGGGGTTACACCCTGGCCATGACAGCCTCCATGACGTATGAAAACATTGAGGATCACCCCGTAGAAGGTGAGAGTGACCTCTCTTGATCTCATCTTCTCCACAGTGATGATAGGATTCCTGTCTTTCTTTGCATTAAAGAGTGATTTTGAATGTATCAGGTAACGTTCCAGGTAATATTGGCTTCGTTACATGTCCTGGGATGCAGATACATCGTGTAAATCCTTCCAGCGATGTGTAGTATATGCCACCTTACAGACCTAATGTTCTACATCTAGGATGTTCTTTTGTTATATAGTACGACTCATTTTTTCTGACAAGTGGATGCACTTCAGTGAGTACCCTGGGTTCGAGCTACGCTCCAAGGAGCCACAAAGTCGTTCACGCCAGACAGGAGACATTCCTTTGGCAGCCTCACTCTGTCTAGGGAAAGCTTGTTGCTGTCAGGCGTATTAGCTTTACAACATTATCCTGTGACATGCTCGAAGGATGGAATCAGGGTGATTGATTCAGCCTTAGTCATAGTGCAGGCATAGTAGAGGAAATCCACAGTTATTGTTAAAAAGAACACCACAAGGGAGTATGTTAGGTCTGTTTTTCTTATTTTTCCCCAATGCAATTTTTCCAGAAATTTTATCAGATGCCAGAGATGCAAGTAGAAGGCATACTCGTGTTTTTTCTTTTTCTTTTTTTTATAGGAAGCTTTGCCAGAGAGGTTCAGGGGGCATCGGAACTGGGATCGCAAAGTTGCTTGAGTGGCAGGTTTTTACTTTTATTCCGGTGTGTGCAGGCAGTCAGATACAAAGCTCACATTACAAAGAGAGATCATGTTAATGCTTTGTTGTCAGCAGACAGCGTGTTATTAACAGTCGGTCAGAGTTATGGTGGTTCAAATGAGGCCACGGAGTTAAATTTTGGGAAATGGAACCGTGCCATAATAACGGTGCCTGAGGGAGAAAAAAATCAACCCAGCGCACATCTCTAGTTGAGACCAATTATGAACTTGAGCCATGAGGTTGACTAACTGTCAGACGGAGAAGTCATGCACCACGATGGCAGTGCTGGCATTTCTACCTCAGTTTTTCCTGGGGACTTTGTAATAGGGTTCATAATTACAAAAAAACAAAACAAAACAAAAAAAAAAACCCGATTCAGGTTTTACCCACACCTGCTTTAGGTTTAAACCTGAATCTGGATAGCTCACCTCGAAATACAGACAAAGATACGGATTATGTTCCACCTCCTGTTACTTTACACGTCCAATCTATTTCCTGGCATGTTATGATAACTGTATAACGTTTTAGTGCATTTTAGGTTGGTAGAATAGGGCTGAAGTTCCCAAGACCTTCACGGCAAAACTGAATGGAAGTGCATTTCAAAAGCCCAGACCCAGGTGGTAGAAATAAAATCCATACTTTCATTGTTGAATACTGAACTAGCAGCCACTTTGCCATTTTTCAAAGTTGTTATTACTGTTAAATTAACACAGCGTCTTTGAATCACTGAATGCTTAACGTTATTTCCTAATCTTTATAAAATGCACATGAGCTAATGTTGCATGCATTTATTTGTTTTATTAAATTCTTTTTTTTTTTTTGAGGTATCTTTGTCTACCCGCTGGAGGAGGGCTCAGTGGTGGTGGGCTTTGAGGCGATGATATCCAGTCAGATAATAACGGTGCAGATCAAAGACAAGACAAAAATCGACGATTGCTACTTTGACTTCTGCACAGCGACCAATGGAAATCTACAGGATGGCAATGGTGGGATTTTATACCTTGCTTTATTCTTAAAAGTGCCCTCAATTGCTGCCACGTCTTAACCTCATCATGAGCTTCCTTCCTTCCTGCACAGCTGCTATTTAAGTGCTTGTTGAATCCACAAATTGTGTGCAGAATGTCTAAGTGTCCTATCTGCCCCCATACGCCTTGTTAGTGCTGGTCTAGAACGGGGGTATTGTATCCTAATGAATTCTGCGATAAGGATGAGGGGTGAGGTGATCCCACAGGAGCACTCTTACAGTTAGGCACAGTGACTCCACTTCACTTGCTCATTGAAGGTAATGGAACATGCTGATTACTCGGCCGTGCCCGAACCCTGAATAGTACTTTGTGATTGCGCCACAGGTCATGTGCTACTTGATGAGGATCTGGAGAGGATGGTGTTGGTGGTAAACCTCGGGGTCATTCCACCTCTGGAGACTGTGAACGTGTTGGTCAGCACCTCCTATGAGCTTTCCACCCTTCCAAACGGGGGTATCTGTGTCACCTCACCGCCCGCCTGCACTCCGAGGGTCCAGCGCTCCATTAAAGAAGAGCAGGCCTTCTCTCCCAACACAAGCAGGAAGTAGGACATGAACAATATTTGCTAGCACTGTGATGAAGGTGATGAAAAGTCATCTGGTGCAATATCCGTTGCATATATTTAACATCTCTGCTAATGGAAAAAGTCGGAGCTCCGAATTCCTAGTGATGCATTATTGCTCCTTTCTAACAAAAAGTGCCTTCTACAGTAATAAGCAGTGAGGTGTGAGCATTAATTTTTGTTTCTGACTCAGGAAAGACAGACACCACTGCTCTCTGGGGTCTCATGAGCAGATGGGCTCAAGCAACCAACTATGTCTGTCTTGGCTACTGGAGGAGGAGTCTATCAACTCCATTGACTATGAGTTCAACTTCCAGCTAGAGATCAGAGGACCATATCTACTGGCAGGTCAGAATATAACAGAGACGGGCATAGATAGATGAATGGATGGATTGATGTATGGACAGGGATGGACAGTCAGAAAAATACACAGATGAATAAATAGGTGGTTATTGGATAGGTAGTTGGTTTTTTGGATGGCAGATGGATGGATGGGTGGATGCCTATATGGATGTATGGATGGATGAATGAATGAATTACATTCGTAGTGCATGGTTGGTTAAACAGCATAGATGGGGACATATTGATGGGTGAATAAATGAATGGTTGTGGATTAAAGGATTTATGACTTGAGGTTTGATAATTAGATGGATGACAAAAATGGATGGGCAGAAAGGATGGCTGGTTAAATGGATGGAAGACAGTAGGATGCATGGCTGTTTGGTTGGTTGAGTGCTTTGGGTAATTGTATGGATAGATAGATGGATGGATGGCTGGATGGATGGCTAGAGAGAGAGATCATTGGATGGATAAAAGACAAGTGGTTCGATTGCTGGTTGGTTAGCTGCGTGGATCATTAGATATATAGAAGACAATGGAATTGATGGCTAGTTGGTTAGTTGGATGAACTGTTAGACAATTTGAGGACTGCGATAATGATTGGCTACTTGACTGAACAAAACTACTTCTTAAAAGAATGTATACATTTAATGTATTTGTAAGTTTGAGGTTTCTCTGTCAGGAGTGGAGAGCCCTTCTCATGCCATCCGGGCAGATGCTGACCCCTCCGCCCATTCTGCTACCAGCATTGTGGTCACCCTGGCAGACAAATACACCTATGACTGTCCTGTGGAAATCCTCATCTACCCCAGTGGTATGTACCATACAAGCAACCAGTGCTGCACATATACCTACTTGCAATTAAGTTTTGCTAAAAAAAAACAAACAAAAAAAAAAAACCAAGAAGAAAAAAACCCCAACAGGTCGGTTTAATTTAGCACTTTTTGTACACAGAATTGCACATACCTAAGTTTCTCAGTGATATTTAAAGATGACTCAGCTGAAGATTTCAAAGCATGTGTAGTCTGGGTTTGTAAAACGTGGGCGGTCAGGGATGTACATTCATCGTTCTCAATTTGTTCTAGCTTCTAGTACAGTGTCAGTCATTCATACAATGATGCTGGGCTTTCTTGCATAGAAGGATGAATGTTTACAAGGTTGTTTATTTCTGTAAAGATTTTAGATTTGTTGCTCATGTGGCCTTGGTGAACAGTGCTTTCAGAAAGATCCTTTTCCGGTGATCCTGCATGAAACGTTTCAACACCCTGAATAAAGGCTCAACAGTTTAGTGAACATTATTAGGAAACGAACACCTCTTTCTATATATATATAAAAAAAAGCTCCACAGCTGTCAGAGTAGGTCAAAGAAAAAAATAATCCATTAAGCCAAGGAAGATGGTTTTGAGGTCCATATTTCAAGCATGGAATCTAGGCATTTTTCAAGGAATGGAGAACATCCTAGCTTCCTTGATTTAAAAAAAACCCACAAAAACCTGAAGTAGTTTGGAACTTTTCCTAGATCCAGTGGCCCAACCAACCTGTGGAAGGACTTTAGTTGGCAAGGTGACCAAGAACCCATAGGTTAATAGGAAAAAATTGCAGAAGTTCTGCTAGAGGAGAACCTGCCAGTGGGACAAGCATCTCTGCAGCACTCCACTAATCTGAGAAAGAAATTTAGTCAGGGATGTTACCAAGAACCTGTAGGTCACTCTAAAAGACCTCCAGAGGTTCTTCCAGAGGCACAACTATCTCATCAGCCCTCCACTAATCTCAGAAAGGAATTTAGTCCGGGAGGTGACCACGAAACTGTAGGTCACTATGATAGTCCTTCAGAGGTTCTTCCACAGGGCCAACTATCTCATTAGCCCTCCACCAATCTATCCTATATAGTACAGTAGACTAAAGTGGCTAGATCGAAGGAGTTTTTTAGTAAAAGGCACATCATTTCCAGTTTGGAAATTGCCAAGAGACATTTAAAGAACTCTCAGGTTGAACAAAATTCTATAATTTGATGAAACCAAGACTTTGCCCTGAAGGCTAAGCATTACATTCAGGTACCAATCATTGCCTGCCCAATTCCATCCCCAGTGGGAAGCTGTTCTGGCTGTTAACTTTATATGTCTTACCCTGCTTTCAAAGGTACACCAGCTCCAAGTTCCACTGCGCAAAGTCAAACAGATGGAGATTGCAGTCTTGGCATACAGATGGTGTTATTCATTTTAGAATATGCTCTTCATCGGGTTTCCAATAGAGAAAGCAGCTTTCATGATCCTCTTTTTTCCTGCTCGTTACGGAGGTCTACAGATGTGATGCTGTGCAGGTATTTGAAGAATGGAACCACAACAGCACTTTCCTACTTTGCTGCAGGCTTTCAAAGCAAGTGTGAGGATCTTTTGCAACAAGTTTTGGTAGACCATTACTTCCCTAGTGTGAAGGCACATAGATTTTATTTGAAAGGAAATGTAATTTGCTGCTGTTTAGTCCCACTGCCTATGGCCTCCATTATCTTTTGCAACGCATGCTAAAAAGTATAAGCATAATGAAACTCAGGAATGTCTCTGGCTCCATACGCCACCACAGCACTATGGAACTTTGCAGATTATCTGTATTTTCCTGCGGCTTCTCAAACTGGATATAAACGCACAAATGATGACATACCTCTCTGACCAACAGAGTCTTAAAAAACAGTCTTCAGGCTTCCCCTTATACCACTTAATACCTGTTGTGTGTACCTTGACATCCTGCACACCCCCATCAAACATGAACTGTTAATAGATCAAAAAATATAAACATCATCCTCACCATGCATCTTGTTGGATTCATCTCAGTATAGGCTGCGGTTTGAATATCTTCAAGCAGCCCAGAGGAAGATTCTTGCCTTTATGCTTTCCCTTCTCCCCTTATTACGTTTTCTTCCCCTAGCGCTTGCTCTACCTGACCTCTATGTCTTGGGAAAAATCAATCCGGTGCTCCTTTATCGAGCTGGCTAAGGAACAACTGAATGTCATGGGCAGCTTTTGTCAAGTGGCTTCTTCAAAGCTCATGCTGAGGAGATGTCCTGGGGCAAATAGATGCCCACATCAAGGGCCAGTCTTCTTTATTTGATCTCAGACCAAGGTGTTCTAAGGCATGGTAATCGCACTGCAACGTTTTTAACCCATCATCATGGCTTCTTAGTGAGCAATTATGGACGCGATGGCTTCCCAGGTAAGGAATCCTGTTGTCGAAAAATATGAAGCAAGCAAGTGATTTCTATCCTTTGCTGCTGCAAATTTCAGATGTTCAGATGTCTAAGCGACTTATAAAGCTGTAATGAACATGCAATGGGAAATCTGATGTGTCCAAATGGGGAATTCACCCAACTTCCCTTTAGAACTGTGTAGCACGGAAGAACCCTGAATGGTCAGTGATGAACTGTAATGAAGAGGCCACTGAGAATTTTTCTGCCCAATTACTGTACCTTTAGCATCTATTCACCTGATTAATTTGAACTAAGTGGTTTAAGGAGACTGATTAGCGCCGCACTCAGGTCTACTTTCTTTTCCTTTGCTGTCTCCAGAGCCACACCATCCTCATGTGCTTATCGAGGATGGAGACATGATGTTGGAAGAATACGACGAACATCTGAAGGGGAGGAGTGACTACATCAAGGCCATCAAGAAGGACTCTAGCAATGAAAAGAAAGTGAGAAAAACACAGGCAAAAAGCTATTGAGGCTGATAACCATAAATCATTTTCACACACTGTTTGGAAAGGGAACAACCAACAACCAAGAGCTCCTGTCCGTCGTTTAGTACCCACTTGCAGCAGGGACCTTGCATGTATCCTTGCATGAAGGCAGGTTCAATTAGATCCTTAAGTGACCGCTGTTCCTCAACAGGAGCCTGAGAACATTCAGCTGTAAATATGATGGCAATGAAAAGGGGTTTCTATGGAAACTATCCGAGGTCTCCAATGGACTGTACATGGTGCTTGTACCTACAGGGCAGCAGAACACATACGATGTGCCTCTTCCACTCATTATGTTTACTCCAACAATAAAAGTCTTTTAGGTATATATTCATTTCAGAGCTGGAGTGGAAGAGTGTGTGCTCATTTGCACGCAAGGATTTAACTGAAGTTCATTGCTTCATTAGCAAGGCAAGCCTAAGCCAAACACATAATATGGTAACAAAGAATGCAGGCTGCTGAACGGGTGATTACTACCGGTACTTGTTTGCTCTGAAAAGTCTGAATTATTAACTAGGGCCATCCTTTTTTTTTTTTTTTTTTTTTAAAGATGAGAATCCATCCGTGGTCTGCTGCGTACCCAGTTCCAAATATCAGTACCACGTCTTTTATGCGCAAGCTCCCAAAACAGGGAAATGTTTTAAATGAAGCAAGACTTTAAAGATGTTTGCTGTCCTGTTTAGAGATGCTCCTGACCCGTGCTCATCTCGTGCTCTGCGTAGGTGGATATCATCCATAAGAGACTCCATAAAGACATTCTTCACAACCCTGTGGTTATGCTTAACTTCTGTCCTGACCTGCAATCCATGACCTCTGACCTGCGCAGGGTGCAGGGGGAGTTTATCTTCCTTATTGACCGCAGTGGAAGTATGAGCGGTGTCAATATTAGCCGGGTTAAGGTAAGGAAATTAAGAAATTATGACTTATTATTATGACTAACCCTGACTTGTCAGGGTTTTTCTTTTGGTCAGGGGTTTATATAAGATGGAAAAAAGAAGAATAAGCCAGGGTTGGGGTTTGAATGAGCTTGGTAATGATGTGGTCATATATAAAAGTGAAATACTGGTACAGAGGAGGAATTTTGGAAGCACAGGAAAAGGTTTGGTCAAATCCTCCTAGTTTCAAGGAATCCTTAGTGTATAGACCATGGACACAAATATGACAAAACGCCCTGCTCTGAGACCCTGTTCATAAATATAAGTGGATATCGTTTGAACAGATTTCAAACTGTTCAGACTGTTGTGCCAAATTCCTTCAAGAGTAACATAAAGAGCATACATATTGAGTGGAAGGCAAAATGTGGAACGCAAAAAAAGTGGCCAAACCGATGTGAAATGGCCCTGCTGTATGAATTTACACTTACCAAAATTGAAATTTGTTGCAGTGTATAATGTGTACTGCCAGAGTGGGGGATTCAGGAATAGTACACAGACTATTCTCTATGGATATTTCTCCACATTGGAGGACGTTTTTGGACAAATAGCAATGTTTGTGACCCCGCATGCAATTTTTGTGTTCTAACCCCAACCCTAACCGCCCCCACCCCCACCCCCAAAATGCAAATGATATTTAAAAAAAATTTGTAAATGTGTGGACAGGGCCTGAGGAAAGAAGAGAAAATCTATTCATTCAAAACTCATTTATTACAACACTTTACTTCACTCACTGTTTCGGTCTATTTGTCTGGTACAAATTTTGTAATCAATATTTATCCCACTTCCCGTTAACCTATCGACTTGAAACTTGGTAGACATGTTGTACTCCGATGACAATGCATTTTAAGCAAAAAAAATTTTTTGGAAAAATTCAAATTGTAAAAAACCATTAAACGTCTACTCGTGAATCTTAAGCGATAGAGAAAAATAAAGTATGCAGTCGGATAGAGTTGAGGATGCAGAATCTGAAAGAAAAAAAAATTGTAGATTGTTGTCTATTTCATTTCCCAGTGAGGAAAGTGTTGTTTTTAAATTTCATAGAAATGAAATTTTTTACGAAGATTATACTATTCAAATTTATGGCCAGTTTTTGGGATAGCTTATCCCTTAGTCAATTTGTAGTCATTGTTCCAAAAATAACATTTCATTTTTTAAACTTTTTCCCCCTCTAGGCTTTAGAAATTGAAAGAAACTATATAAGATAAATTAACATAATTCTTAAACGGTTCAACAGTCCCATTAAAAAAAAAATCCACCTTATGTAGCCACATATATGAACCAATTCATCCACTGCCCTTCAAACGTTCACAAGTGAATCTTGTTATCTCATCATGATGATGAAATTTGTGGAAATTCTTGTCTGTGGTAATCACACACATATGCTGACATGGACTGGGTGGGGCTGAGGCTGAAAACCACTCTGGTTTAGTATTTACTAATGTCCTGAGCCTCCTATAAGCATCAGTTTTTCTCCATAATTGCTACAGCCTTGACTCGCTGTTCACTTCACAATACCATTGTGTGCCTGACAAGACAACAAGCGCGTCGTTTCCTTAAACTATGCAACGTCATTAGCATTCTGCTTGGCTATCCTGAAGCCATTAAAGTAGTCCAGCGTAAAAGAGCAGTAGGTGAGATTTCAGATGGTGTTGGTCAGTGCACGGCTCGAGCGGCATGAGTAATTATATCTGAGTGTTTGGTGAAGGGGAGCAAATGTTAACCGTGCGCTGGAGTGTGTGAGGCTGGGGCAAGTGACGCATGATGCAGCGATGACTCATTCTGCGTTGTATTGAGGATGGTCCTGTTCTGACACCACAGGAGCTCCCCTTATAGGATTGGGTCGTTAAACCATGCCAAAACCATGCAATCCAATGAGGCAAAAATGGCAAAAATAAATAAATAAATAAAATAAATAAACAAAAACCAACCTTGATGTGATGCACTCTAAGCCAAAGAGAGTTAAAGAATTGCCTTGTAGATGTACATAGGTCCGACAGCTGGACAGCATATGGGGAGAAATCTGACCTTAAAGCAACACAGTTACATATAATTGATCAACCAAGATGTGTTTGGTGTCTTACATTAGTCTAGCTAAAGGAATGAACTTACAAATATATATATATATATATATATATATATATATATAAAAAATCTGCTTCAAGTAGAAGTTCTTCATCCAACATTTTTAAGTCTTCAATAATGTTTTAAAGACTTACTGATCATTCAGTACGATTCATTGTGGACAGATCATGATTTCATTCCCTCTTCCAACTTAACTTTGTCTGTTCGGTTGTCAGAAAAATGCGCAAAATCGTGTTTAAAGTGTGTATATGGAAATATGGAGATGTATTTATATGAAAAAGAAAGAAGCTTTTCGGTGGGATTTAAAAGCTTCGAGGCTAATAATACCAAATAATGGAAGTCCATCTTGCACTAAATGGTTAAATTCAACGGATAACGAAATTATAATCGCTTGAATTTCAGTGTGAATACGTTATAAGAAATACATGTGTGACCTTTAGGAAAAAAGAGCATGATTTGAATCAGCCATTTATTGAAGAGATTTTGGGTCAGACAACCTTCACAAGATGTTTGGGAAGAATGTAAAAGTGTGACCTCTTCCTGCGTCTAAGCTTGTTAGCTACATTAGCCTTCGACGACTATATTAGTTGACACGTTTTTTATTAAATGTGTTATTTTAAGGCCAGATTGCTCCTTCCGTGTTGTCCAGCACGTGACACCTGTACAGGTCTGTGACAATTCCTCGATTCTGATTGGCTGCGTTGATCGTGTCACCATATTTGGGTCACTTTTTTCCTCCCTAAAGTGGCTTTCTTTCTTTCTTTTTTTTTTGATCCAGTTATTTTTGATGGTGTCAGGCAATAAATCATTTCATTTTGAGCCAAGTGGTTGCTACGACTTGCTATCATTTTCGTGTTTTGTGTCCACATGGGATCATTTGACGAGAAATCCAAAATGCCTTCTTTATCAAGAGGTTTACCTGATCAACTCTATCTGATATAGGTGGAAGACTGCGTAAATGATATACTATATTTTTCATCGTTTCTTAAGCTATAAATGCATCCTGGATTGGACGCTTACAGACTTCCCCGCATGCGCAGTTGGACTTACAACTTTTTATATTAAAAGCACTATAGTGCTTTGAAAAATGTTCTTTCTCTCAAATTGAAACCTTTCATTATAAAGGAATCAGAACATGTTGAAGTTTTGATGGATGTTACTTTTTGGGGCTTTCACTTCTTTGTGCGTTTGCGTGTTGTATTCCTTCATGCATTTGTGCAGATCGCCAGTATAACCTTTAACGTACTACAACATGGTGACATCTAGAGTTTCCATTTATATATAATACTTTATTGAGATATAAAGAACAGCTCTTGAGTGGCAGCTTTGACCTTTTCTCGGTTCTTCCTCTGTCCTTTTCAATTCATACCCAGTTCATTCAGCTTTTATTTCATCCTCTCTCTCATTCAGTCACTCATTCCTGGTATTTGTGTTGCCAGGATGCCATGGTGGTGATCCTGAAAAGCCTTTTCCCCGCCTGCCTGTTCAATATTATCGGCTTTGGCTCGACGTTTAAACCGCTGTTTGCCACCAGTCAGAGTTATGATGAGGTACGGCACTGACCACAAGCTACAACACCAACAATCCCCACGATTTGATTCAATGCTTCGAACAGTGTTTAGCGCTAGCTTTTATTTTGAGTGGGAGAATGTTTCACCCAGAAATGCTAACGCTAGTAATAATGAACGATTACTGAGAATGGCTTGTTTTGATTTCATTTCTCAGAGCTTGCTTTCATTAGTTATTAACAACGTTGGCATTTTTGGTTGAAGCATTTCCGTACAGCTGAGACAGCAAGGGCACTGTTTTACAAGACATAATATTACTCGCTTACATTCCTGTAGCCTTGCCAAAATCTATTTCTCAACCACTTACCTTTGTGAAATGATTCACGCTATTATATATGCATTAGGGGTGAAACCCAATGCCACTATCTGTATTCATATCTGTGTCTGTTTAATGCTCCAGATACTGTATCCTTATCTATGTCTGGATTACATGGAATTAAACCAAGAAGTCAACATGACCTAAACAGGAAGCTGTTTCTATTTATTTATTTATTTATTTTTAATGAGCCCTCACTGTATGCCCCCTGGAAATACTAGAAAACACAAAAAAAATATTCCTGAAGGTAGAAATGATCGCACTATCATCACGGTGTGTGAATCCTGGCTCAGAAAGCTCACTTCCTCAACCTCAGCTACATCATTCGAGTAAATTTGGCTATAAATTTGAGTGAGTTCAATTTTCCGAAAATACATAAACAAACTAGTAGCCTAATTTAAACCACCACAAGCCTTGATCAGGCAGTTACTACGGATGAACGAATGAACAAGCCCACGAATGAAGGAATGAACGAATGCTGCTAATGAACATGGTTTTTCTTTGTCCCTCAAACTTCAATGATCTTAAATCATACCTTGAACCAACTTGAACCTTCACCTCTTTCCCACGGGAGAAAAACTCCTGACTCCTACAAAGCACTAACAAGGGAGATCTCTCTTTACAGAAAGCGTCACCGCACGAATTACAGTTATACTTCAGTACTTGTGTATAAATCCATTTATTCGTAAGCATAGTTTATACAGAACATATTAGAACAATCCCTTAGCACTAAACTGTTCTGCACTTGATGGTGGTTTGGCAAACTTGGCTTGTCTAGTCATGTTTTATTAGCAAGAGTATTTTTTTTTAATCAATCCACAGCGAGGACTATTATATGAATTTCCATCAAGGTCGATTAAACTCCAGTTCATTCAAATCGACTTGAGATCAACTCATTACTGTTAACTGCTGATATTCCTGAGCAGATGTTTTTTTTTTTTTTAATTAATGAGCTTAATTAGCTTAATGAACTTCTTCTGAACTGATGCATTTGACCCTTGGGTTACACTGACAAAACACATTACCGCCTTACAGGAAAGCGTAGGCACTGCGTGTGAATATCTAAAGAAGATCCGAGCTGACATGGGTGGCACCAACATCCTGGCCCCGCTGAACTGGATCCTGAGGCAGCCGGTGCAACGTGGTCATCCGCGCATGCTCTTCCTTGTCACTGACGGAGCTGTCAGTAACACGGGGAAGGTCATCGAGCTGGTGCGCAGTCATGCCCGATTCATCAGGTACGAGAAAAGTGAGAAGGCTGTTGCTAGACTAAAGACTTTTGATATACATTTGGGAGTTCATGATTTTCCTACGAGAGCACAACCTGAAGTCGCTCATACTACACTAGTTTGCCAACTGTTACGCATTTTTATTGGTTAAAGAATGCCATGTTGTCCATTAATAGTTACATTTAATTTTGTTGTTCCCTTTTTTTTTTTTTTTTACCATGACAGTATTTTACGCTGAATATTTAAGTGTTATGCACATCCGTACGTTATCTATACCTCTTGTCTGTCCATTCGGAGGTTTTTCTTAAGAAATTCAAAATTCACAAGAAAATTATGAGGCAATTAACCTTTTTTTTTTTTAAACTGCTGTTGCGTATGGAAACACACAGGTCTTGGAAAAAAAAAGCCCAACAACATAAATTTAAAAATGTGCCTGTAGATGAAATTAGATTATCCAATAGTCAGTGGCGGGCTGTCAGGGCCTTCAAGGCCTTCTCTGAAGGCCTAAAGAAATATCTGAATCAGCCTGCTTCGAGACATGGGTTTTCGTATCACACACGTTTTATCACATTTCAGCCATCATTTTTTATCAGGCGGGGTCCTATCAAAGAAGGCAGAATCTGTTCTGAAGGCCCTCTAACATAAAATAAATGTCGAGACACACGACTACTGAAGGCCTAGGTGTGAAATGCACGGCCCGCCACTGCCAATAGTTGGTGGTTACTGAGTCATGCTTTATCTCCTGATAACACAAATGTGTTGTGTAGATCAAAATTAGAGAACAACCTACAATTTCCTAAATGTCGGTCACTACGTAGTCCTAATTGGAAATGATTCAAACAGGCGTAAAAGAGCAGTGCATATATACATACATACATATCTACATATATACATATATACATATTTGGGCGGCACGGTGGTTAAGTGGTTAGCACTGTCGCCTCACAGTAAGAAGGTCCTAGGTTTGATCCCCAGGGTTGAGATGGGTGCCTTTCTGTGTGGACTTTGCATGTTCTCCCCGTGTCCACGTGGGGACTCCTCTGGGTACTCCGGTTTCCTCCAGCAGTCCAAAGACATGTACAGAGGTGATTATGCTAATTGGCTACTCTAAATTGCTTATAGGTGTGAATGGGAGTGTGAATGGTTGTCTATCTCTGTGTGTCGCCCTGTGGTGGATTGGTGACCTGCCCAGGGTGAGCCTGCACAGGATAAAGTGGCAGAAGACAAATGCATATATATGTATATATGTATCATTTCCTTTAAAACGTGGACTTACACTGGCTAATAATGTTAAATTATCAAACCAATTTCATTTCATCAATTCAGAACAACATGAATTTTGTTTTAAAGCCAATTAAGGCAGACATTTGAGTTTCAATTACACACAATATTAAGCTGATGTAATTACCAACATTATTAAGTCCACACAATTCATCAGAATAATGTTTACAACTTGGTGCAGAACGCTGCTCACGGGTTCCCCGAATGACGTTTTAATGTGGATTCTCTTATTGTTCTCCTTATTGAAAAGCTCCACTTAGCACCATGTACATGTTTTTCTTTCCATGATAAATACTGTAATAACACACACACACA
>JAQLOM010000015.1:17054667-17070934 GCA_030068315.1 Chrysichthys thysi
CAACAGCTAGTGCACTCACTTTATGGTATATAATTGGTATATATTATATTATGGTACGTATATAATATGCTATATAACAACTTTATAATGCAACAGCTAGTGCACTCACTTTATGGTATATAATTGGTATATATTATATTATGGTACGTATATAATATGCTATATAAAGACAGTGCAGGTAAAATAAAGCTATTAATATTAAAGCCTTCAAACAAATCCAAGACAATAGATAAAAACTATTGAAACAAGAAACAGACGGTGGTCAGGCAATGTGCAAACGTTTGTAGGGAGTTTGACGCCAATTCAACACCAATCGGTAATACTTAAAAAAAAAATCTGTAGTCTATAGGCTTTTTTTTCAATATCTAAATATAGTGAAGGAAAAAAAACCCACAACAAAACAGTGGCATCCTAAAGTTGTTCGCAAGTCCAAACACACTACATACATTTATGAATTCGTGACTACAGTTTAGCTAAGCATTCCTCTAGCATCGACCCGATACATTTGAATAAACTAGCTCCACAGACTTTTCATATGAAAGTTTTAAAGGCAAAAAAAATTCTCTCTCTTTACCTGAGAATAAACTATTACACTATTAGCATCACCTTATGAGCAAAAAAATCCCCATCAGGAAAAGGAAGGATCGTCTTATCGATTCCTGCTTTAGGCTGATTGCTTGTACATAAATCTCACAATAAGCCAAACGTAATGGCACTTGCTTAAAAAGATGCCTGTAAAGCATAATCTCTTGTAGGATCTAGGTCATTGTGGTGGCAGGCCTCATGTAAACGTGAAACAGATTGCTGTGGAAACAAATTAAATTAGATACTGAACATGAAGGGGTTTTTTTTTGTGTGAAAAAGTGCTAAGAAAAACAACTGGAAGGCTCTTAGAAACACCAGGCGAGAGTTTTATTTGGGATTACCGAGTAAAATATAATCCAAAATATCCATGCGAGAAAAAAAAAAAAACAATCATAAAAAAAAAAAAAAAACTGGTCTGCACCACAGCGGTCATAAACTGACAATATAAAAAATGTTGTTTTCTTGAGAAATGTTCAGACGAATTGGAAACACAGAGCTGACAAAACCATAAGTCGTTTATTTTTTATGCAAAAAAAAAATTATTGGAAAAACTGATTGAGTCCCGGAATGAATTAAGCTCGTGAGCCGAGGGTCCACGGTATAACTAATATATCAACCTTTAATATTACACTACATTACAGTCATTTGGCAGACGCTCCTATCCAGAGCGACTTACATTTATTTTATTTATACAACTGAGCAATTACAGGTTAAGGGCCTTGCTCAGGGACCCAGCAGTGGCAGCTTGGTGGTGCTTGGATTTGAACTCCCGACCTTCCGATCAGTAGCCCAATGTCTTAACCCCTTGAGCTACCACTGCCCCAATTATAATAATATAATATAATATAATAATAATAGTGACATTCCTTAGGTTATAAATGTAATTTATGTTTTTCGAGTCTTTATTGATTGCAAGATGAGTTTAAAGCACATGATCCCGTGTTATTGGTAGAAAAGCCTAACAAAATCAATAGGGCAGATTTACGGGAGGAGAAAAGGTCACAGAAATGAACTATTTACACGGCTATTTACAGATCTACCATGTTTAGCTTGGACTACAGATTAGTGCATGCAAATACTGTAAACTGAGCAGTCAATATTTCTATACAGACACTGCAATCAGTCCATGGATCGAACAGTTTCTGAAATATTTAAGCTTCAGGCTCCTGGATTGCAACATAAATAGATATTGGATTTTCTAAACCTCAAAAAAAAAAAATAAAAAAAAAAAATAAAATCAATAGTCCACAAACTTTAGCATCTCGTTGAGTTTTTTCCCCTGGTTACTTTTGTAATTTTGTTCATAAGAAATTTTGGCTCACAGCGATGATATGCTGGTCGTGTTATAATGAGATGTTCCTCATAATAGCGCGACGATTTTCTCGTAATAACAAGATGTTCTCTAATAATAACTTAATACCTTCTCCGATATTAACAAAATGCTTTTCACGTAATTCCGAGATGGGTTTTTTTTTTGCTGCAAAAACGTCATGACTTTCTCGTCATAACAAGGTGCATTGTTATAGCAGTAGGACATTTTCTAATAATAATGTAATGGGTTTCTCATAATAATGTGAGGCATTTCTCAAAAAGGATGTTTTCTTATAATATTGAAATTTTTTTTTTTAGCAGCAAGAAGATACTTCCCTCAAATAATGCTGCTATTTTTATAATAACGAGATGCTGTTTTCATAATAATGTGATGATTTTCCCAAAAACCGATTGGGAAAAAATTTTAATAAAAATTTTCTTGTAATAATGAGATATTTTTTTCATACTAGCAAGATCCAGTTTTCTTAATAATGTTTTTTTTTGCATAACGACATAAAGCTTTTCTTGTAATATTGTGACGCTTTATCATAATAGTTGAAATGAAATATGGTTCTTATAACATTTCTGATAATAATGAGATGTTTTCTCGTAGTAATATAATGCTCCTCTCATTTTAACAAGATGTATTTATCACAATAAGGCAATGAGTTTCTTGTAAAAAAAAAAACCCTTTCTTGCAATAACACAAGACTTTTCTCATAGACACTCTTTTTTTTAAATAATAATAATAACTGTTTTCTAAGTAATTTTATTAGTAAGTTTCTCTAAGCTAAAATAAATCATCATTGATCTATATGCAAAAGTTAGCATACCCTTAGGATACAATTTAAATTATTTAAAAAAAAAAAAAAAAAAAAAAAAGACCAGGAAGACACATAGTGTTTTATGCTTCACTGATGTTCCTACATTGTTAAAATAAATAAATAAATAAATAAAAAAAAGCTTAGTGACATAGTGCATAATAAAATATTAACCTTGGAAAAAATACGTTCAGGTAGTATTTCCTTTTCTGGAACATTTTCATGCTTGTTGGAATGACGGGCTTTTTGGTCAGTTGCCTGCCACTGAAACTTTTACTATTGCATGTAAAAGTTATATGAATTTGTACAAATGAAGTGAATGCAGTGGTAGAAATTGGCCCGCCGGCTCACAGTGAGTGCTTTACGGTGTAGGTGCTCATAGTGGGCGACTGTTGAGTCTAAAGTTAAATGTCAATTGGTCTCTAGTTCTCTCAGGCTGAAATAATGGTGACAACCAGGCAGCGCTAAGCTCTAATGATGTACGGAAAAGGGACACGCTGGAACATATAAGCACTGAAGTGCTTTGGGAAATGTGGTCAGTACAGTTTGTTCTTCTTTTTTATTAGAAAGAGCTGAATGTTTTCTCTCACTGACCGCCAAGCTTCTCTGCAGCCTCCAACGTATGAATATGGTTACTGAGGTTCCACTACACAAATGCAACACGAAACCACAACAAAAAGCAAAAAAACAACAACAACAACAACGAAAAAACACCACCATAAAAAAAAACCACACACACACACACACACAAACACAACAAATGTCATAAAAGCAAATGTAAAGATGCAATGACAAAACCAAGAACACCATACAAAACCAAAAACATGAAACCCATCCAAAATCATAATAGCGAAGCTAAAAAGACACCAGAAAAAAACGAAAACAAAAACACAACAGTAATACTAAGAATATAACAGCAAAAGAGAGGCATCAAAACCAAGAACAAATCAAAACCAACAATGAAAGCAACATTAAAGACATGAGAGAAAAAACCCCTTGAAAAAACAAAAACACATCAAAATCAAAAACATGACAGTAAAACTTAAATTACAACAGAAAAAAACCCCAAAAACACATCCAAAATGCAAGAGCAAAAGTAAGAATTTAACAGCAAAACCACACAAACACAAAAAAACCCCAAAACACAGTATAAAACACCGAAAACATGATAGCAAAACTTAAAATATAACAGGACGAAAACAACATCAAAAACCAAAATCACAGCAGCAAAATTAAGTATTTAACAGCAAAAAAAAAAGCATCATTATAAACTAAAACACAACAACAAAACACAAGATGTCACAACAAAGCCAGCTGCCTCCACTAGGCATATTGACACTAGACATATTGGATTGGGACACTGCTAAATGTCACCCGTGTTGGCATAATGAGTCGGAGTGAGGAAATTTTCAAAAGTGACTTATTGTTACTTCCACATTGTCCATCTAAAGACCTTCAGTGAGGCCTGGTTTGTTGAAATCGGACAAAAAAATGACCGAGGTACATCCAACTGAAATCGACCACGTCTAATGGGGTTTGGAAACTCGCTTCCCATTTGCCATAAAAGCGTCCTCGGGCATTCCATGTGTATTATCAGGAAGTAGAGGAACTAGGCTTCACACCGATACCAAACACGGGTAGGGGGATTCCCCCATCTCACCGCAAGCACGCGGTGAAAACACGGATTTATCATGGAATATTACGCAAAAGGACTAATTAATGACGACATACGAATGAACATACTAACAAAACCTTAAAATAAAAGTACTTTGGGATGTTTTTCTTGCTGCTTTATCATGAGGATCAAGAAACGAGGGCTTCATGGACTCATTTTTGAGAAAATCTCATTTCAACCGAAACCATGTTTTGCCTCTTAGCTTATAATTAGCCCATGCGCATTCGGACTCATTTCGCCAGCACGGGTCGCATATACAGACGTTCCGCTAAATTTCCTGTCTAAATCAGCAAGCACCTACTGCACTCCTTCATCCTTCCTAACTTCACTCTGAAATGTTGCAGGTGTCTCTGCAGCTCTCCTGTGGTGCCTTTGTCCTGGACACTGCCTTGTGTGAGGCCATAAACGTCCCCATGGACAAGTTGAAGTGGACGTCGCCGTTCACCAGCCACAGACTCAGCCTCCCGCACCTTTCCCACTCCAGCAGCAGGAGAACCGACAGCCTGGAGGTCCAGCACAGCTGTTCTCCTCCACCTAAAGACTTGGATCTCTCTGAATCTGAGGACACAGCGCCTCGCAGCCCCCGAACCGAAAGCAGCTCGTCCGGTTTAGGTGAGTCCTGGCTTTCCCCCAGCTATTCGCAGTCCGACAGCGGACGGGGGTCCGATTTGGGAAACGTGGAGACACTGGTGTCGCCTGGAGGCATGCAGAGGATGGCACTGGAGCCAGAAGGCATGGTGTGGGCTACGGCCGTGGCCCTGGCGTGGCTCGAGAACAACTCGGCGAGCTACTTCATCGAATGGGAGATGATCGCGGCCAAAGCGAGCCTGTGGCTGGATGCACAGGTGGTGCCCGAGGGACGAGAGCTGGCTGCGGTAAAGGCTGCGGCCAATCAGCTCTTCATCATCCTCAGACACTGGGACGAGAACCTGCAGCTCAACATGCTGTGCTACAACCCCAACAGCATGTAGATCTGGGGCCTGGTGATTTTGTTGGGATTTCATCCCGTACAGCGTCAAGTGTCTGGTTTTACCCTATCCACACGCCGAACTGTCTGGTCTGTCGAACGACGTGGAACTCAAAACGATGTTAGTGATGTGATAATTACGCGGTACGCTGAGCTCTTGCACCTTTCCCTTTCTTTTTTTTTTTGGAAAACGAACACGCCGCATTTTCTTTTGTTCATCATGTTATCAAAATGCTGCACTTCCGCAATAGCTTCTTTGAAAGCCAATAAAATTTGTCCTTAAAAGCTGTTTCTGGGTTACGTTAAGCTTTGGTGCACCCAGAAGACCAAAAAAAAAAAAAAAAACCCAATAAACCCCATCATCATTTATTGATAGTAAATTATCCATAATGGAGGTTATATGCAAACCAGTAGATGGTTGACACAGCTGATGTGGATCCTGGTGAAACATCCACTCAGGGATGTCCACGCTGACTTGGAAGCATGCTATCGTTTGACGACATTCCGTTGCTCGACTTGCAGGATGTAACCCGACCGTGTTTGTGTCCGTCTCAGAGCAATTGTGTACCGTGAGTGTATTTTCATTTGGTGGACCGCTGCATTTCCGTAACGAGTAAAGCAGAACACAGGTGTTTCTTCAATGGTCATCAGCGTACAACGTTTCTACAGCTTTCTGCGGACGTTCTGCAAATCAAGGCACTGAAGGACCAAACGCTTGCTCTGATGTAAAAGGCAGCAGTAATCTAGTGTATTTACCATGCAGTTTGTCCTTGGAGACTTAACAAGATGTCAAACTACTGCTGAGACAGCACTTCCTCTCGAGTGCTCTCCAGTCTTAAGTGCCTGACCCAGCCCAACTTCTCCAAACGAACTATGATTCTTTTGTTTCCTTTCCTTTTTATTTTGTAATGCCACGTGACGTTTCTCTCTTGTGTGCTGTCCACTAGTGTATTTCGGAAACCTGTAAATCTGTCGTTGCTGAATTTTGCCATCGTTTGATTGCCTTAAAGTGTGGCCGATCGTACGTGAACTCCGAGAAGTCTCCCGCTCAGCGCTATCCACGTTTTTGTTCATTTGTTTGGTTTTGGGTTTTTTTGTTCGTTTTATTTTCCATACCAGATTGTAACGTCACTCAGGTATCCCTGCTCCGTAGCCGTGAGTCCCCATGGTGAGCATGAGTCTGTCGATGCATGGGTTCGCCTGAGAGCCGCCGCTGATGTGTAACGTTTTGCTCGTGAACGTGGCCGTTGACTCTTCACCTGAAAAAGAAAAAAAAACAACCCCTAAAGAAAACAGTGTGGACTCTATGTTCGAGGTCAGTCGTGTTTTTCCAAAGTGGTTATCAAGCGCTTGTCGGCTTGCTGTAGTGCCTCTCGTGCAATGACGGAGTGTGTAACTGCATGTAATAAAGTCTTGCTGCTGAGTAAATAAGAGAGTGCATCTGGTTATTACAGCGCCTCTGGCTGTCTGTCACGAGGCGTGCTTCTGGGGGAATTGATCAACAACATTTTTTATGTCACTTTCATTGTACTTTTTATCGCGTTATAGGTACCGTATATTTAATGCTGTGGACCCTGCGTCATCTTGACATGTTAACAAGGAACCACAAAGTACAAATCCTTCTATCCTGAAGTCTTGAGGGAAAACTTCGTTACAGCTTCACCTAAGACTGGGACAAAGCACTGACCCTGGAGACTCTTTCCATAAATGTTAATTAAACATCTCGGCACAGAAATCCTCCCCAAACAGACCGAAGAATCCAAACGCACTCTGGTATGAAGACTCATGAACAACTCGTAACTTTGCTACTTCCCTGACAAACAGAATGGTAGCTGTTACTACCATTCTGTCCCAGAAAGACTTTTTAAACATGATCAGTGGTGTTACCCCATTCTGGACAACAGCAGCACAGCATATTGTAATAAAACCTAATAAATCCTTCCTTCCGCTTTGCTCAGTCGAAAAGCAATACATTTTGTAACCAGCAGATGCTGCACCACACTTTGACAAGCATCATTTTAGGCTCGAGATTACCTTTCTTTCTGGGTATATTTTAAACTCTACAACTTATGTCTACTTACTTAAGAAGTCTGAAACCCTTGACCACATAGAAATCTTTCTCTTTATTTCTGTCTACCCCACGAATGTTGTCTTGGTAACTGCAAGGTACTGCAATCGGTTTAAAGGTGCAGTTTGTCATTTTTATAGCCCTTGCTTCTTGCAAGGAGGATCTCCGTGGCAAGGAAAACACTGACAAGTCTTAATAGGAAGATGCTCGACTAATTGCATTTAATCTGTCGAGATTAATTTACATTGTGTGTTGAGAAAGAGAAAAGGGAAAGGGGTGGAGCTTATTTCAGGGCCGGAAAAATTGAAAGCCGGAAACCGAGATTTTTTTTTTTAAAAAAGAAAAATGCATTCTTTTTTTTTTTTTAAAGGAATTCATTTTTTTTTTAAGTTTATAAAAAACCCACAGATTGAGCCAAAGTAGTTTCAAAGGTTAGAATTTTGTTTATATACAAAAATATGGATTTTTTAAAAATAAGAATAACCTAAACACCTGCACTTTTTTCCTTTCACAATGTGATGTATTTCTGAGCCAAATGCACATCTGAGTGAATGGGACTCGGTCACAGGGGAGAAAAAAACAAAAAAAAAAACCAAAAACCAAACAACCAAAAAAAAAAGAAAAAAAAACCCCAGAAGAAAACCCAAACATTGACAGAATTGGGGGAGGAAAAAAAAATCGGTCATTTTAGACTTTAGAAAAAGTTGTAGCACTTTAATGGAAAATTACAGAAGAAGAACTTGTGTTTTTTGTTTTTTGCTTTTTTTTTGCAGATGTAAAAAAAAACTTCCACGACTTCCACGACACCCATCACGCCACTTCTTACTGCTGAGTTTTGTAAAACAGTACAACTGGACAAAGAAGAATCGTGTCTTTTGAAGTAATTCGTCCGCCTGAATCACACCACAGATGTTATCCGACCAGGTTAAAAAAAGGTCACTTATGATTTCAGGTCGTCCTCCGAAACAAGAAATCTCATTTTGCGCCTGATCAGAGCTGTGTGGGGGTGTCATAGGGCAAAAGGCAGTGTCAGTGGCGTCTCCATGGCAACAACGGGCCCAGGAATTCTTATAGCAATAGTATTTCGAAAGCCTGTCAACAGAATAGATTTATCTGTTTATTTCTTCTTGACCATGTCCAAAGCCAGATATCAGAAAGTCAGGGGCGTGGCTATCCACATCCCCCCATGTACACAGTAAGGTAAATTTGTGGTTCATGTGTGTGATGAAAAGCTACACTGATTAACCGGGGATCATATTGCAAGCCGCATGGCTGTGTGACACCGAGCGCTGATGTCAACGGAGGCAGCTACATGAGCCGTGACTAAGCCTTTATGGCGTGTTAGTATCCCGCCAGGCATGCAGATGACCTGATTTACCAGCCAAAGGCTTTGCTACTGTCTCGGCACCACGGTTAGGAGAAATCCTAAAACTTGAACGCAATGCCGAGCGCTGTGTTTACCTAGTACAGACCAGAGCAACTCTGGATTTTAAAAACTAATTACCACAGATGAAGGGACGCGGCCTTGGAGAGACAGCGAGATGAGATCAGATACGGATATAACAAGCCTTTGATGATGATGCTATCGGTAGTAAAGCATGATGAAACAGAGACCTATGTGCGTGTGTGTGTGTGTGAGTGTGTGTGGGGTGTGGAGGCTGAGCGAATCAATCCTCATTAAAACAGAAATGATCTCCAGGACGTCCTTTGTGACCTCGCCCTCGCCGGCGCAGAAATCAAAGCGAGCTGCTTTGTGAGAGCAGCCATGAGAGGGACTCTCCTCCAGAGCCTGTTCTCTGAGACCACACGACACACACACACCTCTTAATAGTGAACTTCTCCAGCCTTCATCTTCCGCAGCATGCTGCAGGAGTTCCATCCTCTCCTGTCCTCTGGATGAATCTGTAACATTAACCTAAAGTCACAGGCAAACAGCGAAGGCTATACCAAGTATTAATATGAAAGATCTGGAAGAAAACACATAGAAATAGATAACAGGAATCTAACCATTCAAATATGAGGAACCGCCAACAATTAGGTATCATCACGACTATTTATACGACAGCGATATCAAGTTCCCGCTTCTGATTGGTCAGAAAGGTGCTGCTTAATTTGATAAGTACTTCCAGCTGCAGGGTTTCTATTAATGCCCCCATTCTAATATGTTGTTGTTTCTATGGTAACAGCTCATTCACGGGGGACTGTATGGTGAAAGCTAGACATGAACAGGTTTTTTAAATTATTATTATTTCTTTTTAAGCATGTCAGCAGTGTGATGTGTTAATATGGCGAAGTGTCCTACAAGGGAACATTTGTTTTGGACGCAGCTTTGAAAGGAGTCTCCAGTGCGAGAATCTTGGAACAGTCCGAGGTAAAGGTTTAACGTTAACGCCTCTGCTAGTTTTCAGGACAGAAGGTGTGGTTGATTTGTAACATGACGATCTAATTTTTTTTCTTTTTCTGTTTTTCTAACACACAGCGAGAAAGAAGGAGAGAGTGAGCGAGAGCGAGAGAGAAAATAAGGTGGTTTATAGGTGAATTAATAACAGGAACTAACTTGTCCACAGGACTAAACATAATTAGAAATTGCCACATGTTGGGGAAATGGGAAAGTCCTTGTTAGTGTCTTGCCTTGGCAATGTGCGTCCATACGTTTGGGGGCGGAGCTTCTGAAGGAGCACTGAAGGGAGGTGTGTATTTGTTTGGCTGCTGAGTTCAAATATCAACCATATTTCTTAAGGATCAATGACTCTATCATTAATGCTGGGCCACATCATACAACACTGTTCATCATCTTCCTATTTTTTGACTTTATTTATAGCTAATAGTGATTTTTCTCCATCATTATATAGAAACGTTATTTCAGCTAGACAGTGGCGTCCAACGGTCTGAGACCACACTGAAAGCCTGGAGACCGTTTCAAACATTTTAAAATGCAGAAATGAACAAAGATTTTAAAAAATCGTAAAAGAGTGTAAGGGCATTAATGCACCTCCGTTATACAAGTCAATTTACTGGGAACTCTGCCTTAGTTGGCCCTTACTGTAATCCACCGTGTCACGCTGCCTGATATAATCTGATGACAAGTACGACTATTTTCACACCGCAGTTTTACCATGGTGATCAGAACAATGTGTGCCGTGTTAACTTTCAAAAGTGCGATGTGCTTCGGTTAGAACTTTTGTTCCTATGGAAACTGGCAGTGTTTTGAAGTACTGGGCTTCGCTCCAAAGCCCTCGATCATCTTTGATCATCAGCTTTGAAACAGTTTATTATTTATGAGCTAATGACCCACTGCGTGAATAATCTTCGTTCTGGCACAGAGGGAGTCAACTGAAGCTGAATCTCCTTCAAAGATGACAGTGAGCTATGATTCACTGCCTGTAATCGTTCCGTGACGAAGCGGACACGGTGGTCTGGATTTCCCAGTCCCAGTGGGAAATTTAATTACTGACCTTTCTATAATACTTTTGAGTGATGCTTGATGAACAGGAATACAGTACAGTTAATGCACATTTTGCAATATTGCAAGGAGTAAACCACCTTAATGGTGCTGTTTTAGGAACGTATTCAATGATGCAGTTACAGTATATCAGATGTAAACACGTGTCCCCCCTCAGCAGCCTCCTTTTTCCTCTCTTGAAATTAATAAGACAATATCTGCATCTTATCATGTTGCAGAGAAACAAGCTGCGAAGATCTCCATCAGCAAGACTTTCCCGTGTCTGAGAACTTAAAGTGACAGTTTCATCTCTGTCTTTTACAAAGCGTTGACACTAGAGCACATTAGGTAACTGGGAAAAAAGACGTTGTAAGACCTGTTCTTTCTTTCTTTCATATTCTATTAGGTCAAATGACTTCCGAAAAACCAGCTCTTCTCCTTCAAGAGATCATATTTTATACCGCGACATGACCCTGACCATCACACATCACCAACACTCAAGCTACATCTTGGTGCATATTCATTTTTCATAGGATTTAATTACACACTAGGTTAATTAGCTAACTAGCTCATGTTCGTGCAGACGTGTTTCTAGCAACATAGTTCGCCATCTAGCAAAGGTGCACATTATCCCCCTTGGATATTATCCTTAGTGTTACCTAGCCGTAGTTAGTCTAGGTCACTCAGATAGCTAGCTAGCTAGCAGCTTACTTGTTCATGTTTCGTATACCGGATAGTGATTTGTGTAACGCGAATATCTCCACATTCGCATAATTTTCAGATCATTATCACACCGTTGCCTTTGAGCATTTAAAACTGAAGCTAGCTGAAAAATTGGACCAGTGGTGCTCACCCGTCTCCTCTGTCTCAGACACTGCGGGTAAGAAATTGGTGCCTGAAGTGTAGATTTTCAGCAGACTCTATTTATGTTTGGGTCTTAGATTTGAATTAAAGTGTAAAAACCGTGCATACTGTCTTGTAACTGGCTTACAGTTGTCTGGGGTTAAATGCGTCTCATGCACAAATGTAGGTGAAGTTGAATTTGACTTAAAATAAAGAAGTAAACATATGATTCAGCTATACTCAAAAGAGTATTGTTTGTGTTACATACATTTTGTATTTAACTTGTAACATAGCCCAAAATGCAAACACAAAGACAATATTATATATATATATATATATGCTGTCAGTTATTATTACTTTGGTCGTTCTTGGATGAAGTACTCCTCTAATGATTATTATTCTCAGTGCTGAGGGACGGAGGTTATATCCACAGCAGTAAGAGAGAATTGTAATAATGCCTGCTATGTTCATCACAGAGTGACTCAATTGTCCGTTTCATGGGATGACCCTGGAATGGTCCGCTAAATAATATAACACGCATCATGGTGGCAGTGGAGTGCTAATATATGCTGTATAACCTCCAGAGTGAGATTTTAGGTTAAGCATCAGAGTTAAAGAAAAAAAAAAGCAGTGGTTAAAGAAAAAATAAAATAAAATTCATAGTTTATATATATATTATTATTATTTTTTTTTTAATGAAGCCATGTTTGGTGTTGCCATTTTGCTTTGTTAGTTTTGAATTGGAGCTTACGTCTATAAAGGGAGCTTATATACACCAGGTAATACTAGGTTTTATAATCCTATTGTGATTTAATGTCAAGTCCAGAATAACTGTCGTGCCTGTGCATTGTATAACCAGCATCATAATACTTGTTAAGATGAGCTATATTTATACTTACAGGTGAGATCATGTATCGTCAGAAACCACATCATTACATATCAACTTAAAATACCTTAAAATTGATGCTAACTGGTAGTTGTACGTTGTAATTATCCAACCTTTCATTATATACGGTCACCTCTGAAAGTATCGGAACGGCAAGGCTAAATTGTTTGCTTTTGCTATACACTGAAGGCATTTGGGGTGTAGATCAAAAGATGAATACAAGATGACGGATTACAATTTCAGATTTACTTTTGAGATATTTAGATGTGTTCAACAACTCAAAACATGGCTTTTTTTTTTGTCTGAACCCACCTATTCTTCAGCTGATCCAAAGTATTGGAACACGCAACTAAGAGGTCTTTCCAGTCACCCAGGTGTGTCCTGTTAGATTGATTCTTTAAAAAAAATTATCGCTGTGAATGTATACTCTTAATTTTAGCCCTGAGTTTCGCCTGTGACTGCTTTAGATGTTAAAAATTATAAACCAACACAAAGACCAGAGAGATGTCCATGGGAGAAAAGTGAGTCAATTTGAAGCTGAGAGAAGAGGGACCATCTGAGCCATTGCAAAAGCACTGGGGATAGCCAACACAGCAATTTGGAATGTCCAGACATGAAACAGGTTCGCCAAGAAAAACATCACCAGCACATGACAGAAACATGGTGAGATCTGCGAAAAAAAAAAAACCCTCAAAAGTAACAGTCGGTCAGTGACGTCCCCAACATTCTCCCCAAGGCAGGTGTGAAGGTATCGCAATCTTATGTTTGAAGAAGACTTCAAGAGCCTGAATATTGAGGCCGTACCACTCATCTGCAGGAGGAAAAGGAAAAAAAAGAATGCACCGCTTACATTCGCCAACCACTTTATTAGGAACACCCGTATACCTGCTCATTCATGCAATGATCTGATCAGCCAGTCATATGGCGGCAGCACAAAGCATAAAATCATGCGAAAAAAATTGTGCAAGGAAGTCAGCGTTGCTCACGAAGGACTAAACGTTTCATTTGCGAGGCTCGCACAGATTTTTTTTTTTTGACCATAAAGTGCATCGTTTCTCAGAAAAATGTTCTTCCTTCACCGAAATAGTCCGTTAGGGGGTGTGAAATAAATAGCAGTTACTGTAAATGTACGTTCTACTGCTGAAAAAATGTGTGTTTCCAGGCAACTGTCGACTGCTTTAGTGTTTTAAAGTTATTTCCTTAATACCTGAAGAAACTTTGCTTTTGAGTTTCCACATATCAATCCTAATTTACCCTTCAACCTTCAGGAGAACGTTTCTGAAGTGCTGCACTTTCGGGAAAGGTTTTGCCTTTATAGGAGAAGTCATGGATGTTCATGTTTCCTGGTTACGTTGCTGGTTCCTCTTTACCCAAGTACCCTAGGAAGGGTTCTTCAACCCGCAGTTTGTCCAACGCAGATCAACCTTCTCATAGCTTCGAAATTTTGAATTTCATCTTCCATTATATTTTGACTGGTCAAAATCATAGGGAACTCGCGCATCGTGTGATCTCCTTGAAATACGCGTCTGCGTCACGGTTAAAAGCTGACACTTTTCTCAGGAGACTATAACGGGTTGCATAAGGACCTAAGGCGAAGCAGATTTATTAGCTCCGGTCTCTTAGTTAAGATGATGGTGGTGTCTCTGCGCCCGTGCCTCGAGGGGAAAGGCTCTGCGATGCACACATGAGGATGGCGGGTGGTAGGTGGTAGCTTTAAATTAATCATGAGCGACACAGATGATTCCTCTAAGGCTTCACCGTTCGAGTGGCGGAGGATTGAGTGTCGCCGCTGCCTGGTGACGCCCGGGTGGTTCGGGCCCTGCCAGGATGCTGCAGTGTTATTCAGGAAAGCACAAGCAAGCTCCATGTCATTTGATAGACCATTACTAATTCAACGTCGTGACTGTATTATCGCAGAGGAGTGCATGATGAATATAAGTTCGCGTACATGTGATCCAGTTCGCATATGTGTATGAGATGTAACGTTTTGATGATGGACCGATGTTAAGATGTGGCATGAGTCATCAGTTTAAAAAATTTAGACCGCCGACCCTTTGCATGGATCATGAGCTTGTCATTATGAATGGCCTTACTAGCTGTAATTATTTAATGAGGCGCCGCTGCTCAGTCATGCCATAATCACATCACGGTGTCTCATCAGAAGGCCTGTAAAAGAGCCAGACGTGCGAACCTTAAAGAGGAATCATGTGCAGTCCTGCCAAAGGTGAGAGTGACAGGAAAAAAAAAGGGGTGAGGGGGTGGGAGAAGACTCAGTGAGTCTCAACCAGCATGCATTTGAAAACGAGAGCGGTTTCACAGACTCCTACTGAAGGGTGGGGGCAGGAAGAGGTGGGCTACCTTTCTCAAATTATAGCGTGTTAGCATATTTTTTTAAATAAAAAAATTTCACGGAATAAAAAAATGTCCCAAATGGACGACTCGACGTCAGCATCGGACTCGCAAGGTCCAAGGTGATGTCAAACAGTAGATGGCGTTTTGAGCCATTTTCAACCCATAAAATGGGTATTTTTATTAAAGAAAACACAAAAACACACCGCCAGTATTAACACCAGCATTGACGTGTTTCATGACAGTCATCATGTCATATAGTTTACAGCTGAAACAAGACATTTAACCATGCAGCATCTCTTTAATGTTAACCATGTCATACATACAACAGCCTTAGTTCCCATTGCAGTTTCACACAAAATAGAGGAGAAATTAAAAAAAAAATTTCAACAAATTGCAAATGGTCAGTGTTTCCAACAAGTTATGTTATTATGGCTGGGTTGTCTCTTCTTGCGATAGCTCATACAAAGCGGGTTTTTTCAGAGAGGTAGCATTTCTATTTGGTCCTCCTGTCATGTTATGTGACCTAAAGGCAACCTCATACAAGTGTAAATTTCACGGGGGTTTTTTGTGCGATAATTGAGAAGTGTCTTCGAAATCCATGAAAAAAAGTTTCCATTATCCGTTTTTCAGTCGCGAAATTTCAAATTGCGCTTTAAGCCGGTTAATGGAAACCTGGCTATTGATCAATTTTGATTTCCTAACAAAATATAATCGAATGCAGTTACATATAGATCCAAGCAGGTCAAGAAAAACGGGATCCACCCCCCACCCCCATTCTTGCATTTAGTGTCCTGAACATTTTAATGAAATTTGCATGGATTTCCAATGGGTAATTTCCAATTTTCCCAAAACGTATGAAAAGTTAGCAAGTTAATTCTTATTTGCAAGGTCACATCTATATATTTTTATACTTTAATCATAAATTTTCACTTCCAGATCTTCTAGGTTTGTTTCGGTGTGCAAGTTTAGAAATGTTCCATTCGGTGGCCAAAATATTACAACCTTTCAATGTAGTTCTGGGCAGAACCCCACAAATCCTGCAACCGATAAACGGTGTTAAAAAGGCAACACAAAAAACACCTTCAGTCCAAATTTACTGTAGTTTCTGAACATAATAATTCAAATACAGTCGATCCTCTCATTAGCGGACTAATTGGGGCAAAAGGTTGTCCGTTGATGTGAATAGTCTGATGATGTGAAGGGGGTGTGTGGGGGGTTAAAATAGTACAATACTTGTAATAATCCAAGGAAAAACACCACTAAGGTCCATAAAAGTGCTCCCCAAGTACTGGACACATGACAAGCAGCATAACGACC
>JAQLOM010000015.1:17078873-17090106 GCA_030068315.1 Chrysichthys thysi
CACACAGAAAGGCACCCGTGCCGAACCCAGGACCTTCTCGCTGTGAGGCGACAGTGCTAACCACTCAGCCACCGTGCAGCCCCTGAATGCTTTTCTGTTACGCCTAAAACATTTGTTTAGCCGTGAAAGCAAATAGGGAGCAAATTTCCTCTGGTTGGATGAAGAAGACAAAAAAAGCTGGTGTCCTGATAAGCTGAATCATCAGTCCACTAGGCAACAACAGATAAAAATAAAAAATAAAAAAAAAAAAAAACCCTGCTCGTCCTGGGAGCTCGAAGTGGTGACAGCCCACCCCTGCTTGGCGTTAGCGGTAATGCTACCCAAAGGCATGAGAGAAAGAGAGCTCCACTGTGAGATGTACAGAAGGGAAATGGATTCAACAGCATTGTCGGTGTAGTCTAGATGGAGAAACGATCATAGAAGCAGCTCTTCACCTATTGTGCCCCAGAAACGATGCCATCCTATTAACCACATCATAATGAATGAATTGTGGGAAATGAGCACAGCTGAAGTGTCTTCTCTTGTGGTAAAAAATGTTTCCATGGCAACCACCGTGCATGGGACACTGGTTTCAGGCTAGACAAATAAGTGTTATATATCGGATTTGCCCACGATGTGTTGCGTAGGCATACAGTAAAACAGAAATCGTGTCCTTTTGTCTACTTTTAAGCAAAGCAGGAGCACCGCTGCAGAAAAAAAAACACAGATCACTGCTAATGTTATGAGCGCAAGGTGCTAACGACCTGCTAATAAGCTGACACATGCTAATACAACTCCTCATATTGTACATACTGTATATGTTAAACCTTATGTTATGTTATGTTATGCTGAACTACTTCCAAGAGGGCTGCTGGGGGATGGAGCCTGACCAACACTGGGACTTAAAAAAGATACTTAACACCATTTCTCCAAGTCTTGAGAGGCTCTTGAGAGCATTCGGTGCTAACCATGAATGGACGGCTGCTGATTAACTAGGAACGAGTGCTGAATAATTGAGTAGTTTTATGACAAAGTCTACGTGTTGGTTCAGGGGCCTAAGAGAACGCTAACAAGCTAATGCGGGGAGCCTCTCTGTTGCCATGGCAGCCAACTCCAACTCACAATTATGGGGAAAATAAGGCAGGAAGTGGATTCACATCACACTTGTCTCAGGGGCAGCATGTTCTAGCAGATGCAGGCACAATATGGTCTTTAATGCTCGCGGGCATCACTTCCAGGGGTATCAGTTACGCTGCAATTAACTCAGGAGCCAGCTCAGGCTTCCCAGAATCCATTTCCTGGAATCATACGTTTTTGTTTTGAAAGCACGTGACCGCTACCTGCTAGCTCTCTGTGCAGAAAAACCTCCGGAGATCCCTTTGAAACCCATCTTGAACTTTTTTCTTCATCTACGTGTCATAGATGGACGCTTTGAACAAAATTCGCCTTCGAATGTTTTCTTTCCGTGATGGCTGCAGTGGGTTTGGGTCCATCACATGCGAAATATCCACGCAAAAATGGTCGGAAGAAATTTCATATTTAAATACTTTTGTGAAAATATCTTCAATTTCAGGTTCTAAGTTAAGATCTATGGATTATGATGTCGCCAAATTGCTGCGGATTGATTTTTTGGAATATCGATGGCATAGAAAATGGCGATTCCCTACTTGGTGCAGGAGATTCTGGGAAGGCTGAGCCGCCCACTTTAACTCAGAAATGGGAAGTAGTTTTGAGATGTATTTACGTGTATTTGGATACATCTCTGACTTCTGGACCTTTGTACTTTAGACCTGTGGGTCTACATATGGTATATTCGAGTTCAAATAAATGAAGGTTGCTGACATTTAACACTTTTAAATCATGTAGCATATTATATGTTCCCTTTATGTACAGTAAATGGGTAGATACAGTTGCTTCTAGAGAAAATTGGCTGATAGAAGACAACATGGTACACAACTTTACAATCCTTTAAACACATTTCATACAATTGTTCAGGATTCCACCAGTGAACCAATCCAACATCACTATCTCGGCACGTCAAAATAGCGCAAAGCTTTAAACCTCTCTTGGAATTTTGTCAACGTCTTGAATTCTGGTTGGTCAAACCTCAGGTTTTGACACAAGGTCAATAAAATATAGAAGTTAAAGCATAAAATATGCCCTTTATCATGTGCATGTGTTAAACTGTGGCCTCTATATGCCCTGAAGAACACTCACGGTTGGAAATTTGGCACTTTTTCCCCAATTTTAGGACTCACCCAAACAAGTTTATCTTCATGTCCATAGATTATTTCCACAGATATTAAATCCCAAACACGGCTTCGCAGATAACTTAAGAATTTAATTCTCAGCCCTTTATCTCATTGCCCACGCTTTCACCATCTTAACAGCCTTGGACTTGTTGAATCCACTCAAATATACTTTGATTTAAATGACCTCAGTTAGAACTTTGTATATTATTTTAGCACATAGGCAGCTTTTTATTTATGTATAACCTTGCATGGGATTGTTGGAGGTATCTTTGAGAGCTATTTAAATTTCGCTGTATTGTGCGAAATGCAATCCCAATAAAGACATTCAATTCTATTCAATAAAAAATATTTTGCACAGGTTACGGAATGTGTGAAATGAGGCAAGAACAGACTTTCGTTTTACGTCACAAGCAACAAATAAATGCAGCATCAACCTGAATGGGCCGATCATTAGTGCGTGGATGATGAATGATTGAATTGATACAACGGAATCATGAAATAGATCACAGTCTCACAAATGATTATCCGTATTGATTTTATTGTATATTCACATTTTGATGGTCATACTTGCCATTATCAATGTAGCCCTGTTAAACAAGTAAGAAGTGCAACATTTACTATATGTAATATTCAAGAGTTCTGAGGTCGGTCATTCCAAAAGTTACTGTTAAGTACACCAGGTTCACTGCCACACAGCGAGGCACTTCAGCCGGTCTCATGCAAAAGCAGTTAGAAAAGCCCTGAAACAGACAGGACGGCCAGGCTCGCAGAATTTCACAGTACGTAGAGCACAGCGACACAGCCCGACTGGCATACTTTTGCAAGATTTGGCACAAATTGTGATCATAAATATCCTGTACAGCAGAGAGTGGCGACCACATCGGAAAGTGCTACAACTACAGCTACAAATAAGCCGGTTTCACAAGCTGCTTCTCCGTACAAAATGTTAGCGGTTCACTTGACGCTGCGCAGGCAGTTCAGCAACAACGAGATTTACGATTAGCAACATCAAAAAAGGTACTTTTTTTCTTTTCTTTTTTTTTTTTTAAAGAAAGAAAACTGTCAACAGTTTATAAAAACGTTTGTCTTTTTCTGCTGCAAAAATGTACATCATAATAATAGATTTCCTTAAAAGTGAAAAAAAAAAAACCACACCACCGAAGAGATTCACAGTTCCATTGTGCACAAAATGTTAGTTACAGAATGAAAAAAGAAAAAAAATCCCAATAAACAAAGTGCGCCGTGAGAGAGAGAGAAAGGAAAAAAACAAAACAAAACAAAACAAAAAAAACCCAAAACAATCCAAAATATAACAGTTACCATTAGTCTGTGATTTGTGCTTATTAATATCAATGCATTCTCACACTACAACGGTACCTTTACCACTAAGGATCAACAAGTAACAATATTAGACTGATCTCAACTAATAAAATGGAAAAATAAAAATCCAAGTGATTAAAACATGCCCTCGGGTGGAATCAGCTGGTCAGACATGAGCGTCCCCCACGTGGGAGCCTGCGCCGGTGCTGCTCTCCCCATGTACGGTGCTGTGAAATTCAACCCATACTGGAGAGCACTGCAAACAGCCGTTTCACGCAGAGGTGAGCGTTCCAACATGAATAAAAACGTCCTTTGCTGATTCTTTTTTTTTTTCCTCTCCTCATTTTTTTTTTTCTTTTTACACTTTTGCCGGCGACTTTTCTGGCGTGTTTTGGAGCACCTCGTCAATTCGGTCATCTTCTATGACGACTGGAAAGAGAAAGAGAGAGAGAGAGAGAGAGAGAGAGAGAGAGAGAGAGAGAACGAGCAGTTGGATTAATTTTAGATACTGTTTTAATGAAGTTAAAAAGACACTGGATACAGCTGGACAACATGCGCAGTCTGCTCTTCACTACGGCCCTGTCCAAGTCCCATCATCACGATCTCCAGCTCGCACACTTCTCCTGTGTGCGCGTGTTATGTAATCCACCTAAATCCATCCCTTGACCTGACATTATCTTTCCAGACATTACACCAGCCATGGATGAGCAAATATCAGCAGATAAACATGCAGGCTGCAAAAACAAGCAAACCAACACTGATCACCTTTCTACGGGTAAACATCTGGGCCGAGATGCTTCCAGATAAAGCAGGAATGCACGTGCATAGATAGATGATGTCATGTAAGGGTAGTACAACTCAAAGTATAGACATACTCCCTCTTAAAAACAAACAAACAAACAAACAAAAAAATCACAACTAACACAAGCCTTGAACGACAAATCTACCCATAGTGGCTCATCTTTGTAATCGATCTTAGGTGATATTCAAAATATTGAGCTGACTTTCCTACATTACCCACAATGCTGGTTGATAGTGGCGTCGTTAGGATTTAGTCCTTGCTTTAGCCCATGTCTAACTAAAAAGAATCATGCGGTCGGTCACTTCTTCATCCTAAAATCAGATACAGATCAGCTCCTCAAGCTTTACTGCTAATACTGCAATCAACATTGCATCATCAACATCTGCAATCATCTCGCCTTCAACCCAAGTCTCTGTCCAGACTTGCATTCTGGAACTTTGAGTCCAGGAACGTCTCCACTACTCCTACCCTGGGTTTCTCATTGACGTGACATGACATGACCCAGGGCCGACACACGGGTAGCGCCGTCGCCTCACAGCTCCAGGGTTCCTGGGTTTCCTCCATACTCTCCTGTTAACCGCCACTGTACGTGCACTAGAACTCAGAAGGGCACTCGGAGAGCCCCGACCTCCGCCGAGGACACCAGCGGACTTGTTTTCGAGATGCATATCTGCAACCGCAACCTCTTTACAGATCATGGTGTTTCATTGGCTATGTTTTTGTCACACTTGCACTTTTATGCCATCTACTGGATTTGGATGCGCGCCAAAATGTAATGGGTTCTTCCTTGGGTCATGCCACTAAGATTCATGGAAATAGGTTTCGGAGGTTTTGCCCAGTCCTGCTAAAAGTCAGTCAGACAACAGGTATTAAAAGCGTCCCCGTACATTGTGACATCAGAGCTGGACATGGTGATAACTTCCCCTTCGATCAGACAATGAAAAGACAACACCAACGAACAGCTCAAAGCTCGGATCTCTAGAACCAGCCCACATTTTTCAGTCGAAGCACCCAAGTGTCCCAAGTGCCCCAGGGTGAACTTCTCCTTTAAGGTGCTGACTGCTTTTGTCTGGAAATTTGTCCACACATGAGCTTTAAAAGGTTCAGCTCGTGTAAAACTCTTTAAAGTCTCCTCACCTCGTTTGCTCCGTCCAATCTGTCCGAGTTTCGGAGCTCTTTTATTCTGTGTGGAGCTGTAGAAGTTGGAGCTGTTGTGCAGGCGGCAGGTGAGAGCCATTTGCTCCTCGTCTCCATCGTTACCGTACCGACTTATGTTCTCCTCGTAAGGCAACACCTGCGACATGACTGTCTCTCTCACCGTCTAAAACCAAAGTCGGCAGAAAAACCTATTTTAAATTCAAATTAAACCACCAGAAATATCAACAACAGATCAACAAGTAAATAAATATATATATATATATGTATGTATGTGTATGTGTGTGTGTTTATATATACCCGCGAGGCTCTTTAGGTGTTTCGGCCAGAGCAGGTCCTACAGTCAGAGAGAAACCACGTGGTACAAAGATATCACCCCCAACGTAAAATCTGCCATCCCGCGCGCGGATTCGCCAGACTCCCAGTCATCCAGCCAATCAGATTCGCCTCGTGAGGATTCTCTCCCAATCGCATTCTAAGTAGGCGGGATTTAGGGAATCCAGCCAATCACCGCAGAACGAATCCGATTCTTTCTAGAGTACGAATCCAGTACAACACTGTATCTCCCGTCCGAAATGGTTCCTCCCTATTCCCTATGAATATTGTACAAAGTGCACTATGTTTAATCTTTACTAGTTAGGGGACATCGTTTTGGACACTATCCATCTCTGTGGGGATTTGATTTTCTATCCAGGGAGATATCCAAGGTTGTAAAAGGAAAACAGAGAAATCTCCAGAGATGAAAATAATAATAATAATGATGATAATAATAAGAAGAAGAAAAAAAGAGTGCACTAGTTAGTGTATAAAGTGTGATTTGGGACACGGGGGTTGTTTTCGGACGGTTTCAAAGTCGTTTGGGGGAAAAAAACAAAACAAAACAAAACAAAAAAAAAAACAGCTGATGAGAGGCGAAAATAAAGCCGAGATTAGATCAAGCTGAGTTTCTCTTATTACTGTGTGAACAGCACATTTTCTGTCATTACTGCAAGATGCAGGATTTTGCAGGACTTCTTCTTCTTCTTCTTCTTCTTCTTCTTCTTCCAAAAACTGATCATGTTTGTCATTTTGCAAAATGCAGCCTTTTGGAGTTTTGTGACAATTTGCAAAAAATATGGATTTTTTTCCAAAAAAAAAGAAGAAGAAGAAAGAAAGAAAGAAGGAAAAGAAATAAATATGTTTTATTTGCAAGATATTATATTTTCTTTAAGCAGTCAAACAATCTTACAAAGGGTGCCAACCTTCATTATTCGTACTTGGGTTAATGTTGCATAACTTCTCTGAACTTTACACTGGAGCACAGCAGCAAGGTGGGAAAGCTCCAAATGTTCTCCACTAAATTGCAATGCTCTTTTTAACATAGATAGATAGATAGATAGATAGATAGATAGATAGATAGATAGATAGATAGATAGATAGATAGATAGATAGATAGAGCCCTTTTACAAATAACACCTCATAGACTGCTATGGCAATACCACCACCACCACCAACAACAAAAATAACATCCAAACATACACACAACCCCATTTCCAGAAAAGTTGGGATGGTGTGTGAAATGTAAATGAAAACTGAATGCAATGATTTGCCTACATTCAATTGAAAACAGAATATGAATATGAAATATCAAATGAAACGGAGAAATTTTATTTTATTCTTTTTTCCCCCCCAACATTTTTTTCAAAATATTTTCATTTTGAAATTGATGCCAGCAGCATGTTTAAAAAAACGTTGAGACAGGGGCATGCTTACCCCTGTGTTGCATCACCTCTTCTTTTACCATGTAAACATTTGGGACCTGAGGAGACCAGTTTCTGGAGTTTTGAAAGTCAAATTCCCTTCCTTGTCTGATATAGGATTTCAGCTGCTCAACAAACTGGTGTGAGGCAGGCAGCATACCATATATGCACATGAATATATCATTCAACATTAATGGTGCCTTCCCAGAGGTGTAAGATACCCATGCCATGTGCACTAATGCACCCCCATGCCATCACGCATACTGGCTTTTGAACTGTGCGCTGATAACAAGTGCTGCATGGTCCCTCTTCTCTACAGAATCATATCTGTTTTTAATGCAGTGCCACTTGAGGGCCTGAATATCATGATGATCTGATAGTAGTTTTCACCCTTGTCCCTTTTATACAGAGCTATCTCTAGATTCTCTGAAGCTTTTAATGATATTATGTACCACAGAGGATGAAATCCCCAAATTCTTCAACGTTCAGCGTTTGATATGTTGTCTTTGTTCTACTTTCAATTAAATACACACATACGTACATGCATGAATAGCCTTTCGTGCAAAAGTATTTACCCCCTTGATGCCCCCCCCCCCCACGTTTTGTAGTGTAGATACACTTGCAAATGTAAAGCACATCTCTGTCATAAATATTCACAAAAATCATTCTCAGAAATGAAAGACGTCAAATTGTACTTTCCTTATTTTATGGATACACTATATTCGCACTTCCGGGTGAAAGATAAATAATAAAGGTACAGGAGATGCCCCATGCCAGCAACAAGAAAAGATACAGTTTGGTACCTTTCCTTTTTGTAATATTCAGGTCAAGCGAAAGGTCTACACTGAAATGGTTCAAAACCAAGACTCTGAATGTCAGAATGTCTGAATCAAACCCTGACTTATTTGATCCTGTGTGTCAAATAACACAAATCAAATTATGTTCATTTCAGTTCCAGATTACAGCCGTTTAAAACGTGCAAAAGTTCAAGGAGGGGAGGTGAATACTTATACAAGACCCTGCATATAATAGATAGACAGTCCCCTCTGGTGGTCAGGGTGAGGTTTTGTTATTTAGAAATTCCTTCATCACAAATGTTAACGCTGATCAAAACACAAGATACATTTTTATTTAGTAGAGCAGTTTGTCATTATAGATTGCTGTTTGGAAATCATAATTGGCATGCAGACATTGAGAAGCCTTTCTCTTCCAATCAGCTGACCCCATCTCTACTGGTACCTTTTTAAGGGGAAAAATGGGTGTGGCTGACTGTTGTGTTAGGACTGAATACTTTCCCATGGTGAAAAACTTGAAGGTTACAGCTTTACCTCCGACTGCTACACAGTCCTGACACTGGAGACTCTCTTCCATAAACATCTACTTATAAAACATTCACAGAGCACCAGATCAACGGTCGAGGTTCTTATTTGTTTAAAAATGCTTTTAAAAAAATCAATTTATTGTCCCTATGGATGTAGTTACTACAAAAATGGTAAGTATTAGAAAGAGCACATTAAAGGGGACCAGAAGTGAGTTTATTTTCGTGTTGGTTTTGAAATACGATGGGACTTGGGGACGTACTCGGACTTTCAGCGTGGACTGTTTACCTTTCCAGTCTGTAATCACCATAGGCCAAGAGAACAGGCCAGTTAGAATACAGTGTTGTTCATATGGATACAAACAGCATGTACCACCACTCATCAACATATCAGTCTGAATCAAAGAAATGGGGCAGAGTCATCTACACACAGTGTAACTGTGCTGGTCCAGGATGCAAACAAGAAAACCTGAGTCTATACTGTCTTCTTTGAAGATTTCTGTCCCAATTTAGTGATTTGCCTTGAAGCAGACACTACTCTCAACACTGCTGATAGGGAAAATTAATAAACACCATCTGCTCAATCAAATGCGAGAATTCAATAGCTCAAAATGACTTTTTGAACCACGTTGTGAAAACCCACAATCCAGCCTCCACCTAATATGTCTTGGACACCGAGCTGCTATAAACATTGCAGTCTTTAAGATTACAATCTGACTGGCTCGCCACGTTTTAGCAATGTTGTAAAAAAAAAAAAAAACAACATTGTACAGTGGTACCTCAGTACTCGAACTCATTAGAACTCGAATTTCTTAAGAGTCGAACCAACCAGTTCTAAAAAAAAAAAGACCTAGAACGCTATCTGAATCTCTGGAGTTGAACCGTGGACCTAAGATAACTTGTACGTGTCATGAATCTGCCCGTGCGGAGCCCCCTTTTAACAGACCCGTTTTGGGTATCCACGATATCGGTGCAGTCCGGAAGACGCGCGCCGCTCCAAGAACACTCCGCCGCAGCGCCACTGGTGCATGCACTAGGACTCACGGCGTGTCCGAGCATCACGTGGGATGCTACAGGTGTTACACACTTGGTAACTAATGCCACAGACTTTAAAAAGGCTTGCTCAGTCACATCAAGGTGCAAAGCTTTAGATTGCATTCCCCGCGCTATTGCCAAGCCTTGATTATTGTCTGGTTATGCTCCCTGGTTTTTGACCCTTTTTCTATCCATTTGGTTTTTGTGATTATCGCCTTTGTTGTGTTGTTTGTCGTTCGGATATTCCCTTGAGTGTTTTGACCATGACCTTGCCTGCCGTTTGCCTGTAACTCTGCCGTGATTGCGATTAAAACCAGTATGGATCTTACTTCGGTCTCCCATCTGCACATGCGTCCATGAAATGAAAATGGGTCACGCGGCACGTCTGTCAGCGGAAACAAAGGGTAACGCTTCAGTCTCAGCCTCGCATTCGCTGTGATAGCATCGTTTGTTGGTGATGGTGCTTTTTTTTTATTACTAATATCAGGTAATACACTGTACTTTATATCATTTTGGTAGCCACTGCAAACCAAAAAGTTGCACAATAGTTGTACAAATGTTACAACCTAAAAGTTTGCGATTTACGAACAAATTAACGAATACAGAGTAATAATACAAATAAACACTTTACAAATGACTGTTTGGATAAATGTGCTTAGATGTGTTTAGTTATGTGCTCTTCTTGTTTTATCCTGTACATTTTGTGTTTAAATGCTAAAAAACCCCTTAACATTTAGGTGTAATTTTTTGGGGCTGGGAACCAATTAATTGGTTTTCCATTATTTCTTATGGGGAAAATTCGATCAGAACGCAAACTTTTTAGGATTCGAAAGGATTATGTTCGAGTTCTGAGGTACCACTGTATTCTGTTGTAAAGAAATTCAGAGTGGTTGCTTTGTGGTTGGTCACGTAATGTTACTCCAATTTCACTGTTCAAGTAGTGTTTTTGGTGAAAAGGTACCGAACTCTAATGACTCCAAGAGTTATGGTTTGCACAAACTTAGAAGAAGACATTAAGAGATCTGCACATTATTCTAAAATGACATTTTATAAAGAATTCAGCAGAGATTTCTTTAATAGTATACCAGAAGAAAACTTTATTGAAGACTTTTATGAAAAGTAATCCTTTTTTTTAATACACAAATGAATTCAAGATTCATTTAAAGCCCTTGAAAAAAAAACCCAAACAAAGAAAAAAAAAATTCTATATCTTTTTATAGTGCATAAATCCTGTTGGGCCAAACCCTTCACCCATGAATCCATGTGCCTAATCTTAAAACACCCGACACTCATGAGATCACAATGTCTTCACGTAAACATAGATCACTTTCAATGGTCAAGCAAAGGCATTTCTCCTCTTTCTAATGGAAGTGCTGTTGTAGTATGATACATGAGTGCTTTTATTCCATTTAAAAAATGATCACAATCAACTTGAAAATGTCATATTGTTCCTATTTTCACCCTCTCACCCCCCTCTCTCTGGCTGCCAGCAGCCAATCAGAGCAGCCCTGAGAGCAGGAGCAATTGTTCTGCTGCGAATTAATCAATCATACAATAAAACATCACAACAATTTGTGTGAAATAAAGCGAAGTTTATGAACAAATATTTCCTGATTTTCACCACATCCATTAT
>JAQLOM010000015.1:17210875-17220895 GCA_030068315.1 Chrysichthys thysi
TGTGTGTGTGTGTGTGTGTGTGTGTGTGTGTGTGTGTGTGTGTGTGTGTGTGTGTGTGTGTGTGTGTGTGTGTCTTCATTTAAATCTTGTGTACAAAGGCTGCATGTGGGTGTAAACATTAGACTCTTATGCTACTTTTATTCCTTTTGTTGTCTTTTGGGGTGTGTGTCTCTCTTTGTCTGTCTCTCTCTCTCTCTCTCTCTCTCTCTCTCTCTCTCTCTCTCTCTCTTCCTCTGTCTCTCTCTCTCACACACTCTCTAACACCTGGGGCAAAAATAGCTACTCACACACAGACCACGATCATCACAGAGTCCTGTTTCACAAGGAGCAGGTGTACTAGGCCACGCCCACTTTACTGACCACAGCAATCCTAGCTCCTCTCCTCAGTAATGATCGTAGTCACTGCATGACTGTTTGTTTATTGCTTTGTAGATGCTGATGCGCACCTTCTCTTTCTTTTTCCTTCCTCTTTCTTCCTCCTATTACACTCATGTGCCCTCACTTTCCCTTCACTCATCCCTCACCTCCCCGTTTAATTAACTCACACTCCACACGGCCTGCTCGGCTACTTAACCTTTGACCCCGGTTCAGTGACCCCCGTTTGTCCTCGCTCAGCCTCCTGTCACCACTCGAGCTCACTGTTCTCCAAGGCCCTGCAGTCACGGAGCACCGAGCGACCGATCAGGGCCGGCCTCAGCCTCGAGAGAGCCGTCAAGGCCGGGCCGGAAGGCAACCCGTGCAGGAAGGCAACCCAGGGCATTCTGGTAAGAAGACACACAGATGGGGGATGGTAGTCCTCAACTTACGATGGAGATGTGTTCGGACACACCCATCATAAGGCGAACAACTGTGTTGAACCACTTAGGGTATCTCATCCTAGCTTAGCCTAGCCTACCCAGGAGTCTTTGCCTGTAGAAGACATGCTTTTGAATTAAAATTAGCTCTTGAAGCACACAAAACACCCGCGGTAATGCACTGTACAATACACCGATGCACAAGGTAGCTCCATGAGTCGTGGGAGAAAGTGAGGGAGAGCATTGCGTGAGGCAAGTGATCCGGGCATCGTCTGAACGTCCAAGTACCTCATACGCTGTTACGCCGGCCTGCCAACGATGCCTGCCTGCGAATTTTAAATATTTTTAAAAAATATTTTACAATTTTTTTTAGCGTATCGCAAACATCATCGTAACTTTGAAAAATCGTAAGTCGGGCCATTGAAACTATGGGAGCACCTGTCTCAGAAAATCCAGTTTACTGAAGAGCAAAGACACATTTGGGGTTTCTTTGGTGGGGGTTTTTTTTTTCCTCCCAAGGTGACTAGATAAAATAAACTTAACTTTTGAGGTTAGTCATTTAGAGCCTTGACCTTTTGAGCCAGAAGAAAACCTCCATAGATTGTTGTCTCATCATATCTTTATTTATTTTTGTCGGGTCCCCCGTTCCCCCTGTCGTTAGATGTTAGACCTTGGTGCACCACATGGGTACTACCTGTAATACCAGTGTAATATGTTGCACCCTATGTAGTAAGCATATACTGTACAGTGAATAATAAGCAAGTCATGATTCAGGCCCAATGTGTAGTTTTAAATAAATAAAAAAAATCCTAGCAAGAATGAAAGGGTTTTTTGTTTGTTTGTTTTTTTTTTAATATGAGGATCCTATAAATGGGACATAATGATATTACACCCTGGCATCCAGCACAAAAAAAAAAACCCTTGGATTTACTGAAATGCAAATAAAATGTATCCCATAAAGAGTTTGAATTCATTTTTAAAGGAACATTAGAGTTTCACCAGAAGTGGAACCAGAATTTAAGTACACCAGCTTTGGATTGTTCTGATTTGACCTGGTGGTCACACACACACATGCACACAATCACACCCGCCGTTGGGTGTGTGCAGCTTGCCAGGGGCTTATGGTATTAAGGATTATGTCTGAGACCCAGATCCACTGACCTGCATTGGTCTAATTCAGTCTGTTATGCAGACGTCAGAGGCGAGCCAAATCATACTCTGTTGTTTTTTTCCCCCCTCCCCTCAAACTACCCAAAACAACACTGAAAAAATGGTTAAAGCTGGAGTAACCGGCTTTACTCATATATGCATACACATTTGTAAGCCATGTTATTCTGAGGAACTGGGTCAAAATCAGAATAGCGCTGAACTGATTTTTTTTTTCTTTCCTTTTTTCTTTTCCCCTTCCTCCGAAGATTCATCCATTAGGAAATGTTCTTATTCTGCCCAAGGGTATAAACTTTGTCTGCCAAGAAAGGAAGAGCTTGTACTGAGTCAACCTGTACAATACCATTACATCATTTATTTGTAACTTTTTTCCTCAATAGTGCCACCTGCTGGACATAAGTGTCGATAGGTTGAAGGTTAAAGTGTAAAACCCCAAATTTTAACATGTACATGCGTGAAGGTGATCCGTCAACGCCAGATGCTAGCACCGTACCAGTGAGAGAAATGGTCGTTGGTGTAGTTCCTGCAACTTAATGCTATGATGGATTGAGCGATTTGTATGACGCAACACTTCGAATGCCTTCAGGATTCTTCTATCTGTGTTTTGCTCTGTTAATTTATGTTTGTTTTAGCTTTTGTTTTGGTTTTTTCCCCCCATGGCTAGGCTGACAGGAAGGATAAGGACTATGTGCGCAAGTCTTGGAGTAATCTCTCCTGTCCCGTGCCGACTCTGAACCTCGCCACCATCAAGAGAGCTCCCTCTCCTGGCAGCCAGCGCACTAAGGGCAGCCAGTCATTGTCTGCCAGGTACTGCTAGTTAACCTGTCAATCTTTTAGTATTGGTAAGTTTTGGGTGCAAGTATGTACATGGTCAAAGCTGATGTAACAAAAAAAAAAAAGATCCTGCCAGCTGTGCAGAGTTGTTTCAGTTATGCTGGTTTTCTTTGTACCGACGCGTGTATGTTTACGCCACGCAGCTGTGCGCATACACCACACAGCTGATTTGCGTGTAGTGACGCCCACCGAATTCTATCAAAGGCAAAGAAAATGACAAAATGACAAGTACACAGCGAACACGGCGCTTCCTAAAGACAAGTCTTTCACTAATGCAGCTCAGTGAATCACACTACCTCTTTTTCTAGGGTGCTATTACTTTTGTCATAGTTGAATAGCTAATGGATTTGTTTTAGACTTCTTTTTAATTTCAAATCCTGAATACGAAGCAATGGGCTTTCAACAATTCTTTTTTTTTTTTTTTTTAAATTAAAGTTGTGTGTGTAGTTAGATAAATTAAAGTTTACAGCGTGATCACAGTCGAGCTTTAAATTTATAGTGCGAGTAGCTTTGCAGATGCTTACCTTTTTTTTTTTTCTTCTTCTTCTTCTTCTTCTTCTTCTTCTTCTTCTTCTTTTCTTACTCTTTATTCCCTCTCGCCTATTTAGGAGTTCCACTAAACCCCGTCAGAAGTCTCCCATGTCCAAAAGATCCAGGTCTCCTCCTCCACCGTCGTCCATGCCCTTATCTCCTAGCAACCCTTCGCTGTTGCCTGGTAACCTGCGACCCAGCCGGGAGACTTCGGAGAACCCGAGAGTGAGTCCACAGGCCGAGAAGAGGGACTTAAAGGAGGAATCAGAGGCCAAAACCGAAGACGCTGAGGGCAGCAGGGAGGAGGACCAGGAGGCAGAAGAGGAGAAGAAGCAGCAGAGTCAAAGTCCTGCTAAAGTAGCAGCTGAAATATCCACACGTAAAGCACACGAGTCCAACGGTTAGAGTGACTGCTGCTGGTCCACACACACACACACAGACACAAGCAATGTGTATTTCATTCTAAACCTTTCCTGTGTAGGTGTAGAGAGGGTGGTGAGTCCTCCAGCGGTCAGGCCCAGTGCAGGAACCACAGACCCTGAGGAGGCGTCTCGACTGCTGGCTGAGAAACGACGGCAGGCCAGAGAGCAGAGGGAGAAAGAGGAGGAGGAGAAAAGGCAGCTGGAGGAGGCTGAGAGGTTCGTATCTATTGATCGTAGAGGTGCATAATGAAGAGAAGATGCTGCAGGAGGTTTTTTATTTTTAACGACTTTTGTGCGTGCATGTGCATGGACGGACAGACGACACAGAGAGGAGATGGCACGGAGGATAGCTGAGGAGAGAGCGAAAAGAGAAGAGGAGGCCCAGCGTCTGGCCGAGGAGAAAAAACGCAAGGAGGAAGAAGAGAAACACTTAGAAGAAGAGCGACTCCAGAGAGAGAAAGAAGAAGAAGCAGAACGCCTGCAGAGACAGGTCAAACACACATACATATCAGTTTATGCTTCATACATGTATATACTGCGCGCGCACACACACACACACACACACACACAATTCTAACACAAGGTTGTGCGTGCGTGTGTGTGTGGACAGAAGGAGGAAGAGGAGGCTCGTCAGCGTGAAGAGGCGGAGCGTTTGCGTGAGGAGCGAGAGAAACACTTCCAGAAAGAGGAGGCCGAGAGACTCGAGAGGAAAAAGGTACAGGTGGTTGTTTTTTGTTTTTTTCCCCTCTTTTTGCCTGTTTTTGGTGTTTTAATGTGTCTGTCAGTGATTTAAACGCACAATTCAATCCCGCAGCGTCTCGAAGAGATCATGAAACGTACACGGCGTTCAGATCAGGTACTGTGACTAACACACACACTTGTATTGTTCAGAGATTTGCTGCTCATGGCTCTCGTGTGAAACGAGGATTTAATCCTCTCTGTGCGCGGTGCGTTTATTAGAAAAGCCCCGGGCAGAGTCAGAGGAACGGAGAGGCGAGTCAGCAGAATTCCCCGGACATGGGTAAGACGCATTTCACGTGTGTTCTACCAGTTCATGCAACTTTTTGTTTCATTCGGGACAGGATTATGAAGCGTCATAAGGGGTGGGGAAAGGTTTGAAGGTATTGAAGTGTGTGTGACAGGTGAAATCCGCGTGACAGGTGAAATCCGCGAAGTAGCGATGTTGAATTTATTTTATTATTTATATATATTTTAAGGCTTTATAAAGCCTTCCCATTCTTTTATTAACCTTTCCCACACTCTTATAAACACTTCCTTTGCTTTTAAACACTTTCTACACTCTTAAACCTACATCATTTTAACAACATATAAAATTCTACGTGGTTAGTATATGCCAGTGAGCTGACTTCCTGTTTATAGCCGTCCCTAGCCAATTCTAGCGCTCCCTCGCGGTCACCTGACTGGACCGCCTGACAAGAGGAAGTGGCGTAAAGTCCATTTTCATTGTGTATTCATCCGCTGATGAAATACATACTGTGTTTGTTTTATTTCGATTTAATATTCTTTTAATACGTTTGAATTAACATTTTTTTTTTTTTAATATTTTTTATATTCCAGAGTCCCACGAAATAAAAAAAAAATCTGCGATTCAAAATTTGAAAAATCGCGATGCAGTGAACCCACGAGAGGTGAACCGCGATATTGCAGGGGATTACTGTACTCTCTAACCCTAACAGTGCTACACACAGGATGGACAGCTGGCTAACCGCAAATAACCTCCTCTTGTGTTTTTAAAAAAAAAAACATGAACTGCTTACTTTCTGATCTTTTTATCTCTCTCTGTCTTTCTCTTATGTTCCATAACAGTTTTAAAGGATTTAATTGTTGCCAAAGTCTCTCTTTGACAGTTGTGTGATGCGACATGAGATCATTGACACTCTGTCTGTCTCTCTTGCACGCACTCACTCTCAATGACTGTCGCTCTCTACTCTCCTCTTGTACTTCTTGCCTCTCTCTGCGCTCTGTTCTCTCACTGTGCGCGCGTCTCTGCGCTCTGTTCTCTCTCACTGAGCGCGTCTCTCTCTCTTCTCTCTCTTCCTCCCTAACCGTCTGTCTCAAATAAGTTTTGTTGACATGACAAAGTGTGATTTTGCCAGAACATAAAATGAACAATGAAACAATAAAAAATGAACAAGGAGTAAATATGTAATGATGATAATGTATGATAAATAAAATGACATACAGTTAAGTAAACCGAACGGGAACCGAAAGAAAAACACAAGTTACCTTTTGGACAGTCGTGTGATGCGACATGAGACTGCTGACACTGTCTGTCTGTTCATGTCTGTCCCTCTGTCTCTCTGTCCCTCTCCTCCTCTCACAGTGAATGTGGTCCCTGGGATCCCCTCAATCACCGTATCAGTTCCACAGATCCCTCAGGCCACACAGCACAGCGACAGCAACGGCCACACTAATCCTGAACTCAACTCACACACACTGCCCCCTGCTGGACACGAGTAAGTGCTGCATCTCCTCAGCTCAGCAGAGAGCAAACTCAGGAATGCACCCCGTCCCCCCCTGCTGTACTGAATGTACCTTCTGATTGATGGAAAAACCTGCCCAGAGGGGGGAAAGAAAAGGGTCACTACAGGTGTCCCGATAGCGCTATTAAAACCAGCATTATGTCAGAATCCAGTGCCTTTTTTTTTTCTTTTTTTGATTCGCTGCGTCATGAATATTTACACTATTAGACCTGGGTTACTTTTTTATTTTTATTTATAAATTAGAGTCAGCACCGAAGCCCAGCTTCGAGAAAACGGCGTCATCATGGAGGCCCCGTCTTTTGAGGAAGTTATCGATGTGCCCATGGTGACCAAGCTGCCCCGACAGGAGGGTGATGGAGAGGAAGAGGATGAGAGGAGGAAGACGCCGCTGCTGGCTTTCAGCGAGAACGGGAGCACACATGACCTGAGCATGTGGGACCAAAGCCAAGTCCAGCACGCAGGTGAGCTGACATGCCGGCCTTCCTCATCCTCATCCTAAAGTTATGTCGTAAACAGTACTACATTAGCTAGCCCACCAGGCAGTTAAACACCTCAACGTGCTCATGTTTTGGGGCTAAATAAGGAACGGGGATACGTTAAAATATCATTGTGTTCTCTGTCATTACAGGTGATGTCTGAAGCCCTCAGAGAGCTGGGAAACATAATGCACCAGATCCCTGCTTGGTTTCTTCTTCCTATGTGTTTTATTTTTTGTTTGTTTGTTTGTTTTTTTCCCCCCCTCCATGTAGACCCCTGGTTACATAAGGACACATGGTACTTATAACACGCTCGTCTCAAATTGAAGAAAGGTCTCTAAACAGTCGTCTTTGCACTTCATGTAATAGAGCTCTTACTTTCTGACCCCCCCCCAATAACAGTAAAATGGTATGTTCCAGGAATATCCTTGATTACCATGATGGATTAAATCAGCTGTAAAGTCTGATTTAAAAAAATTGCAAGGTTGTGTTTTTTTTTTTTTTTTTTTTTTTTTTTTTTTTTTGGTTTGTTTGTTGCCCGTCGAGATAAAATCGAGTCAAGTGCTAACCATAGGGAGGACGCCTGATGAAGGACGACTTTTCAAATGGGACTCGATTTGCTCTAAGAAAACCAGGAATGGTATGCAGCACAGTGAGCACATTAGTGACTTCTACAGGACGGAAGCGAAAGAATGAAGAAATAGTATTTTCCTACTTCTTTATAAAGCTTTAATATACATTTGCGTCATTCTTGGCAGTCTTGCACTGAGGACGAGTCTTCCTCACTATGGAGACGCACCGAAATTTGGAGGGAAAATTCTTGGCCAAAAAACCCCAACAACTGATAGTTACAAATGCTGAAACATTTGATCAAGTTGTATAATAGGTTTGTGTTTTTTAATGTTTTGGAGTCCTTTTGAAAGCACAAACATCATCATTGTGTTCGAGTTGATTTAGGGACCTTTTTTGGTAAGGAAATGTTCGCTTAGCTTTAGAAATAAAAGGTGAAAACCAAGCGCGCACCCCCCCAAAAAAAATCTTTAATAGGCAAAAATGTAAGTGTTGGTAAATTTCTGTGGTGCAAAAAAAAAAGTAACTCTTCGGTTGTTTTTTTTTTTTTTTTGGGTGGGTGGGTGGAGGTACGTTTTCAGTTTTTTCGGCCAAGAATTTATTTCGGCGCATCCCTGACCTGAGTTTGAAGGCTCAATCAGAAGGTCTCACCCAAAAAACAGTCTAACTCAGGACGATTATGAGCTTCGGATATTAATATCTCGACCGCCATGTTTGAAGAGGGCAGGGTTTCCCTGCTGCATGATGATGCAATCATTACATTAACATTAATAAATCAAGCTAATAAGTGAAGACAGTTGAAATGCTGCTATGTGTAACTTCTCTATGCCTTATCAGATCAGAACATGTGTTTGGGATTTAAGGGCTTATCATCACCCTCCACACTACATTTCATACATCGTACAGCCAGATTAGAGTTCATCTTCACGGCTTCATCTTGGTTTTACTCAGCGCGCATAACCTTTCTAAAAACTCCTGGATTTGAGGAGCTGAGTGTTCGATTGAGGGCAAATCCTGATGCTGTTGTAACGTAATGCTAAAACACAGAGCTTAGCTACTGTATAATGTGTTCAGTGGAAATGCTGTAAATCTAGATTTGTGTACAGGAAATACAGATTATGTTGACTATCATGTAAAAAAAAAAAAAAAAAAGGAAAAAGACAGAAATCAACTGAAAGACGAGCATGACGGCTGTCCGATGTAAAACCGTAACCTGGCTAGAACCGAGAACTCCTCATGTCCAGTTCCAGAAATAACACTTAGTTTTAACCTGGGGGAGTTTCAAAACTCTGCACATCCATGATACCGCCGTCTCCAGTATCCAGCCTTCTTTCCTTCATCTCTTTACAAATTCCTCCTTCTCATTTCCCTCTAAAGCAGTCATATCTGTATAGCATGTAAAAAAAAAATATTAAAATCAATAAATACTTTTGTTTGAACAAAATAAAACTAAGTGTTTTGTTTTTTTGGGGGGGGGATTATTTGCTTCTATAGTGAGAAAGTAGAAATAAAGTTAAGTACAGTGGGTTTTTGTCTCAAGGATGATAAAACTTGCAGTGTGTGTTAAATCCTTTGGCAACTCTTGAACATATATGAATATATAATCTCTTTAATTTTTAGATAGATGGATGGATAGATATATATAGATAGAGATTATTTACAAAAAAAAATTGTAAAATTGATTGCATAAGTATTTACACTGTTGTGAAACCACTAAATTAATTCTTATTAGTCAGCTATTGCCATGTGAGCTCAGTCGTTTGTTTGAGAAGTTGGCCAAACTCTAACGATGAACATGGAGCTATCAAAACAAGTCTGGGACAACGTTCTGGAAAAGCATCAATTTTTGAGTTTTGCAAGCAGACCGAAACCAGGACAGAAAGAAAGACTAGATGTGAATCAGAAACTAGATATCAGAAACACAAATCATGTGAGAAATGCGAGAACTTCCAACTTGAATCTGTTCAATGGTGAAAATTAGACCGAATAAACCATAGATCACTAGATTGAAGCAACATCGAGTGAAAGCCAGAAGTTAGCAGATGTATTTGATCTCATCATAAGCTGTCGAGAACAATCATGATGTTCTGAGGATCCCAACAAATGAACGTACCTACCAGAACGAAGACGAGTCCGGTAGTTCTGTGTGTCTGATATTTTTGGTGACTTAGTTCTGTAAGCTTGAGATGGTTTACAGAATCCTGACGAAGCAAAAAGCCATGAACAAAAAGGCGCCCACAAAAACAACGTTCTTTTCATGTGTCAGAGTATAAAATAAAGTTCTCTTGCTGCTTATAGAGAATCCTGAGCTCGGAAGTGCTTCACTGTGCACCGTGACTGCTGCCAAACTTCACACCACCCACAAAGACAAAAACAAATGTGATGGAACATCCTTTCTTCCAGCCTGAGTGAAGGCTCCTGACAGCCATGTAGCGCTGAGCGCTCATCAACACCAGGAACACGATGCTGCTGTAAAATCCACCTGAGAAAACAAAGTTGACAATGTTGCATGCTGCATCTCTGAGAGATATGAGATATAAACCCCAGGCAGGGGTGAATTTAGCCCATTTTTGGGGGTGCTTCAGCTGTTGCTCCCAATCTAAAAACTTAAATTGCCAACCATTTTTCCAGTCCACTTTGAAATGGAACGAGAGAAGCTGGTTATTTTTTCATGTTCCGAATATTAAACCTAAGGTAGCTACTTGGATGCCCATTAACTTTA